>JANDJT010000002.1:4205178-4217662 GCA_024331685.1 Stegophilus panzeri
ATAAACCCTGTATGACGACGTTTTGCTCTTTTTGAACTCTAAATAGACGTTGAGCTTGTCTGCGGGACGAATAAACCCGAGTTCAACAAGATACGCCGGTGTCCAGTGTCTATTGTGCACCAGAACACAACACAGCGTAGCCGGGCTAGGCAGAACGGACCGGTTACACCTAGATGATACACAAAAATATTTTCATGACAATCTAAATTATTTTGAATAAATGAACGAGCATGAATGTTTTCTAATACAATGCCAGTAAAATAAAGCACTGCCGCATTAAAAAAAAAAAAACCCAAAAAAACCAAACTGAGTTTTGTGATGGATTTAATCAACATTTACAGAAACACTGAAACATCTATTCAAGACAGCTATTTATTACTAAGTGCTTAAATACGCATGTTTTAGACAGTGTGTAATTCAGCCTGGGTTAATATAACATCATACATCACCCATCATTAATGTTGTTTTTGGAGTCGTCCAGGGAAATCTCCTTGGATACAAGTGGAAAACTATTTAGGTGTACATGAATACTCTGGGGGGGGGGAGATACCCTGGTGCATTTCACACACATACAGGCTATTGCAAAGTTTGATTGCGATCAACAATATCCAAAATACTTTTTTAAAGGCTTTGCATACTACCAAAGTTAAATGTCCATACACACCAGAATGCAGAGCACAGACTGAATGAGAAAACCATTATACATATACATATATATATATATATATATATTTTTTAAATCACTGCAAAGTAAAGTAGTTGTTAACATATCTCACCCATTGCTGCTGTTCCTGGTTGAGAGGTATGTAGTTCTATGAGGTTGGAGAACTGCCCTGATCTGGGAGGATTATGAGCTTGATCTTGAGCAGGACTCGCGTGAGAAGCTCTGTTGAGATCCGATCGACGTACAAAAACAATGCAGAGGCGGATCCCTCGCTTTGTAGGCCATCACGTGTTAATAGAGTATTAAAACTAGTGAATAGTGAAGCAGGATCACTTCACACGAAGTGCGGTGGAACCACGCATAGCACTATTATGCCTCTGCGCGTAATAGTCACGCGTAATTGCGCAGGTAATGTCACCAAGCAACTGCGTGGATATAATTATTCAACGAAAGATTAAAAAAAAACAACAAAAAAAAAAACAACTTCTATGAAGCCTTATTTTAAGCATTGACTCGCTAGAGTACTGAAGGCAAAATGTGATTGGACCGTGATTAGTCAGATGATGATCATGTGACATCAGACCATCCTGCTTGTCTGTTAAAGTAAACTTTCTGCAAATGGATTCACTGCTTTTGGTGTTCACAGTGCACTCCAAATGGAGCTCATGTCTCAGTTTTCAATTTCACGAAACCACCTGTTGTACAACTCAAAACTCAGCTGACATAAACAGTGTCGTTCAAAATGGTTTATTTTGCATGTTCTCAAGCTCTCTGGAGATGGAAAATACTATCAAGAGACCAACAGGTGGAAAAGATGAGATGTGGCTGGAAAAACAAGAAGAAGAAAGCAAAGACGAGAGGGAATTTTGTGCAGAGATATCAAATCCAATTTATGTTTTATACCATTCTTGCTGGGGGGGGGCGACGACACAAGAAACCATCACAGAAATTCTAATGGTTTCCACTATAAATACCATTACAAAACATCAGCTGTTAAACATTAAAACCATTACCATTATTGGTCCTTAATGGTATCCATTAGACACAACATGCCACCAACAGAGGGCAACAAATTACTAGTAGAGACCAACAGGGACCATTTCAGTTTCCATTCAAACCAATCCAATTCCCATTATAACCCTTAAAACCATTACAAAGTATATGAGTTTCTATTGGGTTTTTTTTTCAGCAGGGATATGCCTACTTGTGACTCATGTAAGTGGCTATCAAAGACCGAATACACTATGAAGGTGCAATGCAATGACTCTAAACTATATGGCCAAAAGTATATGGACACCTGACCAACACACCCATATGTGGGTCTTCCACGAACTGTTGCCACAAAGTTGGAAGAACTAGATTGGCCTCAAGAACAGAGCCCTGGCCTCAACCCCACTGAACACCTTTGGGATGAAGTGGAACGCTGACTGCTAGCCAGACCTTCTCATCCAACATCCCTGTCTCGTCCAACCTCTCTAATGCTCTTATGGCTGAATGGATAAATCCCTACAGCTATGTGCCAAAATCTAGTGGAAAGCCTTCTAAGAAGAGTGTCCGGTTATTATAACACCAAGGAGACTAAATCTAAATAAATTTGGCCATATAGTGTATCTGTTTAATGCTCCAAATATCCGTAACTGTATTCTGAGTGCATTTGCTGTATTAACACATCAGTGACTTAGCATAAAAAATGCTGTCACTGAACTAACCGGTTGGACTACCACGTGTATGAAAACACCCTGAAAGGAACACAGTGTTGAAGGTGTGTATACATATCATAATCACATAAGACTTTGAATAAAGATAGACCAAAACACAGCTGGCATGCACCATGAAAAGCAAGTACCAGTAAGCGTACTACATAATTAACTCATAGCAACAAACAGTTTGTGTTTCTCTGTAATAAAATATGCCTCCTTACTAATTTATTTTCTCTTTTCAATCCTGAAGCTTCTATCACTGTATGTGTGTGTGTGTGTGTGTGTGTGTGTGTGTGTGTGTGTTCAGTAGAAGTTGCTGCACTTATTGTTTTATGGCTCAGAGAGACAAGCAACTGATGCTGAAGTTAGAGCAGTTACACAACCTACACAACCTGTCCTGTGTATATAGTATATGTACACTGACTTTTTTTAAAGACAGAAAATATAGTGGTCATACTGACTAGTAACACATTTGTTAATAGCCATTTATTAATAGCTAGTTCAGGGGTTCCGAAATTTTTTTGACCCTATAAATGGACGATATCTGTGACCCCCAAGCCTTGACCATCCTGCATTATTATATTCCAGATAATGGAATAATTTCCATATAATTTAGGAATTGTAACATTTGAACATTTTATCATATATCAGTAACATAGTATGTGTTAAATAAGCGGCAACCACAAACCTAACGCAGAACCTCTTAACAATACCTGAACTCTTCCTAAACATACACCTTACAAAAAAACCTGAATTCCAGAGTTTTCAAAATTCTTCAAATGATTTCATCCTTAACCGTGTGTCAGTTGCATGAAAAAACAAAACAAACAAAAAAACAATCAGTTTAATAGACAAGCAACACATTAGCAAAAAATGATCCGCCTCAGTTGAGTGCATAAGTTTTTTATGTGCTTTTTGGAGATTTTATTCACATATGGTGTTTCCATCCAGCGTTTTAAAAAAATGCAATATCCCAAAATTCGCATAAAAATACGTGGATGGAAACATAGCCAGTGGCACATTTAGCTGAGTTTACAGTAACTTTAAAAAATGGTCAGATAATATGTCTAGATCAAGCACATGTTGGGGAACCTTGCATACTCACTCTTTATTCCCATCTGCAGTCTGAAATCACACCCATTAGATATGACAGCTAGCTCATGGGGATTTGTTTGTGTTTTTGGAGAAACGGCTTCAGAATCTCAACATGCCTCATGTCCAATAAACAGTATATAGTGCATTCTATAAAGCATGATCTACCGACTTTTACTGTCTATAAACTCCAGCGTTGGATGTGTGAGCATGAGAACTGTGCTTGATAGCATCAGAAGTCGATCATATCGAACGTAGTATGTTGTTTCTTGAATGAACGTTCAGTATTATGCTCGATGGACTCTCCGCAATGAGAGTGTAATGTGAGACTATCTATCTGCATGTCTAAAAATTTGTACGGTACAGTTAATGTTCCCATAACTATAATACTGGCTTGGTGACATTGTTGGCTCCATGCACAGATTTATGATCAGAAAAAAAAAAACAACAACAAAAGAAAATGAAAACACACCTTCCATTGACAACTTACTACTCTTATATCAGTATGAGAAAAGGAAACATTTGGGCTCTATTAGGTTTTGTTTAAAAGCAGTTAAAAGTTAAAAGCCAAATTTCTCCACAAGGTCAAAACTGTCAGACATTCCTATTATTTGGTCCCCCTAACCGCCCTCCATACTTGCTGTGTTCTGCATGGTCATGATGACTTCTCTCCAGTTTGGGTGTCACTAACCAAAGTCTTTCTCACTGCTACACCATTTCCCTGCTTTAGTTTCTTTCACTTTGGCTGTCCTTTCTTTTGCTTTCTGCCCCTATGCTCCAAAATGGGTCCTTTTCAACTGCTTTTCCACCCAAATCCCCCTTTTCTCTCTCACTTCTCATTTTTCCCTAGCTCTATCATACATTCCAGCTCTCAAGCTTCTCTCTCACCCCCACCATTACTGTATATTGCTCTCTTAATTTATTTTGCAGTACTAGTGTATTTACAGACTACACACTCTCTGCAGTGTGGCTTCTCTTGTTTGGCTCCTCAATGCTTTAATACTCAATGACCTTTTTAATGGCATTCTCAATTAAGAGCCTGACCCAGTGATCCTCAGTGTGATATATTTAAATAAGAACGATCAAACGCGCCGATCTAATATACTGTAAGCACTCTTGCATGGTTGGAAGGTTAGTTCATATGCGTTGACTCGAATCTGATTTTGCAATTACTATCAATCAAAAGCACATTTACCGACTAATTACTTCATTTTTTTATCGATAGACTTAAAGTTAAAACTCTCATGATGCTCATGCTCAAGTTCGTGTTAACACATGTAGCACTACCTGACTATAAATTATACAGTATACATTATACAGAAATGATTTATCATCGCAGTATTTGGTGTCACTTAAATGAGGATAGGTTCCCTTTTGAGTCTGGTTTCTCTTAAGGTTTTTTCCTTCTGTCATCTCAGGGAGTTTTTCCTTGACACTGGCTTGCTCATTAGGGATAAATAATTATTATTTTTAATTTCAATATCTGGATTTCTGTAAAGCTGCTCTGTAAGAGATGTCCACTGTTAAAGGCGCTATATAAATAAAATGGAATTGAATTGAAGAAGCAGTTTAAAAGTTTAAATGAGTAAACTATACAGATTAACCATGCAAATAGCTTACTGTATTTGCTTAGTAAATTAACATTGCTTGATTTGTTGTAACACATGTCCTTGGTCATACTCTAGACCTTATCTTGTCATATGGAATCCCACTTGATAATGTTAATATTGAAATGCTTCCTTCTCTGATCACAAGCCCATTGTTTTTAATGTCCCTGCTGTGAGCTCTGTTGTAGTGACTAGGCCTTTAGGCTATTACTCCCGTTTTATTAATTCACTCACTGCTTCTCAGTTTAGTGAAAGTTATTTAGCTAATGCTGTTGAAACATCTATCTTGAGTGCTGCAGAGTCTTCTTCTGGGCCCGATGGGCCTTATTTTACACATTTTGCTCTAATATTTTAGATTCTATCGCTCCTTTCAAGCTGAAACAACCAACGCGAAAATCTTATTACTGGCTGGACGATAATACTCGTTCTCTCAGACAGGCTTGTTGTAAAGCCGAGCGGAGATGGAAGCATGATCGTTTAACTGTGTCCTTTGAGATTTTTAAAGATTGTTTGTTTAAGTTTCAGAACGCAGCAAAGTCAGCTAGATCTAGATATTTTTCTGATTTAATTACTACACGCTGTCATAGACCTAAGATTTTATTCACCACAATTAATTCAATAATTAATCCTAGTTGCTAATCTCATGGGGAATCCTCGGTTGAACGTTGTAAGAATTTTTTTAAATGTTTTTTGCTGATAAAGTGATAGGCCATTCGTTCTTCCTTCACTTCACAGTTCTCAGACCTGTTCCTGAATTCGCTGGCTATACCGGTTTCCTTTTATCATTTTCAACATGTTTCTCTAAAGGAACATACTTCTCTGGCGTTTATAGCATTTGATTGGTATAAAGGGTACCGCCTTACAATGGTTCAGCTCATATCTAAAAGACAGGTCGTTTTCAGTAGCGTTGGGTAATTCATCTTCCACTCCTATTATTAGTGGTGTACCTCAAGGCTCCATTCTGGGCACACTTCTTTTTAGTTTATATATGCGTCCGTTGGGAAATATTATTAGAGCACACAATGTCTCTTTTCATTTGTATGCTGATGATACCCAGTTGTACATACCATCGAAAGCTGGCGACTCCATTCAACCATTGTTGGATTGTCTCGACGATATAAAAAAATGGTTAACAAATAACTTTCTCCAACTTGATGAAGACAGAACCGAAATAATTGTTTTTGGTCCCCCAAGATTGAGAGATGGTCTCATTAATGAGCTTCATAATCACTTTCACTCAATTTCTTCCCAGGTTAGGAACCTTGGTATCATCCTTGACTCAGAATCATGCTTAACCAAGCAAATAAATTCGGTCATTAAGAATAGTTTTTATCAATTACGGATTATTTCTAAACTTAAAACATTTTTGTCTTTCGGAGATTTGGAGAAGGTTATTCATGCTTTTATCACATCGCGCTTATATTATTGTAATTCATTGTACGATTCTCGTTGTACGTCCACCTGAGAAATTCATATTTAAAGCTACTTATCTGGCCAGCAAGCATGTACTGTATCAGTTTTGTTAGATTAACCATGTCCTTGGGAATCAGTGAGAACTAAGGATTCCGTCTGTCCATGGTGCCTTTCCTTCCGCAGTAGCATTAGCTTCACTCTTGGTAAAATGTACAGTGACCACCTGTGACGGTATCAACTTCCCATATAACACACCTGTAATATGTACAGACCTGCAATGGGTAGTGAAATAATAGATCAATAACTAGCTAACTATTAAGCAAAATATAACCCTAGCATCCCTGTATGAATTATTTTATGTTCTAATACATAGCTGCATAAAAAATAATCAGTGTACCTTTGAAAGGAACACATTCTGAAGGATACACTCATTCTAGGTCAGAGGTGTCCAATCTTATGCAGAAAGGACCGGTATGGGTACAGGTTTTCATTCCAGTCAAGCAGGAGGCACACCTCATTCCACAAATGTTCAATGAGTTGATCTTGGCCTTCAATAGACCATAAATATGTGGCTTGTTCGTGGTTGGAATGAAAACCTGCATTCACACCAGCCCTGTCCGGATAAGATTGACCAAGGTGTCTTTAGGTGGACCCACAGATGCACAAGTATCAGGTGATCACTGAAAGGTAAGGGCTACAGTGGCTGACAACACTGCGACCTGGACCTGGCTCTGCTCTACTAACACCATCTACTTCATAATAGTCTCTGGTGGAAATACTGAGTGTTAAAATACCTTCCCTCTTCTGGGAAAATAGCAACATTGCTGTAGGCTGTGTAATATTAATACTGGGTGGGACCTCCCTTTGCTCTCAAAACAGCCTCAGTTCTTCAGTTGCGAATCTCCCATTCTACCACATCCCAAAGGTATTCTATTGGATTAAGGTCCAGTGACTTGGAAGGCCAGTGAAGAACACTGAACTGATTATTATATTCATGAAACTAGTTTGAGACGACTTTTGCTTTGTGAAATGGTGCATTATCATGCTGGAACTAGCCATTAGAAGATTAAATTAAATTATGGCCATGAAGGGATGCACATGGTCAGCAACAATACTCAGATAGGCTGTGGCATTCAAGCAATGATTGATTGTTATTACCAGGCCCAAAGTGTGCCATGAAAACATTCCCCACACCATTACACCACCTCCACCAGCCTGGACTGTTAACACAAGGTAGGCTGGGTCCATAGATTCATCCTGTTGGCGCCAAATTCTGGCCCTACCATCTGTGTGCCTCAGCAGAAATTTATCAGATTCATCAGACCAGGCTACATTTTTTCAATCTTCAGCTGTCCAGTTTTGGTGAGCCTGTGCCCAATGCAGCCTCAGCGTTCGATCAGCGACTGGCTGATTAGAATGATTAAGTATACTAGTGTTCCAGTAGTCACAAAATTTTTACAGTTAGATTGTTATTATTGTCAATATGCTAGGCCTGTTTTTCCTTGGTAAAATATCAACGGTAAATATCTATGGTAAATATGGTCTATGGTAAAATATCTGAAAAGAAGAAAAGAAGGAAAAGAAACACAAGTTGCTTTTCAATTTTGTATATACAATTTCTGGGGGGAAAAAAAAAACAAACAAATGAAAAAAACAAGACAAGAAATGGCTTGTTTTCATTTGTCCTGCCTGGACTTTGAAACCACTATTAAACAACCATTTATGTTTTATTTTTTAGTTTAATTTCTGTTACTGACATGGAAATAGAATGACCAACATACACACAGGTACTGTCTGCAGCACAGGATGTTTAAATTTACAGCATTTGGCAGATGCCTTTATACAGAGTGACATGCACTTATCTCATTTATACCTTCATGAGGGTTGAGGGCCTTGCTCAAGGGCCCAGCAGAAGCAGGTGGGTAGTGCTGGGATCTGAACTCACAACCTTCCGATCAGTAGTCCAATGTCTTGACCCCTGCCCCTGCCTCCAAGAATGCGTATTCTGCATGACTGAGAGAGACTGACATGTAGGCTGACCTGCCGGTTTTGGCAGAACAATAGGCATTAAGCCGTTGTACCTGATGTTGTATGACCCTAAAATGTCATGGAAACACAACTCAAACACACAATTATTCACTAACTACCATCTACACCAGGGGTGGGCAATCTTATCCGGAAAGGGTTGGTGTGAGTGCAGGTTTTCATTCCAACCAAGCAGGAATGCTGCTTGGTTGGAATGAAAACCTGCACCCACACCAGCCCTGTCCGGATAAGATTTCCCACCCCTGATCTAGACTCTACTGTACTGTGCTTACTGGTTGTATAGGCTTTTGTATAGGGTTCTGTATAGTCTATTGTATATAGTTTATTGTCAGACTGTTTGTACATTTGTCTACTGCGTTGCATGTTAATCGTGGCAACGTGTACTATGAAAACTAGATTTCTCTCCTCATGCAACACGCCTGTGACCAGAAGGAATGAAAATAAAGTGGTTTTTGACTCATCTTGTGTTGAAATACTGTGTACATATGCAAAAGCTCCTTTATCTGATCTCTGAAACTGAGATTCCATCAGTGTTGGATCAAGTAATGTTTTAGGTTTGATCATTTAAACAATGTCACGATTTCCCCTCACGCAAAGCGCCGGAGCACGCAGCACGCTCTGAAACCCAAGGCGCGAGCTCAAAGCTTGAGCGTGCACTTCCGGGTTTGTCAGTGACATTGACTTTGTTTACTTCCAACATGTGTGTTTTGTTATGGTTTATGTCCCTTCTACGGCCCTGTATTGTCATTGGTTGTTTCCCGTATGTACAGCATTGTTCTCAGCTGTTTTGTGTTTCACCCCTGATTACGTTTGTTATTTAAACCACTCGCGTGTCTTGAGTATTGAGTGTTCCCACCATACCATGCCAAGCCGTTGTTCATCGTGTCATGTTGTGTCATGTCGATCCTGTCCTCATCCTCTTTTCTCGATTCCTGTTTAGCCTTGTTTATGCCCGTTTGCTGATCGCCTGACCTATTGCCTGTTTTTGACCACGCTATTGTCTCACATTTTGGATTTGTTTGCCTGTCTCTATTCTAACACAGCTCTTATCTGCATTTGAATCTGTCCTAACTTCCATTACATGCATTAACTATGTGACAAACAAAGCATAACAACCTGAAAGACACAAATGATATTTTTACAAAATACATGACTTATCATACAGTCATACAGTGTCACTGCTTAAATATTTAAACACCTCATTCATTCACCTTCACCTGGGCAAAGCCTTTGCCTTGTTGTTGATTAACTAATGTAATCTGTCAATTGTTTGAGAACTGTTATGTCTATAGGACGCAGGTGTAATCTGTGTCCGGGAATCTGTTGATTAGTTTTTATCCTTCATGAAATGCTGAATCATTACACACACACACACACACACACACACACACACACAAATATAAATTATTTTTGTGAATTGTTTTTAACAAATGATCAAACGGGTAAACAAGGTTAAAGACCATTTCTGACAGCATTCTTTGCTCATATTTACCAAGGGTGGCAATATTAGTGGAGGGCGCTGTATATGGTAATATATCTATCTTTCATGGAGAGTTTTGGACTATTTAAGGGAGCCAAACGTGAAATAAAATTTGTAATTCAGACACAATGCAGGTACAAAGCACGCAGCAATGAAGGGGTTAAGTAGTTAGCACGTTCGGTCAGGGGTTTGATTCCCACCGTGGCCCTGTGTGTGCGGAGTTTGCATGTTCTCCCCGTGCTGCGGGGGTTTCCTCCGGGTACTCCGGTTTCCTCCCCCAGTCCGAAGACATGCATGCTAAGGCTGATTGGCGTGTCCAACGTGTCCGTAGTGTATGAATGGGTGTGTGAATGTGTGTGTGATTGTGTGCCCTGCGATGGACCTTGTGCCCAATGCTTCCTGGGATAGGCTCCAGGCTCCCCGTGACCCTGAAAAGGATTAAGCGGTTAACAATTAAGCGGATGGATGGATGGATATCAAGAGGGCAAAATAGACGCACCAACTCTTCTCTCTCTCCCTCACACACACACACACACACACACACACACACACACACAGTGAAATCAAATGCTAAGTTTGAGACAGTTAGTTGAACCAGAAGACTCAACTAAGAGTTTCAGATCAGATGAATCAAGCTATCATCAATCAATCATGTTGATTTTTGTTACAGTTCTTACTGAATTTTGATGTTTGAATTAGATTATGAGTAACAAAATTATTTCTATGTGTTCAGGTTTGAGTGCAATCATAATGCAAAAACTGATACTTTAGATAAACATTTTAAACAACAACAACAACAACAAAAAAAAAACTAAACTTTGACGAAAGTAGTCTTTTTTTAATGTCTAGATATATTTCCAAAAGCAAAACCTGATAAAAGTAAGTAGTTATGTCTGTAAACACTGTTTTCAGCGACTAGATATTGCACAGCGCTGTATATATTTATATATAGGGTTATATAGACATCTAGTGGCCACATCATTGCATTAACAACATGTCGTAAATAGTTCAATATACTACAGTATTCTACAATTTACTACAGTTTACTGTAGAATATATTCAAATATACTGCAATATTTTTTAATATGGGTTTGTATTGAGAAACAAATGAGCTGGTTTACAGTATGAAACACAAGCATGTAGAAAACATTTGCTATAGCTTATTTTCTAAGTTTATGGTTAAGCTTAGTTAGATCTGCTGAAATCGCAAATAGTGTTGTTATTTCCTGAGGGACGCTAAAGTATTGCTCACATGACATCAACAGAATAATTCTGCAGACACACATGGCCACTTGGTGGTGCTATAACAAGTGGGGAAAAATTACATGAATTTAATTCTATCTGTCTACGGAACCCTTGGTCTGACTGATCTCAAAATTTGCATGCAGTGTCTTTATCTGAGGTGCCATCAATTTATATGATTACAGTGCCATATTCTGACAAACATGTCTGACATTGCTCAATCGACTTTCAGCATCTATCAGACGAAGATCAGAACAAAATGCGGTGGACCTGTTTGACTGTTGGCTCTCGAGGTCTCTGAACATTTTGAAAAGAAATTGCGTGAATAAATAGCACATTAGGAAAAGTTGTAATATAGAAAATATAAGCCTAATAAATTAAATCCATATATAAAAGTTATAGCTTGTATGTATTTGACATAATAGCAGGTGAAATATAGAAAGAGTTTGTGTTAAAATAGTATGTGTTACTGTAATACCTTTTTTTTTTTTATTGTTTCCACTATTTTGTGTTTGTAATGAACTGTTAGGATGCTAATTCTGTGTATTCATTAAACAGAGGTTGCGAAGAGAAACAAAGCATGTAGAGAATACACACTGCTAGAAATCCCCAAGTAACCACTAAGGGACATCACTAACCTCAATACAGTATTTATAATTGATTACTTCTGAAAATAACAACATTTCCTCTTTATAATGGCATGTGAAAGCGTCAGGACTGATTTGCACCATATCTCAAGAATTACCAATTGTTATTGTATATGGTACTGGATCAATTCATTGAAACATATAAAAACAGAAAATTTACACAATTATCACAATTTAAGGTAGTAATTTCACAAAAACAATTTAAAAAAATCATACAATTACCAAGTTTTAATGTAGCCATTTTACATAAAAAAATAAAAATAAAAATGTTATTAATTTATTCATTAAGAGTTAAAGGCCCTACACGGCTTGAACCCCGATAATTGCTGCTCTACAAACCCTATTGTAATTATTATTATTATTATTATTATTATTATTATTATTATTATTATTATTATTATTATTCTGCCATAAAACTGAAAGAATGGAGACTTGGTGAGCTGGGAGTAGAATTGCTCGCTACTCAGAAACACAGTCAATAGGGGGCGCTACAGTGATCAAAAACGCGAAACTGTTCAGAACTCCTAGACCGTTTGTCATAGACTCATGCTTTATACCATTGGAATCCTTGGCTCAAACCAAACATATATATA
>JANDJT010000002.1:4222495-4246252 GCA_024331685.1 Stegophilus panzeri
TTCAAAGGGAGAGTAGCCAGTTGAGGCCTGTGGTACCTCACGTTAATCAAAGCGAAGGTACGGCAGTCACTGTTCTCAGTCCGAACCGGTCTCTGCCACAAATTTGCGAAGCATCATCTTTCAACCATACCATCGGACTGAGGGTGGTACAGAGTGGTCTTAATGTCCCGTATGCCTAAGAGTGTATGTACCTCTCTGATCTGTTTGGATGTAAAATTTGTACCCTGATCACTGAGTATCTCCTTAGGTATGCCTACCCTTGAGAAGAGTTGGACAAGAGCGTTGAATATTTGCCTAGCCTTTTTTTCTTTAGTAAGTAAATAAGTAAGTAAATTTTATTTATATAGCACATTTAAACACAGCAAAGCAGTAGTCTGCAGAAGGATACTCTTTCTCATCCCTGTGAATACAGCATACCCTTAACTTGTTCTCGCTGACAATCACATGTTCCCCTAGACATTGACTCCTTACAGGCATCTGACTATAACCCGAATCAATCAAGACCTTAAATTACCTTCTTCAAACAAAATAATTTTACAGACATTTATATGGTAATCGACTTGGATAAATATATAACTTCTGATAACAAACATGTCTCTGAGTGATTAACACAGAACTGAATGCTAATACCTGACCGAGTGTGAAGTAGCCAGTTTTGATATTTGTGGAAATGTGCACTTATCCATGAATATACCCAAACACAGCTAAATCTGTGGTCCTATGCTTAATTTAGCATAAGTACCGTTTTGAAGGAAACATGAACCTAGGTGTACAAAGGGGTTTCGGGAAATACATAAACAGTAATTAAAACGTAAAATAAAAAAGCACGAACGTAAACAGTCCAAAACAACGTAAACAGGACAAAACAGCAGCTCTGTTGTGCTGTGAGGGACATTTAATTATTTTCCAGGTGTGGTTTGAGTCCATTCATCCGTTTAATCTCACTGCAGATCGATACAAAGTTCTTCTGAATTTTCACCTTTATAATATGATGAAACATTTATATCCTGATGGTCTCTTCCAGGATAACTCACACGCTATGCTACCATATGCTGTGACCTTCACAGTCACCTAATCGAACTTATTTGTACACTATGGGAGATTTTGGAGCAACGTATTAGACGGCGCTCTCTACGACCACCATCAAAACACCAACTGATCAAACATCTCTCGGAACGGCGCCAGTCAAAATAAAGAATGCATACTGTATATTAGATCAAAGCTTCACATATAAAAAATATTAATATACCTTCTCAAGTGTTCTCAAGTATCCTCAAATAATGGCTGTATTACAATTTTACAGTTTCACTTACTTCCTTTCTTACACAAACCCTAAATATTTGTTGCTTCTATATACTTTCATAAGATCACTATTCCTCACACCTACATCTTCATATAACACATCTCAATTTGTCCATACAGAATTTCTAAAACATTTCATATACTCATCCAAGGTTAACAAGGTGGTTCTGGTCTCTTAAGGTCTTTCCAAGCGTTAACTTGATGCTGTAGGCTATGTGTTGTTGTAGCAATGAGTTTTGAGTAACGACAGCGGTTGTAAGGAACAGGGAAGATATTGAAGAGGCTCTGGTCAGCCTGAATGGTGTAAGGTATTCCCACATACCGCATGCACAGTCCTAAAAATACGTCTTCAATGTAGACGGCTTCGACATGTTTCGACCCTTCAATGAGCTTGTTCGGAAGGTCCAAGGAGAGCACGTAACCCAAGCCCAGAGCGTAAGGTGGATAAAAGTCTTCAGGAAACACATCTTTTGGCAGATACCATTTGGATCTAGGGTCTCTGAGAACGGTAGCTCCCCTGACCACAAGTCCCGTCATATAGTTCTCCCTGGGCGCCTGTAGAAGCATATTCACTAAAGCGTTCACATTTAGGAACATATCGGAGTCAATCTTCATGGCGTAGGCAGCATTTTGGCAGTAGGTTGTTAGCCATTCCATAAGCACCATAATTTTGATGGTGAGATTTTTATAGCTGTCCAGGAAATCACTCTGAATGATGTCATGGTGTTCCTCGCTCTCCTGCAAGATCTTCTGCTGGAGCTCCTCTCTACCTTCATATCCAGGCTGACCAAGCAGAAAGAAAAGGCTCACATTTTTATCCATAACCATCTTCTCAGACCCCCAGGTGGTGCGGATGGCATCCCGAGCTGCTCTGTTGTTCGGTGCCACAGGTACCATCAAGACCAAGAAGGGCTTGTCATTCTGACACCTCTCTGATTCATTTAAAATGTAATGATATTTACAGGGATATGCAACGAGGTATGAAGTTTCAGGTGTACACTGTTCACCTGTTAATGCAGAAGGCGAGACAGATAGCTCACTTACTGGAATGAAGGCAGATGTCCATTGTTGAGCAGATGTATGGGCGGTAGCATTTAAAGCTGCTCTTTCAGTGTTGTATGTACTGTTGTATATCTTCTGAACTGTCTCAGACCAAACTTGTGACAAGTTCGGTATGTTCACGTTGTAGAAGAGTAATACAGCTGAGACAACAAGTATAAGGAAGCCAGATCGGAGACGAGAACACCGGCATTCAAATAGTACTTCCAGGAGATCTGGGCTGAAAATTTAAATAGTTTACAATGATGGTTTTATGACACTTCATATTTATTAGTTGGTGACTATGTTAATCAATTAAACAACTAAAGAGATTTCTTAATCAATGTTTCACTCCATTTCATTAGCAGTACTATTAGATATATATCAAACACTACATGCTGTTCTTTTCAATTGTGCAAACACAGGTGTACTTAGAAATTATCACATCCATCATAAGTAAAGCCTAACAGAGTAAGGATAGAGTAAGGATAAATTCTGTACCTTTTTTCTCCACTTTTACTGGCGCCCTTCTCCATTTTTCTCTCGTTGCTACAGTGCCGGTTTATTCCCTATCATCTGGCCCGTCTTGCGCCGTCATGCAAGTGAAAGCTTTTGCACTAACACAGAAAGAAACGGCCGTAAAACATTGAAAGGTTACCTGTGTCCCTCATTTGGCCACACCCCGTCCATGTGTTCCTAGTTTCACAGCTCATGCACAGGTGGTAGGGAGGATTGTAATGAAATCCATTTATCCCAAAGCAAAGAACTTCCAAAGAAAAAATGCCATACCTGTCAAAATGCAGTTTGTCTAAAGCACGTATAATTACACTATAGCTTTGCTGTCTCAGGTGTCAGATATGGGAGGTGCTGTTTCCAAGACGTAATTTGTACTCTGTAACCATAGTGCTATCTCAAGTGGTTTCCTCAAAGGGCATAGCCAGGGGGCTTAGAAGAGAAGGAGTCTTCATAATCTCTGAGTCTTCATGAAACCTGAAACTGATAACTGAAAGAGGTAAACAAAGAATGGAATATCTGAGAGGTGTGACATGTGGCATCCCACTTACCTGAAACACTGTACTGTACCTGGTTTTGACTTGCCCAACCTGAGGCTGAACTAGGAAGTTTTATTTGCTAAGGTTGCTAATGGTGCTGTATTAACAGATTAGAATGAGAGTTAAAAATGATGAGCTGGGGAGAATATAAAATAATACTCCAACATTTTTTACTCCCAATGTAAAGGTGTAATGGAAATACTTTAATAATTCCAAGAACAAGACTGTGTGTCTGTGTGTGTGTATGTGTGTGTGTGTGTGTGTGTGTGTGTGTGTATGTCTGTCTAGTTTATGACAGTAACCCTAACCCTAACCCTAAGTACAAAACATACAAGCAGATAGCACCAAAGGATCTATGACCTTCCATGAAACCAATGTCACCGTTAATTGTTTTTAAATATACTTCATTGAGGCTTCATCTCAGATTACTTCATTTTGAGATAATATCTGATAGTGTAGTATGACACAAACCGCATGAAACCGAAAACTCTCTTCTTTTGTCTTTATAGCATTTATTGATTTTTGTTTTCTTTTATTTCTGCTGTTTAATCAATGCATCAAACTTGGAACTCACTGTTCATTAAATAAAACTGGAATGTGGTGGATGAGCGTTAAAGTAAAACATACGCAGAATAAGAATCCCTTTTATTTGCCAGTACTTATCAAGCACAGGAAGGAACTTACGCATGATGGCAACTGCTCAAGAGAGTATTGTGCAAAAGCATTACTTACGTAATCAGATAGCTATACAATGCCCAGTGGATTAATACCATCAAGGGATGATATAATAATAACAATTACGATAATAATCTGTGATAATAATCTTATCTAGAAGACATCTGTAGATGAATCATAGTAGATTTAAATTAAGAAGCAGGGTATATTTAGAAATGAATGGGAATCATGTGCAAAATATGTGATTTTTTTTTTTTTTTCTTTTATCCTCCCTGAAAACCAGAGAGCAATGATGTTTTGTGACAGATGTTGTAGAAAATTAAACCTATACATGCCCAAGGTACAATTCAGGTTCATTCAGTTCAAGAAGATTATGTCTGTGATAAACCAAAAGCAGAATGCATGGTCTAATCCTAAATCGCAGTTGTTGTGTTACTCTTACCAGTCTACCAATATTCAATGACATTGTTGCCGTAGTTCTTTCTGAAAAGTGCAGTCAGAATATTTTAGACATATATAAGGAGATAAGCATTACATCACATAACATTAAGAAGTCATGATATGCAAATGAGGACAAGGACAAACAAAAACCAGACAAATTTAAAGCCAAAGCGCCTCCCCTGAGTCTCCTGTTTTTGGTGCGCAAATATTCACTCACCATGAACACCATAACAAGTGCTACTGCTACCCCCATTCTCACTAGTCTCAGCATCTATGGTCCGAGCAAGTCCGAGCACGCTGTGGCTAATAAAACAGGTTTTTTAGACCCATCCCTATTCTCACCCTCATGGAGTTTGTTGGGATATTCATGCGTCCAACAATAGGGGTTCCTCTCTGATTCTATCCAGATGTCCTCCATGGCCAATAAGGCCACTCTTTCATCTTTGCATATCATTTCGTTTTCCTGTCTCAGCTCACGGTAGGAGCGTGAGAATACGTGGAAAATCGATGTAGCTGGGAAGGCCATGATGAGGATGCCGCTCAGGATGCCGCTGAAGGCCACCACCTGACCAGGGATGGTGCGTGGGACCATGTCACCGTAGCCCACTGTGGTCATAGAGATGATGGCCCACCAATAGCAGGCAGGGATGCTGCTGAATCCGTGGCGCTCGCTCTCAGCCAAGTGTATGATAGGCGAGAACAATGTGACAGCCACGCACACAAAAAGTAGAAGAAGACCGAAATCATGCATGCTCCTCTGCACCGTCAGGCCGAGAGTCTGCAAACCCAGCGAGTGCCTCGCCAGCCGCATGACGTACAGGATGCGCAGGGCACGCATGAGCCTCAGAATCAGACCCAGCTTATCCAAATACCCTCCACCGATATTAGTATGCTCTCCCAGCCTCAGATCTGTCTCATCCACCAGCAGGGAAATGTAGTACGGCAGAATGGCCACGGCATCAATGATGTTGAGTGGCCCACGTGCAAATTCTAGCTTGTTACGGGCCTGCAGGAAGCGTAGTGCGAGCTCGAGGGTAAACCAGACCACGCACACGGTCTCCACGATGAATATCTGTTGACAACTCTGCGAACATTCACCCTGTTTGTGAAGAAGGTTAAGCCTTCATTTAGCACACCTGTATCGTTTGTACAGTATGATTACTACAAACAAGCATTTTGACATTTCCCTGTAATAAGAAATGAACCTGCTTACTAAAAACTGTTTATTTGTGGAGGTATAGGTGTAACGACGGAGTCAGTAAACATTTATGAGGAACGTGTATTTTTGTAGAACCTTTCATGAACCATTCAGTCTAAATCTATTCAATCTAATTTGAGTTGTGTAGCGCTTTTAACAATAGACATTTACACATAAGGCAGCTTTATAGAAATTGACAGAAAATGTCGATTTAGATCCCTAATGAACAAATCAGAGGAGACGACCTGAGGAAGAAACCTGCAGAGGAACCAGACTCAAAAAAGGGACCCATCCTCTTCTGGGTGATATTGGATTATTTTATCCTGTTATCGATGGGATAACGTTCCTTTTTAAGCCTAATCCTTGTAACACAAATGTGCCTTAATTTCTACATATCACTCACAGATACTGCAAAACGTTTCCTGAAAGCATTGAACAACTAGAATAACTTTTACATTCGTGCTTTGGTTAGAGCAGTTTTGATAAGCCTTTCTCTCATCTCTCTGTCAGTCCAACATTTTTATTATTTAAGTTGAAATGTAATCGTTTTAAATACATGTTATATATTCACATATTTTAAATTCTTATTGTTGGAACTCCTGCTCTTAGACATCCTACATCACTGAGGTTACTGTCAGCAGGATTTTTTGTCGTGTTCTTTGTACAAGGAAACATGTCGGTTCTCGTCTGGGGAAATCACACACACACACACACACACACACACACACACACACACGCACGCACGCACATGCACATGCACAACAGATGCAGTAGACAAAGATTAAGCCTACAATTGTCTACAAGTAAATGTAGGTTTATGTCATTACAGTGAAACCAACTGCTACCTTGCCTAGTGAAAAAAAAGGGTGGGGCTCTAGCCCCTGCTCTTTTTCTAAGTTATTTAAAAGTGTCCCTCTCAACATGAATTAATAAACAATTATATTGTGTATTTGAATTCAAATTAACACGAGAGCGTGCACAAAACAGGAGCAAATTAATCACGAGAAAGTCTGAGAATTTTCCTATTTATTTGTCCGACTCGCGTCTGCAGTCAGATAGTCTCGTTGTCATGGCGTAATTGCGATGCGTCTTGCTTCAACAGGCAGGCAGGTATGCTGAGACCACTATATATGGAAGTATAATAGTGCCAAATGTCCTCAAGGCAAAATGGCATGTTGAATTACATAAATTGAATAAAAATATATCGCAATAACAATACTTGAATTTTTCTTCCCAGCAATTTGACACAAATTGAAAATCAAAACAAAACACACCAATAACAGTGCTTGAATTAGTTTCCTCTGCAGTTCATTGGGTTTGTATATTGTGATTGAAAACAAAATTCCAGCATTCAAAATTTAATGCACACATATTCACCTTCCTAAATTACGGTTCCAAAATATTCAGTTGTTAAAATACCAGCTTCATTATTCGTCAGGTAATATTTCAACACTTTATTTATGTTTTGAAATTTATGAACCTAATGACTTGGTGATAAAACCAACTGGAAAGTGTTCATCTAGGTGTCAGGTATAACGCACACCTATCAAAAATCTAAAAGGTGTGCATCATACCTGACACCTACAGGAACACTTTCCAGTGTGACTGTTTTGTGACTGTAAGTCATTCTCTTCAAATGCTATTGAACTTTAAACTATATATATATTTATATTTATATATATATATATATTGTGTATATGTCCATACGGTATAAAAACAACACAATGTTTAGATATGATTTGACAGTTTATTTAATTAAATATCAAAAATCTAAAAGGTGTGCGTTATAGCTGATACCTAGATGAACACTTTCCAGTTGGTTTTATTCCCTTCGAATGCTATTGAAGTTAGAAACGTGTATACCAATGTCGTATGTAACTTTAGAGACGGTCCCTTAATTTGCGCATATCTGCGAATATCGAACGTCCAACGTCAAGCCAACTTTATGCCAGTCCGCAAGGTTCAGTCCGCTCATCTTCTCTTGTGGCTTGTCTGCACAATCCCACCACTACTCACACAACCACCAGAGTTTGTGGCCGGCTTAGAGTAACGTCACAAATGTATCTGCAACCCATTGCTCTTCCTGTGAGACCCTGATGTGAAGACTTGAATTTTAAGACCTGAATTTTTGCAGCCTGAATTTGTGAGGTTGAAAAATAATGTGTTGAAATATTATCTGACGAATAATGAAGATGGTATTTTAACAACTGAATATTTTGGAACTGTATTTTAGGAAGGTGAAGGCACGATGCCAAACAGACAGAGACGCAGAAAATTAAAGAAAAACTGAAGAAGGAGGCAGCAAAAGGGACAGCTTCCTTATCAACATGGCTGAAAAATGGTGAGCTAATATGAGACAGATAGTTGCAAAGATAGTTGTAAAAAAGGCATCATATGTTAACAGCGAGTGATAGTCGGTGTTACACGATGTTCTGTTCGGTCATACACAGATTACCCTTGCCCCTCCCCTCGCGGCACCACCTCACTGTCATTTTGCTTTTTTATATAAATTAAAAACTATTAAGTTCAGTTGGAGAACGTTCAGCGGACGATATGAACTGAAAGCGTTGTGCTCCATTCAGCATGAGCTGCAGAGTCACAGCACAGAATAATAATAAACCTACTTTTCAACAATGTGAATATAGTTCTACCGTATACATGTAGTCACTTACCTCTTGTTAACTAATATGGTAAATTTAGTCCTGTAGCCTAAGTGATATGAAAAAAAAATTGATATAAGATCATTAAAATATCAACTGATCTTATTAAAATGAAATTTAGTAGGCAAAAATGACAAGCTTTGAGACTAAAAAGCCAGTTCAGCAGGAAGTGCTGCGGTTTTATGGAAATCAGAGTGCTCTTTATTGTTTATTACACATTGTTTATTATTATTCTGTGCTGTGACTCTGCAGCTCATGCTGAATGGAGCAGACGCTTTCAGTTCATAGCGTCCGCTGAACGTTCTCCAACTGAACTTAATAGTTTTTAATTTATATAAAAAAGCAAAATGACAGTGAGGTGGTGCCGCGAGGGGAGGGGCAAGGGTAATCTGTGTATGACCGAACAGAACATCGTGTAACACCGAATATCACTCGCTGTTAACATATGATGCCTTTTTTACAACTATCTTTGCAACTATCTGTTTCATATTAGATCACCTTTTTTCAGCCATGTTGATAAGGAAGCTGTCCCTTTTGCTGCCTCCTTCTTCAGTTTTTCTGCTGCCTCTGTCTATTTGGCATCGTGCCTTTACTGACTATATAACATACATATAATCTAACAAGGTTACTTGCATGTCTGGAAATATAACGAACTTGAGTAGCTAGTACTTACCAATACATTCCCTCTCAATCAATTTGAAAACTACCGGCAATAAGCATATAAAATGCTGCTAATATTATGAAAAAGTTAGCAGACGAGCTAGTGGTTTCAGCATACCTGTCTGCCTTTTGACGCGAGACACATCGCGATTACGTCATGACAACGAGACTATCAGACTGCAGACTCGAGTCGGACAAATAAATAGGAAAATTCTCCGACTTTCTTGTGATTATTTTGTTCCTGTTTTGTGCACGCTCTCGTGTTAATCTGAATTCAAATGCTTTTTACATAATATAATTGTTTATTAATTAATGTTGAGAGGGGCACTTTTAAATAACTTAGAAAAAGGTCAGGGGCTCGAGCCCCCAGAACACCCTCTTCTGCACGTCCCTGCTTACAGTACTCCAAAGTTACGAATCGGTGTCTTGTTTGCCTCTCATGTTAAAAAATAAAAATTAAAAATAAATTAAAAAAAAAAACAGCCTTTAAAATTCACCATCAAATCTAAAGAGGTATGTTAAGTTAACTTTATGTTTGGTACTTCAGCTAATAGGTTTGTAATTTAGCTAGTTAAATTAGCTTGTTAATTAAATTAGCTAGCGAGATACATTTTGTAAATTAGCTTGTTAAATTAGTTAGCTGGTTACATTGGCGTAGGAGCCATTATACATGGGGGGGCATTTTTCAAAATCTAGGTTCTGTCCCGTCCAACAATACCCCCCCCCCCCCCCCAATCCCATTTTTTCCTAATCCCAAAATTTTTTTGGAATTGCCTGCCTGTCTCCGAGGATTTCCAAATCGGACAGTCTACAAATTAATCCATTCTGCAACTTTTAGAAACATAATTAAATTTTTTTTTTTTAAACTAACTTCCGCTATAATAAGCGTAGGGGTCAGACTCGAGTAGCTAGGGCTTGCTGAACCATTTGCCTGTTGCCAAGCTTGACAAGAGCAAAGTGTCAAGCAAAACCTGGTATATATTTTCAGAGAGGTGGGTGGCTACTCTTACACAATGATTTGGAGATGATTCAAATATTCCGTGACCATCCATGGGAAAAAAAACTTGCGTCCTGTGGTTATGACACAGCATTCAGATGCTCTGGAGCACATTACTGTATAGATGAAAGATTTACCACTGTGTATTTGAGGTAGGATATCGTAGCTATTTCAGCCCATGAAATTGCTGATTGTTTGCTGGTTTTGATGACAATTTTGCTGTCGAAATAATTATGTAGCCTATAAAACTGTCAAATATGCACAAGTTTGCAAGCTAGCGCGCACACCAAAATTGTGTGTATGCGCCATTGCTAAGTGTCCATAAATGATTTAATGGTAATGCTAGTCAAAATGTTTACACAGAGTTGAGCATCCTACAATATTCTAAGAGGAAGAGGACAGAGGAGGATGAACAGCAGGTCACAGGAGTAGAAAAGACTGAGGAGGACGAGCTTGTAAGTTGTATGGATAGCTACCAGTTAGTCAGCTAGTTCACGTCACACCGTGTTGGATGTTTTGGATGGGGGCGCCATCGTGTGAGGATCGCTCCCACTGTTGGTGAGTTGGAGCTATGAGTTGGAGACTTATGTTTTCATTTTCTGTCATTATTCTGGAAAACGTTGCCATGGTAGGGCAGTGCTGCTGCATCAGGAACTGCCATAGTAGGTCACACTGTCATTCAGCAAAAAAAACTGGACAATAGAATGTTTTTTCTATAGCAAAATAGCCTCCAACTCATACTCATAGCTTCAACCTACCAACAGAAACAGCAATCCTAACAGGATGGCACCCATGTCTGTACTGTACTGTGTACTGTGGCTAGCTACATTATGGTATGTAGTAGCTTTTGTTCTAGTTATATTATAGTCCGTCTTTCTGACTGTGTACTCGAGTCTTTATAATCTCCCCTCCCCAGAGAGAGTATTCTCAACCTTCTGTCACTGCATGGCCCTCAACCCCCCTAATATTTCAGCCCCCCACCGCCGGCTATAACCCCCCCCCATCAAAATCGCTCCTACGTCCCTGGCTAGTTAGGTTTTGTAATTTAGCCTGTGAAATTAGCTAGTTAGTTAGGTTTTGTAAATTAGCTTGTTAAATTTGCTACCTAGAGAGGTTTTGTTTTTGTTGCTAATATGCCTTAACATTCATTCCAAAAGAGTTATTAAACATTAGCTTACCAGCAAGCAAAATTCTAGATTTGTCTTAATTAACAGAATATTTTCCTTATGACCGACTTCTTAGCGAACTTTTGATTGGTTAAAAACATTTACTTTTTACTCTTGAACACTTGAGTGTGTTTAAATGTAGATATGTTTCTCTGTACTTTCTCCACGATTGCTACTATTTACTATTGTAATAGCAATACTATTGTACTTGTTACTACTAAACTTGTGACCTACTGATGCACCTACTCGGCTCTCTTCCTCTCTGAGATCAGGCATGGTGCTGATGCACAAGCTGACCACGGTCACAGCAATCATAGCCACCGAGACGCAGGCAAAGCTCTTGCCCAGCCAGCCAGAGTGCGGGTTATCCACCATGTCCCTGAGGCGGCTCAAGACGCCACGGCACCCTTCCTCCTTCTCTAGTATTGGTTGTTTCATCAGCCTCTTCTGCCTCCTAGCCTCCTCTTTCCGCTTCTTCTCAGCCACCTCCTCCACGGAGGTGATCATAGCACGTCTGCAGCAGCGCTCCATCCCAGTGGACTCGATACCCCAGTAAGCGAGCTCGTCTGAGAGAAAAACCGCACACGCCTGCCTTAGCAGTCTCAGCTTGCCCGCTGCCAGGAAGTTGAGGATGACGCGGAAGGCAGTGGCACTGCGATCGAAGAAGAACTCATGGCTCACCTCGTCGTAGTCGTCACACAGCCGGGCGATGTCTTCGGGACTGCTGCAGTGACGTAGCTGGCCCAAACGGGAGAGTGGGAAGTCATCCAGCGTGCTCCAGGCAAAGGTGTAACGATCCCCACCAACATTCACGAGGGCCAGTTTGCTGTGGTCGACGTTTGCGAGTGCAGAGGGGTCGCGTAGTAGCTGGGCTCGCTGAAAGTACACTCCTTTAATGGTCTCAGTCTCAGGGATCTTGGTAAAAAAACGGTCAAGGCTACTGTCATCTGTGCTGATGGAGAAATTGCTAAAGTCATTTGCATTGCTGATGATAGGCATGATGGCATCAGGCCATACAAGTGCAGGGGCTGCAGTGGAAGCTGTGTTTATGGTGAATAATGTTGATAAAGAGGGAATCTGTAATGAAAAGAAACATAATTAAGAGAACTAGAGAACAAAGAACAATAAACGCATAGTCATAGGCCTGAAGAATATGCAATATTCTTCATATTGTGTTTTGCATGCATTAAATACACTCTTTATTAGGAACACCTGTACACCTTATTCATGCAATCATCCACCAGCCAATCAATGATAAAAAATAAAATAAAAATCCTTCCGCACCATGCTGTATAAACTCTAGAAACTGTTGTGCATGAAAATCCCAGGAGATCAGCAGTTTTAGAAACATTCTTAAACCAGTCCATCTGGCACCAACAACCATGCTACTGTCAAAGTCACTAAAATCACATTTTGTCCCCATTCTAATAATCAGATGTTAACATCAACTGAAGTGCTTAACCTGTACTGTATATGCATGATTTTATGTATCGTGCTGCTGCCAAATGAGTGGATAACTGGCTGATTGGATAATTGCGTGAATGAGCAGGTGCACATCTGTTCCTAATAAACAATGTATTTAATGTATGCAAAACACAATATGAAACTGAAGGGTCTTTGCGACTAAGAGCAATATTCTATTACAGCCCCATCTTTCGGGTTGGGCAAGTGTTATTGTCTCTGTTTTTTTAGTGTGGACAAAAAAACTTTTTGATATGAAACCATTCCCAAACGGATCCATTAAATTGTTGGCAAGGCACCAGAGAGAGAGAGAGAGAGAGAGAGAGAGAGAGAGAGAGGGAGAGAGAGAGAGGGAGAGAGAGAGAGAGTTCAGTAACTACCAGGAGTAATCTTTGGGGATAGTTTTTTCCATCACCACAGCAAAAAACATAGGCGGAACTGTTTACACAACTGGAAGCTATATATGGCAAAGAGTTTAATCAGTTTAATCCAATATTTGTTTCTTTCCTCCAAATTTGTTTATTCAAATATCTCCACACAGCCCGTCCAACCTCTCACCTCTCTCCAAAACCCCTCTAAATACAACCGCTCTCTTTGGCACTTACCTGATGTACTTATATGGTGCGCATTCCTCCCAAAAAACCGTCACTCCTCAGCACGAGCGCACCATCACTCACTTCCAACAACGAATAACGAAGAAGAGATTTTAGATTTCCATCACTCATAACAGCTCACATTCTTGTTATAAATACTTTCTTGGCTGGCTGGAGACACAGTTCCTGTCCCGTCGTAGTTCAAACGCGTTAATAAGTGGAGCCGCACGCGCTGCTGTGCAGCATCTCCGAGCTGCTGCAGTTAAGCGTTGTTGTGTTCATGCGCCACAGCGCGTGCTGACTCCCCGTGTTTCTGTTCACGATGCAAGAAGTAATCCTCCAATCCCATCAACATCAGCAGGAAGGCTTTGGTAAACCCGGGGAGAAGAAAAAAAAAATACACTCTCTTCAAGCCACGGAATAAAACCGATGCTGTGTTTTATCAGCCCTGCGCGCGCGCGCGCGCGCGTGTGTGTGCTCAAATGTCTCTGTGTGTTAAAATGTTTTAAAAGTGCTTAAAATCAGTTTTCAATGATGCAACTTAATATTTTGTTTTCTAATTGTATTATTTTACATTTTTTTATTAAAATAATATACTTTGTTTGATATCATATCTTATATTATAGGCCTACACACACACACACACACACACACACACACACAAACACACACACTTAGGAGCCAACACGCCGCTCCATAATCTCTCATATAGGTGTTTACAGCATTGAGATCTGGTGACTGCAAAGGTCATAGCATAGGATTTTCATAATTTCCATGCTTATCCAACCATTCACTGAGTTCTCAAGCAACCATCAAAATGACCACACAAACCAAGATAGAAATGTTTCATCATAGGATGAAGGCTACAAGTCAGAAGAACTTTTTTATTTAATTCCTTATAATGGGACCCAAGCGACAAACGCAAATCTTCTAACAACCTATCACAGTCAGAGTTTTTTAGAGTTAGAGTTTCCCTTTAAATTACAGTCATGTGAAAAATTAAGTACACCGCATGGAAATTGTTGGCTTTTTTGACATATTTGGACAAGCAAACATTTGATCATCTTTGAAACAGTGCCTCTTAATCAAGATGATATATTTGAACAAAATCAGCTTTTCAAACATTTATTCAACAGAAATATCAATACATGTGATATTCTTCTGTGAAACAAGTAAGTACACCCTTGGCCTCAGAAGCTAGTATTGCCCCAGAAATTTAGCAGAAATAACTTCTTGTAGGTGTTTTGCATAATTGTCTACCAGGCTTGCTGGAATTTTTTACTCTGCCATGCAATATTTTTTCAGTTTTATCAGATTTATTAATAGGCAATGTTTCAAAGAGGATCAAATGTTTGCTTGTCCAAATATGTCAAAAAAAAGTCAACAGTTGCCATGGGGTGTACTTATTTTTTCACATGACTGGATCCAGTGGTGCTATAAAACTGAAACCGATCAAAGCTAGACAAAAAGACGACATTAAGTGTAACTGTAGACCTACAATGAGAACCAGAAAAGTGACCAGGAAGTGTACAGTATTTAAAAATCCTAGCAATCTTCCATTTAAAGCATAACAACAGAGTTTATCAAAGTATACTGTATATTTGTTTAATTACTTGTTTACTTTATTTGATAATGGAACTGTAATGTTAATACTCTGGATCTAATGTTGCTTGGCTCCTGATCTGGAGAATAATGACTATTGGGGATTAACAATAATCCTGGTAACATTTGAGGACACTTTCATATGGATTTTCATTTGGATTTCCTTAACTTGTAAAGTATATAAATTACTGCTATGTTATGTTTTGGAAAGAAAAACATGTTTACTGAGCTAGGAAAGAAAAATGACTTTATAATTATACGTTTCTGCCTTGAGTCGTCTTTGACAATCCTATAACAGTAATTCACAGTCAGCACTGTGTCTTGGGTGTCAGGACAGAACTGGTGGAAAATCTGTATGCAAATGTCTTATGCCAGGTCAGATATGTCATATGACAACTTTGGGCACAATAGAAGTCCAACTAACCAAGGAGTGATATAGTAAAAGAATCTGCTATAATTTAATACGGACAAAACGGAATCAGGATTTATGAAAGTTTAGCTTTTTTTTCTTGTGAAAGAAGAAGCATTTAATTAATTTAGTGGGATGGTGGTGAATGGTTATCATCTAATTTATCTTTGTTGTAGAATTTGTATCAGTTGCAAATATCTTTTAGCTAAATAGCTCCCCAAATAATCCCCACTCTCATACAATGCCTTTAAGGATAAGAAAGTATTCTAATATTTTGAGATACTGGATTTCCATGAGCTGTAAACCGTAATCATCAAGATTAAGATAAAAAAGAATGCTTGAAATATTTCACTTTATGTTTAATGAATCTAGAATATATGAAAGGTCCACTTTTTGAATTAAATTATGGAAAAAATGAACTTTTCCACAGTATTGAATTTTTTTTAGATTCACCTGTAATGACAAATGGGATACAGTCATTAACTAAATATTCATCTATTTAAATTTGGTTAATTACTTGTTTACTTTATTTGAACTTTCAAGTTGATGCGCTAGACAGATGTTGAAATATGTTGGATATAATTTTGCTTGGCTTCTAAAGAATAAAGAGTATCAGGGATTAACAGACAGATTATCTCTTCTGGACAGATTATAGTATGTGAACATGTGATATATCAGGACCCTTTGCTGTGTATATGATATTTGGAGTTCCTCCAGTTGTACAGTATACAGATCACAGCTGATGGCTGCAATATTCAGGGGAATACACAGTACCAGGGAATGAAAGTCAAGGGTCCAATTTTGGTTTATGTAAACAGCAAGGAAGTTGAGCTCCAGTACTATAATTTGTGGATCTGCAATCGGAGTATACTATATATGCCAGTCAGTAGCTACACTGATCAGCCATAACATTATTGTGCTGCCAAACAGCTCTGACCTGTCGAGGCATGGACTCCACAAGACCTCTGAAGGTGTGCTGTGGTATCTGGCATCAAGACTTTAACAGCAGATCCTTTAAGTCCTGTAAGTTGTGAGGTGAGGCCTTTATTGATCGGATTTGTTTGTCCAGCACATCCCAAGATGCTCGATCAGAGATCTGGGGAATTTGGAGGCCAAAAATTTGGCATGTTCCTCAAACCATTCCTGAAAATTTTTTGCAGTGTGGCAGGGCGCATTATCCTGCTGAAAGAGGCCACTGCGATTAGAGAATACCGAGTGTACTTGGTCTGCAACAATGTTTAGGTAGTTGGTACATGCCAAAGTAACATCCACATGTATGGAATCAGGCCTCCCAGCAGAACATTGCCCAGAGCATCACACTGCCTCTGTCGGCTTGCCTTCTTCCCATAGTGCATCCCATATCGCACCTGGCTGTCTACAAATGTGATTCATCAGACAAAGCCATCTTCTTCCATTGCTCCACGATCCAGTTCCGATGCTCACCTGCCCATTGTAGGCGCTTTTGGTGGTGGACAGGGATCAGCATGAGCATTCTGACCGGGCTGTGTTTATGCAGCCCCATACCCAGCAAGCTGCATATGTTCTGAAACCTTTCTATCATAGCCAACAGTTTGTGCTACAGTAGCTCTTCTGTGGGATCGGAGTAGACCAGCTAGCCTTTGCTCCCCACGCGCATCAATGAGCCTGGATGCCCATGACCCTGTCACCGATTCACCGGTTGTCCTTCCTTGGACCACTTTTGGTATGTACTAACCACTGCGTACCAGGAACACCTCACAAGACCTGCTGTTTTGGAGATGCTCTGACCCAGCCATCTAGCAATGACAATTTGGCCCTTGTCAAAATCACTCAGATCCCCATTTTTACTACTTCCAACACATCAACTTCAAGAACTGACCATTCAACTTTGCCTACTACTGTATATCCCACCCCTTGACAGATGCCATTGTAACAAGATAATCAATGTTATTCATTTCACCTGTCAGTGGTTTTAATGTTATGGCTGAACAGTGTATATATACTGTAAATACACACATTTGACTGTTAAAGCACTTATGCAGTAGGCTACCCACTAAAATATAGTCCATGTGCTAATGTTGATTGTGGGCATACCCTGTAGTATATAGCATTAATATTGTATTTTTTTTATTATTTTATTATTTATTTATTTTTTTTAAATTTGTAGTGTTTTTCACAAACCATATCCCCCCAAAATACACCTAATTATATTTTAAATAGCTGCACTGTGTGCTGCCAGTGTTCATTATTAAGGCCACTTTAATAAACAGGACTGTATATTGGATGAGGCAGTGCTGTGGTTTGATATAAAATGGGCTGAAGTGGAATTGTAATTATTTAACATTAAGTAGTATTAACTGATTTATCCATATATCAGGTTTGCATACATTTATGCATAGAAATACACTAAAAATAATGGCTGGTAAAAATCTCCTGTGATCCCATCCTTAACTTAGGCCTCTTCATGACCCCAAGGTTGAGAACCTGTGTTGTACTGTCATGTCTTTACGTTCAGACTTTGCATGTCTCCATATACTCACTACAGTCCCCAATCTGCACATATTACACGTAACTGTATTTCATTCATACTGCAACATTTAATTCATGAACAATTGGTTTATTTTAAACTTTTCTCCTATTTTAGCCTTTTTTGTTTTTGCTTGTTTTTGCATAATTTATATTATTTTTTTGCTCAGTGTCATATTTCACTGAACAATTGTAGTTCACAAAAAACATCTTTGTTGTTCCGTTAGTTATGTTTGGGCCTGATTTCCTTTCCTGATTGCCTGCCCTCGCTCTCAGGTTACATGTGCTGGGACAACCTACCTAGACCATATCAAGTAACTCCAACACATGAGAATGCTGTGACGCGAGAGGCAACGTCCAAGAGTGCCAATGTTTCCTTGCCTTGCCTCACAATCCTTCTCAAATGTCTCGATGCAGGGGCTCTTATATACAAACAAACTGCCGATACTGCCATAAATATGGCTTTGTAATGCAGCATGCAAGTGAGCAGGCTGTTTTTTTTTTTTTAGAGAGATTTGTAAAAGATAAATACATGAAAGCTAAGATCCTTTCGTGTCAAGCAAGTATTTTAGATTATGAACTTGATCCAGATCAAAACCATCCATGATTATTGAGCCAGGGAGAAAGAAAATACTGTATAATCTGATGTTACTTAGTTGTGAGCCAGAGTTGTGATGTGACAGTCACTGATGTGCACAATAATATTCTTTCTTAGAACACTTCTGATAATGAAAATGAAAGCAGATATAATAATCATTTCCCCATATCCTTGTGCTTTATGAAAAATGAATGGATGGATGGATGCCTCACACCGCCAAGGGTTGGGGGTTTGATTCCCTCCGCTGCCCTGTTTGTGCTGCGTTTGCATGTTCTCCCCATGCTGCGGGGGTTTCCTCTGGGTGCTCCGGTTTCCTCCCCCAGTCCAAAGACATGCATGGTAGGCTGATTGGCATGTCCCAAGTGTCCGTAGTGTGTGAATGGGTGTGTGAATGTGTATGTGAGTGTGCCCTGCTATGGATTGGCACCCTGTCCAGGGTGTACCCCGCCTTGTGCCCCATGCCTCCTGGTATAGGCTCCATGTTCCCCGTGACCCTGAAGGATAAGCAGTATAAAAATTGATGGATGGATGGAAAATACTAAGTCAATAAAATGATTTACAAAATATAAAACTTAGATTTTAAAATCAGAATAATGATGTGGTAAGTCAAAACATTGACTTGCTAAGTCAGAATTATGACATACTAAGTCAAAATAATAACTTAATTCAAAATAATGAGATACTAAGTCAACATAGGGTCATTCCATCTCAAGTTGTGCAATGCAGGTTGCTCAACAAATTTTTTTTTGAGTGATTACCTCTATGTATTGGCATTACAAAACCACCTGTTTTTGTTTTCATTATAATTTTGGTTATACAGCTGTTTACAGAGATCTCAATATCTCGGCTCAGGATGGTCCTAGCTCCTTGGAACAAAAACTGATATCTAGAGCACATTACAAGGTACTTGTACAAACATTTTTCAAATTGTTCCTTAGACATGCAACCCAAATTCCAAAAAAGTTGGGACTGTATGGAAAATGCTAATAAAGCAACTGACCAATTAGAATCAAGAATTTAACACAGCTGTGGTATAATCACTGTTATTATATAGTTATTACAGAAAATAGCAACTACTATTAATGGTTATTATGTAGTTATTAAAGCTCTAATAATTTCTGGTCACATTAATGTTTCTTACAGGAAGTTGTTCATCTCCTAATGTAAAGTCCAGCAATGTAAAACAGTGTGAGGCACAAAGAATATCAGAATATATTCTGAAAAAGTTGGGACAGTATGGAAAATATTAACAAAAACAAAGAGTGATTTGTAAATGTACTTTGACTTGTATTTAAACAAAAAACATATAAAGACAAGGTATTTGATGTTTTACCTGATCAACTGCATAGCTTTCTGAAGATAAACGTTTATTTTGAAACTGATGCATGCAACACATTCCAAAAAAGTTGGGACAGGGGCAATTTAGGACTAATAGCGATGTGACAAGTTGAAATAAGAAGGTGATGTGAAACAAGTGAGGCAATAATCTAATCAGGCCTAGTCCTTCAAGAGCAAGGATGGGTCGAGGCTCGCCGATCTGCCAACAGATGCGTCAGCGAATAATCCAACACTGAGAACAACATTACCCAAAGACAAATCGGTAGGATTTTGGGCATTTCACCTTCTACTGGCTTATAAAACCTGGGACCCCAAACCCAAGAAGCCACTCCGTGACCAATGATTGTACTACCGTCTCAGCCCGCTGATCCCTAGTCAGGACAGCCAGTGTATATTTACTGAACACATCTGTTAACACTAAAACATTCTTGTGCCCAGAAGGAGAAGGCTCAAGCATCGTAAAATCAATAGCCAAGATCTCATTGGGCTTAGAAGCTAAGACATGACCCATAAAGTGGGCAAGTGGTTGGGTGTCTTTAGCCAGCTGACATCGCTCGCATTCCCGACACCACTGTGCCACTTCTGCAGACATCCCTGGCCAAGAATACCGCTGATGTATTAGTTCAGTAGTATGCTCAACACCCTGATGTCCATGGTGTTGATGCAACTGGGTCAATACATTACGTATTAAAGCCACAGGCAAAATCTACTGTAGCACCTCCTCACTCCCATCAGAGCGTGACATGCGGCGATAAAGGACTCCATCCTTTTTCAAGAGATGATCCCATTGCCAAAGCAAAGTCAACACAGACTTGGGGAGCTGCTGGCGCTCTGCAAAGTTGGGAAATGACCCCTGCTCCCAAAACGCCAAAACCCTCTGAATATCAGGATCCACCTCCTGTAGCAAACTCAGGTCCCCACAGGAAAAGCTGGGCAATGCTGCTTAACCTTCTCCAGGAGGCTCATCAAGGTGAGGGAAAACTCCAAGAGCGTTTCCCCCTCTTGCTGTTTCCGGAGAAGAAAGCTTCCTGCAAGGCCACATATGACTATGAGCATCCATACAACTCACGCAGTGCTCTGATAATTTTCTCAGGGTCCCCATGCTCCTCAGCTGAATGATATCGTATCTCATCTCGCGCCTTCCCCTCCAAGTGATCGAAAAGAAAGAAGGCCTGATCTGCAGGGGATAAATAACGGGTTCTCATACATGCTCTAGCTTCCTCAACCAATTCATTAAAACTCACCCCAGACCTACCACTAAATTTTGGGCACCTCCTATCTCTAGGCACGAACACAAACCTGTCAGTTACTGGAGTAACAGTGCCAGTCACTAGTGGCAATATGGAGGCGTCGACTGTAACAGAGGTACTAGGTCCAGAAACACTAGCCCCTGGCGATTCAGATGCCCTTTTCTGTCACAATCTCTCCTTATCAGATTTAAGTTGAGCCATCAGCTCTTTGAGTTCCTGTAATTCCCCCTCCATTTATGATGGAGTACACCTACCCCTTTCTTTTCCCATTCAACAATGAATGGCACGTAAGGGAGTCAGACCAGCAACTGCAGTCTCCAGAGCACACGCTGCTGCTTGGTTCCTACAAAAAGAAAAAAAGAAAGGGAAAAAAACCCCAGACCACAACACACAACTTACATGAATAACTAAAAATACATGGTCCCCCGCCTCTGCCAAATATTCTGTGGAATCCTGCCGACTACGCCACATGTAGCAAGTGGCTCACTTGTAATGACTATGCCACCCCGAGGAAATGGGGAAAACAACCCAAATAAAGGCATACAACTACGATCCACTTAGAAAAGGCAAGAGGCATGGGTTTCCATACAAAAAAAAGGTAAAAAAAAAAAAAAAAGACTGGCCAAGAATGATTTAAAACCAGCAACCAATGCAATCAGTCATTGGTCAGTTGAAACAAACAACACAAGAAGGAATTAATAATAATAGTCATAGGAGGACTGAGGCTTCCTGTATGCAGGGCAGGCTAGTACAACAGCACCAGCTATACAGCTATAATAATGACCTTTAGTGAATTAAAGTCTAAGGTGCAGCAAGGAACCAGTAACGAGCACAAAGCTATGCCAATACAAATAAAACAAAAGAACAAAAACAATATTAAGAACAAAAACGCACTGAGAGTAAGCAGCATACCACACATGCACACAGTCTCAGAAGCCAAACGTCACACTAAACAAACAAATCTCATGATGTGACTGAACAACACTAGCATCAACCAGCTAAGCAACACAGCTACAAACATATACCTCCGTAGTCCGTAGCAACGAAAGGAAGGGGTGGGTTTTCGACCATGACGCACTCCATGAGGCATAAACAACAACTTATATACTGTGGTAGGGTGATAGCTCATTGGCCACGTATTTAATAATGGTGACGTTTTAATTACGGCACAAGCCTCACTACACATGTTTCTAAAAGTGCTTTACAGAAAATTGTTGATGAATTTAATGATATTCTGCATTTTTCTAGATTTCATTCCTTTCAACAAATCAAAGAGGTGCTTACTGAACATAGTATTGAAATAGATGATTGTGTTATTCAAGAAATTAAGGATGCAGTATTCAAAATAAATCCACTAATATCGGATACTGAAGCAAAGGGTGCACTGTCCCCTGATCACAGGAGGAATCTCTATTTTAGGAAGCTAACTGTAATTGAGCCAACTGAATATAAATATAGAAGGAACCATAAAAATACATTTGTTTATGTTTCAGTCATTCAGGTTCTACAGAATTTATTGAAACAGTCATATTTTTTTCAGATAAGTAAGCGTTTAATCAAGACGATAAACTTATCAGGTCAATACAGGTCTTTTTGTGACGGTCAGTACTTCAAAAACAATAACCTTTGGGGGTTCAAGAGACAAGTATTTCTATAAAAGTGTTATCCCAGTAGAATTATGTTTGTGTCTGAATGAATTGATTAGAAAAGCATTAATTACATTTTATGGACTGAATAGCCGCATAAAATTTTTCCCATACAAATTTTCAGATAAGGTCAACAAGCCACAACAAATTACAAAGGCCAGCTTTGGAAAAGGGACAATCAATTGCAATGGACATGAAAATTGGACTCTCTTATGTTTACTTCCGATTGGGAGCAGTATTCCAGAACAGGAGCCCGTATAGGAAATATTTATGGACTGTGATTAAATAGATTGTGGAGATTGTTGTCTCTAGTAGTTTATCAGAGGAAATATTGTGTTACTTTGAATGGATGAACAAGATTCCCACTGTCCCTACCTACTATCTAGCGAAACCACAGCCAAGGGAACGGGCTGTGTATGGGATTGCTTTTAATAATACAGTTATTATTTTTGTTTGTACCTGCCTGCGACATTTCTATCAAATTTAGTTGGTTCTATTTTCCAAAACATAAACAAACAAGTGGACTATTGTAAATCATCATGGCCCTGACCAGGCAGTTACTAAGGATGAATGAATGAACTCTATAAATGCTTCAATGTTATTGCATCATTCACATTCATGTTAATGAATGTTGTCTTTCTTTATCGTGCAGTCTTTATATCTAACTTCTTGCTTGCACCTGCATGAAAGTAAAAATCTCCTGTTCACACAACTTTTCATCGTGCAGGATCCCAAATCCCCATAGTATGCATTGCTTATGTGTTTAGAGAAAACTAGTTTAACTCTAGAGAAGACAGCTGGGCAAACCTTTGATGAAGGAACGAATCATTGCACTTATGTATATTTTACTGTTTTTACAAATGCAATGAATATCACTGGTATATTAGGTTTCCCATTACGTACCCCATTTCCTTCTTAAAATCAATATGATCCTATTCCTATTGCCGTGAAACATTATCATCTGAATATAAAGACCTTCAAATGACAGTCAGTTATTGAGAAACTCAATGTAGTACCCCTGTAAGGAAGTATGTTTATCAGTAATTACTCATCACATGATGCTTCACAATCATAGCTTTACTGAGAATGAATTCAATTTCAATTCAATTTTATTTGTATAGCGCTTTTTACAATAGACATTGTCTCAAAGCAGCTTTACAGAAATA
>JANDJT010000002.1:4268178-4280964 GCA_024331685.1 Stegophilus panzeri
AGCTGCTTTGAGACAATGTCTATTGTAAAAAGCGCTATACAAATAAAATTGAATTGAATTGAATTGAATTGAATTATACCCCAGCGCTGTTGAAATCATAAAACAGAAAGTGTTAATTCATTATCTATAACAGCGTCTTAGACAATAGTTCTGGCTGAAATCTAAACAATCAGTTTATATTAATGCGATCGTTTCAATACATTATGTAACCGGTCATAACACGTGTATGGTAGATGCTCAACGTAAATTGTTAAAAAAGAAAAATGTATAATCATGAATATGGTGAAGTTTTTTTGGAAGAAGTCTCCACTGCCAGTGCTTTGTAACAGTCAGTAACAGGAAAGTCTTCAGGCCAAAGGACTTTGTGCTGTCTAGTTTCCTGGTAACATGACAACCTGCCTTTTTTTGGCTTATCAACATCAATGAGAGGCTGGTAAGTGAATGACTATTTACAGCAGCTATAACACAAGTGATAAGAACAGGAACTAATGTCCACAACATTAAATGTAACTATAATTGGATAAAAAAAAAAAAAAAACGTATGGTATGTTTTTCTTGAATTAATAAAGAAATCCTGACAAATTGTTATGGTATAAGATGTGCGGTTATTGGAAAATAATCAACTTCAGAGTGGTAACAATAACAGTAACTATAACAACACACAATTAAGAGTTTTATTCCTTACTTAGCATGAGCAAACTCATGATGAGAGCTACCAGTTTTTCCTCAGGTGAAGCAAACTTAAACTTAAGTTCTGATAAAATATGGCTGTGGCGGCTAGGCTCAGGTGGTAGAGCGGGTTGTCCACTAATCGTAGGGTTGGCGGTTCGATTCCCGGCCCACGTGACTCCACATACCAAAGTGTCCTTGGGCAAGACACTGAACCCCAAGTTGCTCCCGATGGCAAGTTAGCGCCTTGCATGGCAGCTCTGCTACCGTTGGTGTGTGTGTGTGTGTGTGTGAATGGGTGAATGAGACACAGTGTAAAGCGCTTTGAATAAAAGCACAATATAAGTGCAGACCATTTATCATTTACCAAAATACAGAAACAGTGAGTCAGTGTTTGGGAGGGGAATGTTATGCTATCTTGACTGCTGGCTGCAAACATGAACTCCTCTGGGTATTTGTTGCACATTCTGTGGATAATATCAATCTGCTCCAAAGTATGTCTAACCGCATCGTTATACTGAGTGCCACATGGGACATACACAGCCCAGAACTGCAGAACAAGAACAGACACGTATGTGTACATGTTTTCACGAGTATACATGCAGAGATGAAACATACAACAGCACAGTATAATTACCGCATACATTTTTTAAAGTATATGTACTTGAGTTTTTCTTTCACCTCATACCTTCGACTTTCCTACATTTCAAAAGAAAATCGTCTACTTTCTACTTAATACATGTCTCTATAATCAGATGAGACCTAAGAATTAAACCAAATGATCATCTGTAATCTGATTATATTAGCATTCAGCATTCAGAGTTATTATCACGCTTGCTAACAGGTGGTGTGATCGTGGTGTAGTTCGTTTATAACATTAGCTTTTTATTTCTGGCGATTGTATATAGGCTTCAAAATTCATAAAAGTTGTGTTCATTTGTGAAGATTTTCTTGATGAACAAAACATGTAAGAATAATAAACTTTTGTTGGTCACAGAATTTATTTTCTGCAATAATCCAAAAGCCAATGGAAAAATCCTATTGGCTTTTTGCTGAGGGAACCAGGGTGATGCTAACTTCCGGGGTGGCCTACAAAAATACGTCAACCCTGGAGGATTGACGACTTCCACATTAGTGTCCGACACTTCAGAAGGTGACACCCCTCTCTCTTAATGAAGTCCATCTCTACAGCGGGCAATTATTACACTTATGATGGCGAAGATGCCAACGTGCATGTAACAGCAGTCCCATTCACAAGGCGTGAGATTTTCTCGGGATAAAATTACGTTGTGAAAAAGGCTTTTATGTTAAGATCACGAAAAAATTAAGCCAAGATCACGAGAAAACAACTTGTTGTTATGTCGAGATCACGAGAAAATTAAGTCGTGATCACGAGAAAACAACAAAGAAAAAAATTATAATGTATGGCCGCATAGTGCTTCCGCACCATGACGCTGCAGGTACTAATCTGAACCGGATTGATGGATGAACTGGAGAGAGAGAGGTCAACTTTAAAGCCCGCCTACTGAGAAATCTGATAGGTTAGTTAGCACAAAGAGAGACCAATCAGGATACGCACTGTCACTCTCTCACCACGTCTGTTACTCGCTCTCTCGGTTTCTCCAGATCTCATCTACTATTACAAACAACCATTGAACTCTCTCTCTCTCTCTCTCACTCTCTCTCGCTCTAATTTTTGATTTCCGGGATATTGTTTATAATTTGCACGTGTCCCGGAACTTCCGGGAGAGTTGGGATGTCTGTCAGCTGCTTTAACAGTACATAACAAAGGTAACTTTAACTGGCTAGACAAATGCTATTGTTTATAGCTACATAATTACTACTTAATACATAGTTACTTACACACTTTCCACAGTGTCACCTATAGGCTGTAGGAGCACTTACATTTATTTAACACAACTAAACATTAAAGTGACATCTTTAAGCTTAAATTTAATCTTCCATGCTGTAAAACCTCTAAAGATCTAGCTAGCTAATGGCTTACCTGCATAGGTTTGATGCTGAGCAGTGAAAAAAAAAAATATTTAAGTATAGTAGTACAGAGAAACAAGTACTGTAACTAGAGTACTTGTAGTTTGTTACTTTAAAAAAAAAAAAAAAAAAAAAAAAGGATTTCAAGCTGTACTAGATTTAGTATTTATTTCGACGTGTAGTGGCACTTGTATTTGAGTAACAACTGGCGTCCTTTTACCACCTTTATACATGAGTATTCACACACCTGTGCTGCTAAGTGGCCCTGTTTGATTTTCGGGATGTTGGTGTGCGTGGAACTGAGAGTGTACAGGTCCACGCTGTTCAGCTGATTGTTAAACTGTGTCCTCAATTGCCATGGCAAATCATTGTGTCTGTGTGATGTCAGAATATACATTTGAATTATATTGTAGTATCCGTAAACATAAAACGCATCATCTTTTTTGTTTTTTGCCTTTATATTAATATTTGCTATTAGTAAGTGGTGGTGAGCTTTTCTTCCCCATCTATCAGTGGCGTCTCAGACATCAGCCTCAGTGCTTGCTCCTTGTATTTGTCTGCTCTGGATGTAAATGTACAGGCCAAGAGGACTAAACATACATCCCTGAAGCACCCCATGTCATCCAACAACTCCGTTGTCCCGCTTTGCGACTGCTATCGGAGTCTCTGTGTGTGTGTCTGGGACAGACAGACTGTGGACATGAGGACAATATCAGGGTTGTCGTTTAAAGCCTTTCACTGTCTTTGGTTTAATATGTAAAGTGCATTTTGCCTATGACAGTCATAAATTTATGGTGAGAGGCTTGTCAAATTGCCCCATAAACAAGCATTTATCATTTGTACGAAATTATAAATGGTGGTAAATGTAGTAGGAAATAGTGTGTCCTAGGGCAGAGTTCATATTAATCCAATGTATACATCCTTGGTTCAGTTCTTACTATGCTGTTTCTTACCTCCCTTTATGAAAGGATTATGACTTGCAACAGACGCAAACACACAAAACACTACAGAGAATGAGTTTTTTCCGTCGTATGTCAACCACTTGTGCTTGGTTCCATAAAACATTTGCTATGTGATGTTTTGGTGGCTGCTGAGGATGATAACCGAAAACATGTCTATGTCCTGTGACTGAGGATGAGCAAAATAATCAAACGTATCAGTCTCCTTATCTTCGCTAGTATTTGCTTGTGGCTCAGGGACCTTCTGCTTGGCTGCTGTTGTCTCACTAAAGATCAATATCTGTGTCCCTTTCTCTTTCTCACTTCCATCAGCATCAGACTCATTTGTATTAAACTGTATTAAAAGTAAGTCAGAAGGCTGTAAGCACTGAAATTTCATGGAAACAGAAAATCAAAGCAGCCACTGAAAGAATTAAATGATGAAACTGAACTGGGAAAAAAAAAATTCCTTGAATGTAAGTAGCTTTGGATAAAAGCATTTGCCAAATGCGTAAGTGTAAACGTAAATGCAATAGATTCGCCATCTACCTTGAGTCGCCATTTCCTGCGTGCTCGTTTGTCCTCTTGAATAAATGGTAAATGGTCTGCACTTATATAGTGTCTGTTAACCATAGCAGTTCTACAAAGCGCTTTACACTGTTTCTCACTCACCCATTCACACACCTAGGTGCTAGCCCGCCATCGGGAGCAACTTTGGGTTCAGTGTCTTGTCCAAGGACACTTCGGCATGTGGGCTGAGAATTGAACCACCAACCCTACGATTAATTGACAACCCGCTATACCACCTGAGCCACAGCTGCCCCAACATATCTATCAATTTGGAACAATTGGCTGCGTCATCCTTAAACGCAGGTTTTACACAGATTTGGGCCAAGACGCATCATATGACGTCATCACAACGCACCATGTGACATCATCGCAACACACATTCAGCCAAAGCCCCCTTCGGTTCATATGCGTCGAACATGAGTACAGCTAAAAGGTCTCATTTACCAATAAACATCACTGCAAAAGACAGCGCAAAACTATTTTGTGCAACTGGAATTTCACCAATTCAAATAGTTTTCAGCTTAAAAGCACAAAACATTTTTTGAATATAGCCACAGCAAAATCAAGCATTTTTGGGCACAACAATCACAAACTCATTCTGACTGGCCAGACTGGTTCAACCTAACAAGGAGGCTATGTTAACTCCTTTATAACCAGTCTTTACAACCATGATGAGAAGAAAAGCATCAAACTTTATGGCAGATGTGTCAACAGTTCGGGCTGGTGGTGGTGGCGGTGGTGGTGGTGTAATGGTGTGGGAATGTTTCTTGGCACACATTGGGCCGGTTAATACTAATCAAGCATCGATTGAATGCCACAGCCGGGCAATTTCAGTATTGTTACTGACCATGTGCATCCCTTCATGGCCACCATTTACCCATCTTATAATGACTACTTCCAGCATGATAATGTGCCATGCCACAAGGCACAAGTCATCTCAAACTGGTTCTGTGAACATGACAATGTGTTGAGTGTACTTCACTGCCCAGTCCAGTTACCAGCACTGAATACCAGTAGAGCACCTTTGGGATGTGGTAGAACGGGAGATTTGCAGCATGAATGTGCAGCTGACAAATCTGCAGCAATTATTCAATCCAATTATATCAATATGAGCCAGAATCTCAAAGAAATTCTGAGAAAATCAGCACTTTTTTTTTTGGCAAAGGGGGTATCCAGTATCAGTGTGGGGTTCCTTTTAAAGTCTCATGTGAGTGTATATGAAATATTTTGTAAATATATAAACATAAGTTTATAATACAATGTTATAAATGAACTCTACACACGCTTACCTTGTTAATATTTAACTATAGTCATTATTAATGGCTATTCATTTATGAACCAGAATCTATTAATTACTTCGTCATACATTAAGAATTAGTGCATGTATTAATTCCTTATTTTAAAAGAATTACATATGTTTTAATAAGTGCTCATTTTTGGACCTTGTAATAAGGTTATTGTTACCCAAACAAAAAAGACATTTCAACACACATACATTTATTAATTAATTCATCATCCTGGTCAGGGTCATGGCGGATCCTGAAAACAGTGGGCATGAGACGAGATCACACCCTGGATGGGGACATCATGAGACACATTCGCATATAAGATATAAGATATGAGATAATATAAAATAAGATAATACTTTATTAATCCCCAGATGGAGAAATTAGGGATGAGTAGAACTATCAAAACTTGGACAATACGGACAATAACAAGAGCTCAAGATCAGATCTGAGCCCCTGGAGCTGTGAGGCAGTAACACTACAGCTTAAGATAAAAATGTGCATAAGTGAGCCAGAGTTCAGAGTATTTCTAACAATCTAGCAACTAATGTCAACATCATAAGAAAAGGCGTTGTCAAAAGTGTCACGATTTCCAACCATGATTGTTACTGAGTCATCCTTGGAGTCCAAAATGCTATTTGTTTTGGAAATTGTATGTTAAAGGTTTTCTGCTCCCATGGTGACTGTCCTCCCTCTAGTACAGCTGACTCAAATGTGAATAGAGCTGCAAACATCTTTATAACAGTACAACTTTACATGTGATGTATAAATTGTATAAAAAATTATGGCAGAAAATTGACATAATGTGACAGTGTGATGATATGACATAATAAAATTGCTTCCGCCAGATGAAGGGTGAATTCAGAATTAATTGGGCCCACAATGTTTGGATTTCCTGGAACAAAGTATGATTATATAACCATTACATTACATAACTGACACATAAACATTTGGTATTGAGCAAACCTTGGCCATGGAAATTGGTGAAAAAAAGTACTATGGTTTCTTCATCCTTTAAATATATCATTCATTCATATCTTTCTTCCATACACCAACCTAACAGCTAACACAAGCAATGAAACCATGGTGATGGCCAAGCTTACAACAAGTAAGCAATAACAAGTATGCGATTGTGGATGTGCTCTTATGGGAAAAGAGTCAATGTCAGGGTGGTGTAATGTGCCCTGATGTGACGCAGAGTTACTGTTACCACCCTAAAGTTGATTATTTTCCCATAACAGTACATCATAAAAGTGCTTCAGTCCTCTTGTAGGACTGGAATTTTCCAGCAGTTACATTTATTTTATTGCTAAAATAATGGCATCATACTTTTGATCCATTTAATGTTGTGTCTGTGAAACATATAGTTTATCACTTACGTTATAACAGCTTTGAACAGTATATTCTCTCACCACTCTTTTTTCTCTCTTGAAGTTAATAAGACCAAAAAAAAAAAAAAGAAAGCTTGTCATATGGTACCGAGAAAACGCAAAGACTTTCCTGTGTCATAAAGCTTAAAATGACAGATTTACCTCTGATTTCTTCCAAAAATGCTAAACACATGTCACCTCACAGAAAACAGCACCAAATTAACAATTACACCTGTTTTTTATTTATTTATCCAAGTATCTGGAATGTTAGTTGTACTATTAGAGCTTGTTGAATGCTTATTTAACGTTCTGGTAATATTCTCTAGTTAGCTGGGATGCTAACTAGGTTCGTTACTAGCAAGTTGGTTTTTTTTTTGCCACAAAAATAAACAGCGCTATAAAATTACATGACCATTCGATATGCTGGTACACTGGAAACCATAATTTCCTCTATTTGTCTGCACATCTTGAAAAATGAGGAAGATAAAATAAATACATGTATTATTAGCGTCCTCAGTTTCCACTCTTGAGTTTTTCACTTGAGACTGTCATGATGCATGTGATATGGGGAACAAAACGGACTTCCATATTCCCAATAACTTTAAAGGACAACCGAAAAAAAAAAAAAAAAAGAAAGAAAGAAAAGAAAACACAATTCAAATGAATGAGTCATAGAATAAATAGTCATTTAAGGCATGGCGTTAAGGCATGGTGGTGTAGGAAATTCATAAACTGGGGCGGTAACAGTATCAGAAACACTTTGCATCCAGTCGCATCACGCCATCCCTTCAATGATTATTTTCCTTCAACATTACATCCTGTTGTGTTTTAAATCTTACATTTTATTAACTCAAAATATGTGTTATATACCAAAAAGTATGTGGACACTTGGCCATCATACCTGTATGTGCTTGGTGAACATCTCATTCCAGATCTGGTCTACGTTTGCTGCTATAACAGCCTCCACTCTTCTGAGAAGACTTTCCGCTATATTTTCAAAAATGGATGTGGGGATTTCTGCCCATTTCACCACAAAAGTATTAGCGAGTCGTGCACTGATGTTGGGCGAGCCGGCCGCAGGTGTTCAGTGGGGTTGAGGTCAGGGTTCTGTGCAGGCCGCTCAAATTCCTCCACTTCGACTTTAACAAAAAATGTCTTCATGGAGAACGCTTTGTGCACACGGTATTGTCATGCTGGAACAGGGTTGGGCCTCTTAGTTCCAGTGAAGGAAAATTGTAATGCTACAGCAAACAAAAACATCCTTTACAATTGTGTGCTCTTAACACTGTGACAACAGTTTGGGGAAGGAACCACCGTGACACTGGCTTCGTCCGAAACCATTTAAATTGTTTGTTCTCAGCGCACAATTGAACTTGTCATCACATGACTAATGCTAAGCACAGTGTTTAAACAGCACGGATAATAAAGACTAATCTCGTTCTGTTTTTACGCAAGTCAAAACAAGATAATACTCTCCATTTGTACGAGCCTGTTTTGTATTGTACATCTAATCACATCTAAATGTTTGTTCTGGATAACTGTACAGCCATGTTTACTCTGGTATGCTACAAACCAACAAGTTTTGTTCCTCATTTGGTCAGTTTGCTGTCTGAAGCAATATAACTGCAGGTTTTCTCTTTCTTTATCTTGTCACATCTGTCTTCAATGATAACCGCTATCAGTGAATGCAGTCTAACAGAAAATGAGTGAGAGAAAACATGTGTTTAACCTCACTGTGTAAATAAGACTGAAGTGAACAACATGCTTTACTTTAAGTAGTTCTCTTTTTAGTATCAGAGTGCAGAGTGGGTCATGGAGAAAACATTGGTAATCTATGAATATAAGTACAAATTTTCTCCATTAAATGAGAATGATCATTCTGTTGTCAGGCTCTTTATCAGTAAGTGCGGCTCTTATGATAATAAGAGTTTGATCTTGTATAATAATGGCTTAATTGCTTATGAAGTAGACAGTGATTGATTGATCATTAAGACAGGTAAATACTTACATGCATTTTAATTGTACAATACACGTGTTTTTGTATTAGCTCAGACAAAGAAGAAGTGGTAGGTGGTCTGTGTGATATTTTTCCTGTTTTCAGTAGCTTAGCGCTGTATGCTGGGTGGTTTTCACACTTTTAAGTAAGCGACACTTGTTTAAGGGATGAAGAAATACAAGTCATGTCTAGCTCACAGTTTGTTTCCATTCTTCTCTTGTTTTTCACCTCGTCACTATCTTTATTACTTCACATTCCAAAACTAACAGAAATGCAGTTAATATTTCTAAATAAGCCTCTTTTCAGCGTGAGGATGAATGGGAAAAGTAAAATGATGATCAGATGTAAGAATGTATTCTCTCTAGAGCCTTCTAAAGCTTTTCACCATAATGAGCTCCTTGACGTTTGCAAAAACATGTACAGCAGCTCTTATTAAAAGACTAGATCCATGTATATTTGACCCAAAATTAAAATCAAGACACCTGCTTTGTTATGAAATGAGGCCATTGGGCGTCAGTAGGTTAATCTTTATTTACATTTGCGTTTACATTTTTATATTATCACATTAGTTCTATCTGGACAGTGCCTTGAAACATTCATGTAGTGAAAGTTTGACATTTTGTACTTTTCCTAAGCTGAAATGTGTTTCTTTTTTTGCAGATATTTCAAGGACAAATAAAGTTCTAGCATTTTAAAGCCTGGTTACACCCAAAAGTGAAAATTAGGGCTGTAGAACTTGAGTCTTTCCTGCTGAAAAAAGAACAATAGAAACCCTCACAGAATGGTTTTAGTGGTTATAATGGGTATTGCATTGGTTTAAATTGAAACACAATAGAAACCATCACAGAAATTCTAATGGTTTCCACTGCAAATACCATTACAAACCATCAGCTAACCATTAAAACCATTACGATTACCATTATTGGTCCTTAATGGTATCCACTAGACATAACATGCCACCAATTGAAAGCAACAGATGTCCAGTAGAGACCCACAGGGACCATTACAGTTTCCATTAAAACCAATGCAATATCCATTATAACCATTACACGTTCTATTCGGGTTTCTATTCTTTTCAGCAGGTATGTCTAGTGGATACCATTAAGGACCAATAATGGTAATGGTTTTAATGGTTAGCTGATGGTTTGTAATGATATTTGAGGTGGAAACCATTAGAATTTCTGTTATGGTTTCCATTGCTTTTTTTTCTGCAGGGCTGTCTTGAGAGGTTTTCTTTATTGACTTAGACTCAGTCTTGGGCATTGGTCCCACTAAATATAGTCTTGATCTCAACAAGAGTTTGTACAAATAGGCCAATGGGCCTCATTTACCAAGCTATATACGAACAGATTTATTTGTAAATTGCTCATAGGAACAGTTATACAAGAAATATGGTATTCATGAAAATCCCATCATTTCGGAATTTGTGCGTGGGTGTAAAATTATGCACAAGAAGACTAATGTAAACCTCACCTGATTGACTTCAGATCATAAAAACTTGGATTACTGCACTGTCATATATGGATTATATGGTGTTTTAAATTGCTTATTCATTTACATTCACAGCATTTAGCAGACACCCTTATCCAGAGCAACTTATAGAAGAGCTTTATTAGTCTCCAGGAGCGTAACCTGGCTTGGGCATTCTGGGCTGTAGTACCGAAGATTTCTTCTTTAGCCCCGAATAATTCTCCACTTGGAGCAGTTTGTCACTACGTAACTGAACATCAGTAAAAGAAGACGGAGGTGTTCTAGTTTTATGTGTTTTATTTTATCCGCTGTGAATGGAGGCAAGACAAATCAGACATGGTTTACAGGAAAGTACGTGGAAATACTCGTGTCTTATTGGCTGAAAGGTCTCAATTCTGCCAAATGCTAGCTCACACAGTCACTTACTGTGAGGGGAAAATGGATATATGCCAATTTCTTTAAATTGGTTTAAACTGAAACATTAACATCCGCTGATGCTGAGCAGGAAAACAAGGTGCATGAATGTCTATGTGAGTTCCAACTTACATGAACATGATATGAGCAGAGCATAAGGACAGCTAACGTATTTTGCATGGCACTATAGCAGCTAAACTCATACAGTGATAGCTTAGTTGTTTCTCCCCTTGGCTAGGGACACCAAACTAGCCTAGTCTCGTGTTAGCCAAAGCGCTGTATATTTTTTTTTATCTGGTAGTCCTGCAAACAGGGATAACACCCAAGGCAAGTTTTATTATAAATCCAACTTTTTGTCCAATTTTCACATTTTTTAAGCAATTACTGTAGCCATCACATGCAAGAAAAAAAATTCATGGAAACAGTCTATAAAAAAAAGTGTGTTTTTAAAAAAATGTTTTGATGGAGAAAAATCTGGGTTAAGCCCCAGATGTTTAACGTCCTTAGTCTCTATCAAAACACATCCCTGTGCAAAACACATCCATCATCCTTAGAGTCCCACTGAGACCATTTTGTGAAACCCAGTCATTTTGTATTATTGGCATCACTTAAAGAATCTGAAAAATGAAGAAAGCGAGCCAACACTAACCTCTAAATGAAGGCAAATAAAAACTGGTCATGTATTAATGACAAAAGAAATGCTACTGTAGCGTAAACACAGGAAGGGCCGGTCTGTCTGTGCCTAGCTATAATCAGTAAACAAATGCATCAAATGTGTTTAGTGTGTATACAATATATACGTGTGTGTGTGTGTGTGTGTGTGTAATATTGTATCATTTTCCTCAATAAATAGGTGACCAAGTAGAATATTTTTAATAGGTTTCTCTGTATCTACTTTGAGGAGGTGACAGAGGTGATGATGTTTTAGGTCATATTTATGCCGATATATTGAAAATTCTAAAGGGTTCACAAACTTTCAAGCGCCACTGTATATTGCCATACCCTTAAACCTGAGTCTAAATAACTTCTACCTTTGAGAAATTCTTCTTTTGCAGTTTACTTATTATTTCAGCACTGTGAGCTTTGCCTTTTTTGGAGTTTTGTGGGCGTCACCAAATTCAAATCAGCTATGGCCATGCTTGTGCCTGGTAATTTATGAGCGATCGTCATTCATCAACGTACGTACACGAGTAAGATCAGAGTTTCCAAAACTTTTTTTTAGAAAGCCTTAGTTCAGTTTGCACACATTTACACTTTACTAAATATTGGATAAATTTCCGTCCGTGTTCAGCTTTGAATTTATTTGTGATGTGACAATCCACAGCTGTGGTTAATGGTTCATGTGAAAGTAGACACTCGGGGCTTTAAGAATTTGCAGTTGTTGTTTTTTTTTTTTTTTTTTTTTTTACCTAGTCTACTAGGTTTAAATATTCAAATTTTATTCTGGCAGTTGTTTGCAGTGTTTTACTATCAAAAAGGCTTCAGTTGTGATATCCGTTGTTTTTTTTTGAGTGTGTTTTTATATCTGTTCCAGTGTTATTGTGGAGTGGTGTGAATTGTTTGCCCAGCATGGGGCTCCCACCCCTCGCCTTTCCCATCACCCTGCTCACCAGCAACTAAATACAGAGTCACGATACTCTACACACAGAAACCCAACAGTGTCCTGACTCATCTTATAACAGACTTGTGGCAAAAAAAATAATTCATTTGTTTATACTGATTGAAAATGTCTGATAAGTCAATTTCACCAGTGTACAGCTAGACACGGTTAAAGCTTAGGAAAGTTTAGAAAATTCATTTAAAAACATTTCTACTTTGTTTTGTGGTCATATATTTGTTTTCATATAATGTTTCAAAGTATATTATAGGCAGAAAAAATATTGCTCAGAACCAAAACAATCTTTTGTCATGTTTCTAGAATTCAGCCACACTTACAATGCATCTGGAAAGTATTCACAGCGCTTCACTTTTTCCACATGTTGTTATGTTACAGCCTTATTCCATAATGGATTAAATTCATTATTTTCCTCAAAATTCTACAAACAATACCCCATAATGACAACATGAAAGAAGTTTGTTTG
>JANDJT010000002.1:4309672-4335400 GCA_024331685.1 Stegophilus panzeri
AATCCTCACAAAGTCTGTACACATTTCCTGTTCCAGAAATAAATAACTTTTCCAAATCTTTGCTATTTATACAGGATCTGACACCTCGATATCTTTGCTCCAGTATCCGATCCACCATTCTTTGCTGCCATTGGACCGATATCGATCCTGGGTTTCAGATTGGTGCCATCCAGTGTTGTGTAAGTCACTCAAAAAAATGTAATCCACGACAGATTACTAATTACTACTTTAAAATTGTAATCTGATTAAATTACTGATTACTGCATGTAAAAAGTAATCAGATTACTAATTACTTTATTTTCAAGTTACTTTCAAAAATGATCAAACCTACAAAAAATACACTACAAAGTGAAACGCAGTTCTTTCAGTGATTTTAGCGCACGCCAATATATGACGTGATCACAAAAACTTGGATTTATCATAAAACTTGCCTCAAGTGTTGTCACTGTTTATAGGACGACCAGAAGATAAAATATAAAACTTTTCTAATTAGGCTAGTTTGGTGTCGCTAGCCAAGGGGAGGCACAATTAAGCTATCATTTTATTGCCATGCAAATTACATTATCTTTCCTTATGCTCTGCTCATATCATATTCACATAAACTGGAACTCATATATCCATTTACACACCATGATGTTACTGTTTCAGTTTCAACCCCTTTACTCTTTTAAAAAAAAACTAAAATCTGCATATATCCATTTTTCCTCACACTGACTGTGTGAGCTAGCATGAGAGCTGTCAGCTCTTAAAACACAAGTGTTTCCATGTATTTTCCTGTAAACCCTCCATTCACTGAAGATATTAAATTACAGGCGGTCTTCTTTTACTGACGTTCAGTTACTGTACGTAGTGACAAACTGCTCCAAGTGGAGAATTATTCAAGGCTAAAGAAAAAAATCTTCGGGGCAAAACGTGATTTATTTAAAATATTGGTTTCTTAACAATACATTTGTAACTCAAGTAATGTAATTTTATTGACATCACTAACTGTAAAAAAAATTACATAAATGTAAAATGTAGTGCGCTACATTACTGCGTTATCAGAAAAAGTAATTAAAAAGTCATTAGATTACAGTAACGCGTTACAAAGTTACACCCAACTCTGGTACCATCTCTACTCTGTTCTTGTTAAGAAGCACTTCTGTGTCCTTAATTAAGACTGAACGAAGTGTTCAATTTGCCTTCAGTTATTTTGCATCATTTATGAAATGAACAGGAAACCAGTGTATTTCTATGAAGCTTAGATACATTTGGGACACAGAACAAAGTAACAGCCTATAATGTAACCTAATCAGAATAGCGCACAGGCTGCTGGGCTCCTGTGTCAGAGAGTTCAAATCATTTATGCTGATTATCTCTGACTGAGATCTTCTTTCTAAACACATCCTTGTTATAAAAAAATTTAAAAAATTTAAAAAAGCCCCGGGGCATGACTTTAATAAAATTCTTAATATAATATAAAACTACAAAACCGCTGTACTCCAATGCAGCCTCCTACAGTACATTTACTTTCACAGATTCACAGATTTACTTTCACGTTCAGCATCAAAAGGTAACAAAAATAGTCAAATTGTGAATGTGACTATTCACGTTAATAGTGATCCCATAAGTCCCCTTTCCTTCTCCAAATCTTTGCAGAATATTTCACAATAGAAATAGTTCTGTACATCATATACACACTTTCTGCATTCACACTTTGCCTTTGTTTGGATTTGTTTTTTTTTATTTAATGCTGATTATTGCTATAAAATAAGATCTTGGTGGCCACAGAATATTATTAAACTAACCCAATTTGACATAAAAACCAAGACTCTGGCACCCTGTCATTAACTGTCATGTCCGCTCCTCCTCCCCAACACATATGATTCCACAGTATGATTCCTGTCTCAATGGGTCTCTGTTAGCTTCTTGTAGTTCTTTCCCCATTTAGGAGCTAAATTGGGAAAGAACGTTCTGCACCATGATCTAGAAAGGAGAACAAATCAATGGAAGATGAGCTTATATATGTCTAATAGCAACTTTTTTTTTTTACATTGTAGTGTAATGGGGTGATTACACTTCCCATAAGTCTTTGGGGTAGCGAAATACTCACGTCTGCGTATACTATTAATAGACGCATAGTAGCATAGCACACTCTCGTTTCACCCACTCATTGATTCTGAAAACAAGCGTGTGCTAGCATCAGAACTCTGTTTGTATTGATGGTGATTGGTCTGGTGACACAGTCTTCAGAGTATTGAATGATGTGTGAGCAAACTATGCTTAGAGGTTATTGTAAGTTTTTTTCTTTTTCTTTTGTCCCTGTAAAATTTCTGACTTGACTTTATAAAATTTCTGACTATACTTTGCAACTGCACATTAAATTGCACATTTTAACTTAGTGTTATTATTTTACTTTACAAAAACCTGCTATTTTTACACGAGTGTGTAGACTTTTTACATCCATTGTCGACCTTCTTCTTTTGGAAAGAATTTATAGGTGCAAAGTGTATTTCACAGTCATGAAACTTTATTTGAATGTAGCTTAATTTGTAAAAAAAAAAAAAAAAAAGAAACGAAAATGCTTTGAACATCATTGTCACAATCTCCCCTCACACTAGCGCTGTAGCATGTAGCGTGCTCGGGAACCTGAAGTGCGAGCTCGATGTGCGAGCTCAAAGCACGAGCTCAAATCGAGCAAATGCTTTTGGGTTTTCAGTGACACTGACTTTGTTTGCTTTTGACACGTGTGTTTTGTTATGATTTGTCCTGTCTCCACCCCTGTATTGTCATTGGTTGTTTCCCGTATGTGTCATCATTAATCTCAGCTGTTTTGTGTTTAACCTATTCAGTATAACCGATCGCCTGACCTATTGCCTGTTTTTTGACCACGCTATTGTCTCATGATTTGTATTTCTGTGTCTACCTCTCTTTAATAAAAGCTCGTATCTGCACTTGCATCCATCTTAACCTCTATTACGTTCAATGACGTGACAATCATGATGCATGTATGAAAATCCATTCAGCAAGCTGACACATGGGGTGGGGGGCACATATTTTTGTAAAAGGTCAGTGTTTAGCTGTACAAAAACTGCAGGCCCAGGTTTTTGTGTATAATTTTGTATAATTGTTTACAATTATACAATTTATACATTCATTGTACATTCATATTAAAATTTTTAGCATTTGGTAAACACCCTTATCATCTGCTTTATTTAAAAAGAAAATATCCTTATGCTAGAACAAATAGGTCAGAGTCTAAGAATACTATCAAGCTAGAGAGAGAAGATAGTAAAATGAGGTAGAGCCACAACAAAAACAGTTGAGATGTTTTAAAATTAGTGCTCGAGGCAGGATTTAGATTTTTTCATTTACTGGGTGCCTAGACAGAGAGGAGTTTTGATGCATGTCTTCTTTGTACCTTGAAGGATGGTAGGTTCAATTGGGCTTTGCTAGAGGCTCAAATGGAAGCTCCTTCAGGTAGTTGAGAGTCTGTTTTCAGCTTTGTAGGCAAGCATCATTGTTTTACATGATGATGTTGTTCACAGACAGCTAGTGTAAGAATCAGTTGCAGGAGTCGAATGAAATGTAGGAGCATGTTGTAGATCTCTAGATGACAAGGAACTGAGCGAGCACCTGAATGTCCTTTATAACAGAATTGGCCAGATCCTCATGATGTGAGGCGAGAAGGATAACATCAAGAATTACATCAAGGTTGCATGCAGTGTCAGATGGTGTATCTCAAGGGATATAAAACATCTGTGTCTGAGCGAGGAAAGGAGAGGATGAGGTGAGTATCATTAGTGCCATTGTTCCCCAAAAACACACCACAGAACTGCTCTGTAGTCATATCATGTCCACTCACGCATGATTTATAAAAGGTAAAACATGCAATCTCCATTCCAGGGTGTGATAAATCACATGTACATTTACCTTATGAACAGAACAGACAGTCATGTGCACATTCTTTTCTTTTTTTCTTTACAATATAGTTTTCCAAAGAGTCTGGCGAATATGAACTATGAAAAGTCAACATTTAGAGAAATGTTAATGTTTAAACATTTGGACAACGTAATACACGCAAGAATTTACCGGCTAACATTAAATGGGAACATTAAAAATGTGATGTTATGAATTAATTATGAATTCATTAATTTGCTGGATTTATTAATTCAAAATAACACAAGGACAGCTTTAAAAAATAAATAAAAAACTACACTGCATGCATACATTATGACCTCAATTTTGTATCTCATTGTCATAATAAATTGTGTGTCCAATTTATTACAGTCATGATAAGTACATAAGATAAGTACACCGCATGGAAATTGTTGGCTTTTTCAACATATTTGGACAAGCAAACATTCCCTGTAAAAAGTGATTAGTTGACTTTACTTTAAAAAGGTGTGGAAACCCACTGCCTTAAGAAAATTAAGTAAATAAACGTCATACCAAATTGAAAACATTTATTTAGTTATGTATGTGTGAAATTTTTGAGTTACACTGACAATTAAGCTATTAAAACAAAAGAAAAAGTGTTGTGGTCAGTAGATTTTTTTTTTTTATGTTGGACTAACTTAGACTTATTAAATTGCAATTACAGAACAATGTCAAGTGACTTAACTTCAAACCAACAAGCTTATCTGAGTTCTGTCCACTTAATTACAATTTAGGAAATCCGTTGCGTTGAGAAAATTAATTACAACTTATTGTATGTGAAAAAAAAAAAACTGCTTCACACGTGACAGATTTGAATTAATCTCATTTTACAACCCCGATTCCAAAAAAAAAAAAAAAAAAAGAGTAATTTGAAAATTCAATTCCCCCTGTACTATATTGAAAACACATTATTAAAACATTACTTTATGTTTATTTTAATTTTTTATTTATTTAATTTATTTGTGAAAAAATACACTCATTTCAAATCTGATGACTGCAACACACTCCAAAAAAGTTGGGTCAGTCGAATGTCTAACATCACCTTTCTTTTAATAACACTTATTAAGTGTTTGCGCTTCATAATGCGCCACACATGCTCACCTGTTCCACATCACCTTCTTATTTCAACTTGTCACAATGCTATTAGTCTTAATTGCCCCGTCCCAACTTTTTTTGAACGTTCTGCATGCATGAATTTCAAAATAAACGCTTATCTTCAAAAAACTATGCAGTTGATTAGGTAAAATATCAAATATCAGATAATAAAAAAAAAATTTAATACAAGTCAAAGCACATTTACAAATCACTCCTATTTGTTTTTATTAGCATTTTCCATACTGCCCCAACTTTTTCAGAATGGGGGTTGTATAAAGTATTTAAAGTTCTACACGGAAAATAGTAGGCTACTAAAGCTGCACAAAAGACATTTCTCTGATGAATTGATTACACATTTCAACTTTGCAGTCTGTAATGACTTTAAATTATTGCATTTAGAATAGCAAACATATTGCCAAAGCATAACATCCCGCCTTGTCTGAGTGCAGAAATTACCTTCCGCATTAAAACAGAACTCAGAAGGTTCTACTTATACTGTACTAAATGAGATAAATGTCTTAACTAAACCACAAACAGATTAAAAAAAATAATAATAATAATAATAATAATAATAATAATAATAATAATAATAAAAACAACAACAAAAACCAGAGCATTTATTAAGGCCACAGTTTTGGACTGAGTTTTTCGTGGCCTAACTGTAACATCACCCTCTGCACAAAGTGAAACGTACGGGATAGTCTACATGCAGTGCATACAAACAAAAGATAAGATAAGAGATAAGATAAGATAAACTTGATTGATCCCACACTGGAGAAATTCCCTCGTTACAAAGTGTGACAAAAGACAAAGTGTGTTTGGGTAGGTTCCCAAGTGATCAAGCACAATGTCCCCAAACATGTCTATCAAAGTATTAATGCGATGGAAGATGGCTGGAGGTGTAACTGGATTGTTCCTGGCTTTGGACTCTCTTCAGGAATGACTGTCAATATTCCCACAGGCTCCTGAGTGAAGTTATCAGTTACATCCGAATCCTACACATGAACAGCAGAGTTCGAAGTTAGATTTCTCTGTGCATCATTTTCTGCACCTATCCAGTGACTTTCTCAGCCTTGGAACACCTTTAGAAACACTTTGAAATGGAGCATTTTCACCGAAATAGAACACACTGGTTAAAACAATGTTCTCCAGTTTTCTAGCTTTCAGTGGAAAACATATTAAGCTGTGTGACTTCCTCAGCATGTAACAGTTTTGGACTACCTGCCTCACGTGGACATCCATTTACTTTGCTTATCATCGTGAATGTTTGGGAACAGCATGGGGTTTATTTTAACTTAGCTGAATATTTATTTCTGACTTCCTCTCCAGTGGAGATTTGAATAGATGGACTGTATTTATTTTGTCGACCGAAATACTCTCTCCACCTCGACAATTTCGATTAAATCGAAATGCAAACTGAATTGTGCTCCTCAGGGATCGTATTCAGAGTTCAGTTACTCACAAGTAATGAGGAGTTAATACTGAAATTGACTACATCGGTATTCAGACTTTGAGCTATATTTGCACACATGGGGTGGAGCTTGCTGAGAAGAATATCACAACCTTGATTTAGTATCTCATGGGTACATTAACATGTGTGTGCAATTAAAAATTAAAAAATTAAGAGCAGGTTATAAAAAAAATAATAAAATGCAAAATAATAGGATGTGCTTGTCATGAACTCAGAAGCCAGTCAGATGTAGTTGCAAGTATAGTCGTTAATAACGAAAGGTGTGTTCGAGTTCGGCTGGATGTAACCGATCGGCAAGAGTTCCCGCTTGCATTCGGGGAAGGAGTTGAAAACAGAACCGTCAAGTCGGACACTTAGTGCTTCCCATAGTGGCGCTCGCCACTATCGTGTTTGCTTCCTTTATCGTAGACGAAGTGGATTAGATGTAATATTCCTCAGATAAACAGACGTCTGAATTTCACATGTAACAATCAGAAACACTGTTTTTTACTGAATAGGTTAAGTTAATACAGTGCCTGTATGTACAAGAAGAAAGCTCAATATAAGCTTGTATTATTTAAAAACCAATAAAGTAGGGTCTATTTTTTTTTTTTATCAGTTTTATTTTGATAAACATGACACAATATAGCATTAAGATTACATGAAAAGCGTTTTTACTGTTATAAAAATGCATATTTGTGAGCCTTAGCGGAACTGAAGGTGTCAGAATAAACACGAAAAGCACGTCGGTGAGTCTGGCCAAATCGTGAAATTGCTGTGTCGTCATCAGAGCTCGTGCAGCCGCTCTGGAGAAGCTGAGCTGGCTGAGGGAGCCGGCTGCTCTCGTATTGCTATAGCGGTACTTTGATGCCATACGTGACAGTGACGTGACGTCTCAAGTCGGACCAAAATTCTAACCGACATGCACTGCTTCAAGTCAGCCGCTGATCGGTCTGCGCAGCGCTGCATGAAGTCGAACACACCTAATAAGTGTATTTTAAATAAATAAATAAATAAATAAATAAATAAAAAACAAGAAAAAAGGACATATGATAAAAAAAAATAAAAAAAAAGTGGAAACTAGAAAGACAGAGAAAAAATGTTCGGGATTACTCAATGAAATGGCAAAACCTTGCAAATAACTGAGGGAAAGTGTGCTGTTTATATACACTGAGTGATTTACAGGAAATGAGAAACAGGTGAGTTGGAACTCAGGTGAGTTACGAGAATTGTAAAGTCCTGACTGGATCTGGAGCTGAATGTGACAGTGCTGGATCAAGTGTTATTTTATAAACTACTGAATAATGAGGGTGGAACACTTCCATCCATCCATCCATCCATTTTCCATACCGCTTATCCTATAGTACACAGGGTCACGGGAGAGTCTGGAGCCTATCCCAGGAAACTCAGGGCACAAGGAGGGGGACATCCTGAACGGGGTGCCAACCCATCACAGGGCAGAATCACACACCCATTCACATACTACGGACAATTTGGAAATGCCAATCAGCCTACAACACGTGTCTTTGGACTCGAGGAGGAAACTGGAGTACCCGGAGGAAACCCCCAAAGCACGGGGAGAACACGCAAACACTGAGCACACAGGACGGAGGCAGGATTCGAACCCTGAAATCAAATTTGTAGTGATTGACGAAGAAGGATTATTCACACAGCAATATACTAGTGCGCTTGGCTCCACAGTAATCTGCTTTAAAGCATTTTTGAGAGCAAATAATTTTACATCGATGGCAAAAATGAAACTTTATATTGATGTCTTTTTATTTTTGACGACAGGGAAACTATCCCCTTTATACCAAGGTTTACATTGCCTTTTTAAGATGTCCTGCAGCCTGTCTTGTGTCTTCGTTTACAACAGACCTGTTTATAAAATGTCCATAAGACATATATTGCCTTATATTGCCTCTGGTTTTTCTACAATACATAATACAGAGTTATATAACATATCCTGCATGCTATATATGAACATATTCCTGCGAATCTTAAGAATTTCTTATTGTTACACAATGACACACTGCTTTTATTGTTAACCCTGTACATTTGCCTGGGGTTTAATTATATAGAGCACTTATATGTAGGTGGATGCTTTCATATTCAAGGATTCAAGTATTCAAGGATTTTTATTGTCATTTCAGCACATGTACATAAACTGGAACGAAATGAAGTACCAAAGGTCCGGTTAAAACCACTCACAAGTAATAACTCAGTCATAAATGAATAAATAAACACAAATACCCAATCATACACACAAATATATACGCACTAAAACCTGAGAAATTAGCAGCATAGCAAAAGACATGAAAAAAAACCTTCAGTTTATCAGTTCTGATGTGTGGCAGAGTTTAATAGTCTAATAGCTTCTGTTTTTTAACCTGGTCGTCCTAGTTCTGATGCTGTGCAGCCTCCTGCCTGAGGGGAGAAGGACAAATAGTCTATTGGCAGGGTGGGAGGAGTCCTTCATAATGCTGGAGGCCCTACTCCTGCATCTGCTCATGTATGTGTCACTGATTACCGGGAGACTGCATCCAACAATGTGTATATGTATGCTTTTAGGGAGGTAATTATACATAATAGTGGCCGCTCTGGTGGAAAGAAAGTGACCCATATTATGGATTATACTGTATACTGTACGTGTATGTATGTGTGTAAGTGTGTGTGTGTGTGTGTGTGTGTGTGTGTGTGTGTGTGTGTATGTGAGATGGAGCGCAGGCATGTGGATGTTAAAGGAAATAAGTAAAGAATCAGACTTTGAGCTCTAAGAGAACCACCCCTTGATTATAGGGTACTGGAGGAAAAGCCATCAGAAAGGACCATAAAAGAGAAAAAGAGAAGGTGTGGCACAGGAATCAGGGGCATGCGATGAGATGAATAAAGAGATTGGAGAGGCCATTGGACCATTGGATGAAGCAATCCAGGGGAGGAGTGTGTGTGTTTGAGAGAGAGAGAGAGAGAGAGAATGAAAAATGAGAGACAGGGAGAAAGGGAGTGAGAGAGAAGCAAGGGACCTGAGGAGGGAGCAGAAATCTCTCCGGCGAGCAAGTTCAGAAGATGTATTTCAGTGAATTTGATGCTCAACATCTGTTGATGTCTGGACTGATCCTAGACTTAACACAGTGTAACTGCTGGACTTTTACATGCATCCTGTGGATCAATGGACATTATTTCACTGTCTTTTCACACGGCAAGAACTAGGAGGCTATGAAATGAAGGTAAGAATGAACTGAACATATAACTTATGCATTGGAGAAATTCAATTAAATGTACAAATTAATCTTTAAAATAATTTTTTTTGGAGTTATTTGGATAGTTAAGGGTCTTTAGGGTCCTAAATGGTTCTACTTGGGTCTGGATAAACACTCTATGTAAAGTTCTACAGTGAAGCTTTAATGGTTACCCCAGAGATACAAACTAAAGGATCATTAAGGCTTCTTGAGTTTATTATTATTATAATAGTAATTATTATTATTGTTGTTGTTGTTGTTGTTGTTGTTGTTCTCAGATTGTACTTCTTAATATTTCCTTTCACATATCTATTCAAATCACATACAACATGGCTTGGGTTTAAAGATCACATTCATTAATTATTAAGAAAAAATTCAATAGCGCTGTTTTACACAGATCACATTTGTTGGGACATTGGTCATATTTTGTTTTTCATGGAGATTAAATTCATTCTTTCCTTGGCATTTCTGTCACTAGATTCTACTGCAATAATGATTTTTTTTTTTACTGGTATATTTGGATGTGTAGAAAAGATCTTTACCCAAGAACTAAACAAGCACCTTGACTGAACATCTAGCATCACATTCAGGCACATTACAATCTGTATCAATGTGCAGCGCCTACAGAGGTGAATGAGGAGTGTGAAATAAATGCACTGAAGTGAAAAAAGTGCAAATAAAGCAAGAAAGGATAATGTAATCCTCATGAGTGAGATGGAGGGTGATAAGGCTAGAGGAAAGAGAGACGGCGTTAGTTCTCTTAAGTGTAGGTCATGGGAATGATGACAGCGAAAGATTCAAAGCCCATGGTACAAACCACCCAGCTTTTCCAGATGACTCTGGTTCTAGCACACAGCTTGACAGAAATGTTCCTACCCTGGTTAATGTCATAAAGATACTGAATTTCTTCCATATCCCTCATCCCTGATATATACATAAAAACACTACCTACAAACGTGGCTCAAATTAACCCAGTAACCCACAGGTTCTTAACTTCAGGGTCTCCTGAGATACAATATATAATACTTATCTATATCATCTGCTTAACAGTGGAAGACTGTGTACATGTGAATATATCTTGGAAGCATATACATGACAAAAACAAGGAGACTGAGGACTAATCCTTGAGGGACAACTTATGTTTACTAATGACTATGTATTATTATACTACAGTGCTTTTTAATGCTTCATTCTGATTGGTCTAAAAATGTTGACTAAATTTCTACAAAGGTAATGTTCTGATATGTTAGCTTTTCTATAGTACCAACATACACAGGGACTTGCATGGTGGATGCTCCACATTTAAACGGATTAAAAAACATGTGTATTTGTTAAGTATTCTGTGAGGAGATGTTTATATAGCATTTATGGAAGGAGTGTCGCATGTCAATGCTTTGTAACAGTCAGATATAAAACTGTTCCTTAAGTCTTCTGACACAGGAAAGTCTTCAGTATGAAGGCATTTGTTCTTTGTGGGTTCTTAGTAATATAACAAGCTGCTTAAATGGTTTTTTTCTTATGTTTGTATCAGAGTCAGAAATACCAACAGAGGAAAGGCGGGAGAGCAGAATGGTCCGTGGTTATCATTAGTTTACATTGGAAATTGGTTTTTAATCCTGATGTTTATTAGGGACATGGATTGTATTTCTGAGAAGTGGACTGAGATGAATAGTTTTGAGTTTCCAAGGAACAAATTCTGTCTCAAGGGACATGTTAGTAAGGTGGAACAAACAGAAGAGCAGGCTTTAAGAACGGAGATTGTGTAAATATCAAACTGACACCCTCTGACTGTTATTTCCTCTTCTTCTTTTTTTTAACTGTCTTTACTCACACTCAGAGAAGTATTATACAAAAGCATGGAGCTAAGGCACAGGCGCCATGTAAACCTTTTAAGGAAATGAAAGGAGTCTGTGTTGATGTTTTTCTATACAACCTTATCTAGTGAAGGTAGAAGACTCCAGGCTTTCAGTTCTAATACACAGCCTGGCGGCAATGTGCTTACCTCAGGTAGTGCCACTAGCTTTCAGAAGCCGTGTGACAGTATAAGCAATGGCGTAACTTCACAAAATGTAACCTAATAAAAATTGGACACTAGGGGAAAAAACCCAATAAACAAACAAATAAATCAATCAAAATTGGCCACTAGGGGGAGTCACTGTTTTACAAAATGGATAATACTGCATCTCTAATACATAGATACAATTGGTTTGCTAGTTTATTAGATTGTTTTATAGAAGTAGTCACATTTTTTCTTTAACTCACAACAATCTGGAGAGTCTGAAAATGAATATTTTTAAAGTTGACTTAATTAGATTCAGTTTAGCTGTAATGTATCAAATCTATTATTCTGAGTGGATAAAATGCCTTAAACATACTCTGTAATGGACTGAATTTTAAATCAGTTCAGTACTGGAACAGTCTATTTAAAACTGGTGGGCACTGACCTGCTATATGTAATTGGTGCTTGGACCCCAAGGATTGCAGCTAAAACTGTTATAGTCTTAAAATATTAATGTGAGAATAAGAATACCTACTGAGAGAATTGCTTCATTCCAATGTTTAACCCATCTATATTTCCTCAAGCTTCTCAAATTCTCTTCTGCTAATTCAGAAGACAGTTGAGTGAAGGAAATCCATGTTCACTATTAGATTTCTACAAACTTACAAACTAAATGCAGGCCTTACAAAACACTTCAGGCAGTGAGAAACCATTGGAGTGTGTCAGTATTCATGAGTATGTATGTGTAGGAGCCAGTCAGTGGTCCTGCTGGGATCCTGTCATATCTAGCAAGGAGCAGCAGCTGGGCTTCTGCTTAGCACTTAATGTTTAGCATGCTAAGTATACTGTTAGTGCAAGGACTGCATGAGGAGATTAGAAATACTGACAGTGGCAGCAGCTGGAGTAAGGGGTCTGGTCACTCATTAAACCATCTACAACTACATTATAGAATCTAACTTACACTCCACCATCATCATTAATTCCTTTCCTGTGACAAGCTATAATTAACTGTTATGATTTAGCTCTACTATGCTGGCTCGTGCATAGGAAAGAAACTGAGGAGGGTCAGTAATTGAATCATTACTTTTCTTGTACAAATAAGTGCTACCCACTCCATTATTTCGACTGGGTACCTGATTTATTACTGATTACCTGTAGAATCTTGATTCATTTGATGAGGTTGTTAACGAAAATTGTTTATAAAAATTCTAAAAAGTCACAACACAAAGCAACAAAAATAAAAGGAATCATACCAGTGTTTACTGACAGAGCTACAGTACCTCACTGTATTTTCTCTCTTTCTGCCATTCTATAGGGTGGTGGTAAAGCTAATCGCAAAGGCCCCAGCAACAAATCCACTTCACTTTGACCCTTCAATAAAGGGACTTATAGTACAAAATGGTATCAGTGATGGCAAACCTCAGCTTGCCCTGGGGTGTTGGTGTGCTAATCAATATTTCTAATCACACATCAGCTGGATCTCCAGGAGTGACTCGTTCTCCAGAGCCTCCCTGCACCATGTGCTGCTGTGGATTACTGAACCGTACACTGACTGTAGCGTTTATGGTCGGCCTGGCCTTCGCCATTGTCGTCGGCAACATGGTGACGCTCACAGTGTTCGTACAGATGCGCCAGTCCCGCACGCCACAGGGCTACCTCAAAGGTACCCACAGACATTTACATGCTCTGATTGTCGAAGAGTTAGTAGTACAACAAGGAGTCCAAAAGAGGGCAGTATGAAGTTTGCTTTCTAAAGGTTATTTTAATACATTGCCACTGTAAGGTGCATTTAAATGTAAATAAATGAAATCTTTCATCTTAAATTTTTAATAATAAATAAATTAAACACTTGAATACAGACCACATACCTAATAATCTCAGATTAACTTGAATCTTTCACTATCACCCATAAATAAATAAATAAATAAATAAATAAATAAATAAATAAATAAATAAATGCATCTAATCGTATTTTATTACTTTAAATTGTGCATTGTATGCTGTTACTTCAAAGCAATCACACTTTGGTACTTCAAAGTAATTGTACATTGTTACTTTTAAGTAAGTTGCTTTCCATCTCTACACTTGTTGTAATGTAAACTTGAAATAAAAATTGACAAAAGTCTTTATCTCAGCTAACATTATCAGGTATTTATCAGTGTTTATGATGGTCTATCATTTATTTGTGCCTTTGTTTTTTTTGCAGTATCTTTGGCCATAGCTGACATGATGGTTGGCATGGTGGTGGTGCCATTCTCCGTTTACACTGAGTTATCCATCATGATGACCAGCACCCCTCCTATGTGGTACCAGAGTGGATCTATGGTCTCAGCACGAGAACTTTCCAGCTCCTGGCAGCCCTGCGTGATGATCGGCCCAATGTTCGCTGGCTGCACTTTCGTCTCTATCAGCACTATCTTCTTGATGACTGTGGAGCGCAGTGTGGCCATCTTATGGCCATTACAGAAAGATACACTCGTGACCCGGCGGCGGACTTTGCTCCTGATCCTCGCCTCATGGACTGGCAGCTTCCTGCTTGCGGTGTCGCCCCTAATCTTGAGCAGCAGCTTTACTATGGAGTACAACGAGTGCAGTCGGATGTGTATCTATGTCCCGCTCGTGGTGGGTCTTCAGTTGCCGGCTGACACCAACATATTGCTGCTATTTCCAGCCTTTGACTTCACACTCCTGGGCAGCACTTTGATTGTTAACATTCTGTCTTTCACTAGAATCTGCCGCTACACACGCAAGCGCAAGCTCCTCTCAGAGGGGCTTGAGGGAGGTGCAAGCACCTGCTCCTACAAACCCTCCTTTTCAGACATCAAGGCAGCCAAAACTATTGGCATCCTCACCTTTGCTTTTTCCGCCTCATTCTCACCCATTGCCATCTTTGTGCTGGGCGACGTGGTTGGCTACACCTGGTGCAACTTCTCCTTCTTCGCCTTCTGGATCCTGGCAGGGAACAGCTGCTGTAATGTGATTATCTACAGTGTCAGGGATCATCGCTTTAGGAAAGGGGTGTCGCTTCTTTTTCATAGGGACCGTTCGCCACCACACTCTGAGAAGAGCTAACATTTCCAAGTATAGACTCAATCCTAGGTCTACCTACATCACCTACATTTTTTGATTCCTGATCATGTGCCCATGAGGATGGTGGGGTCCTTTCAGGAATTTTTTCACCTGGCTTTTGAAAAGCCAAAAAACAAATCAACTCCAGGGATTGTGGCTGGATTTGCTTTTTGTATATAAAGAATTGTTGTTATTGTTGGTTAAATTTTTATTATAGATTTGTCATGACATCATTGTTGAGTGGAATATTTATTGCATTTTACAAAGATATTTGTGTGGGTGCCTGGGGAAACCTTTCACACGGTCAAATTTTTACTTCTTTTTTTTTTAACTACATTATATAGTTACTGAACTGAAATATGTTGCAATTTTGCAAGTGTATTCATCAGTTGTAATGTTCTAACATTTTAAAGTCTGGTTACACAACATGATTTTTTCAGACAGATGCCAAGGCAATAAAACTTTTCCTTGTAGTCGTGGTTAAATATATTTACGTTTTCTTTTCTAATTTAATACAGCAACTTTCTTCAGTGGAGGGGATAAGACTCATTGAAAATCTGACCTTTTGTACAAAGGACTTAACAAATCATTAATTTGCTTAGATTTAAATAGGGACCTATACATAGTGCAGAATCTTGAATATTGAATAAACAAGATGTTGCACATTTCCTTTTTTGTTGTTTTAGAATTTTCTAAATTCTAAAAACTTTCTGTTTATTTTCAGTTTTAAAAAATCCCAGATTTCCAATGGGTCTCAGACTTTTGGACCCCACTGTATATTACCTGTAAAAACAGGCAAAATTTGTCATAAATTTTTCAATTTTAGCTATTTTCCAGAATTCAATCGGAGTGATGTGTAACAGGTTTTCTTGAACTGACACACATTTCAGGTTGCTACATTTCTGATACTGAAAACATTTTTTTTTTTTTTTTTAAATCAGCATCCAAACCTCAAAAGTCTAAAGTCCATGTCAAAGGAAATCACATTTTAGGAATCATTTAACTATTCCAGAATAATGTATATTATCAACTTTATTTCATTTCGAACCAGAAAATTGTACAGGAAGTTATTTATTTATTATTTTTATTTATTGTTAATTAATTTTTGCACTGTTGATTTTGTATGAGCTTATTGTTATGGACTTTTATGGATGTTTATTTTCTAATTAGTCCTAAACATTTGTCTTTTATTTGCTGTTATTTCAGGAATTTTGCTGCATTCTTAATTTAAGTGCATAATTTAACTCTTAACTTAACTCTTAACTTAATGTAAGTCTGAACTCGGACTCAAACTCAGTGTTTTTGAGCTACAACGTAGGAAAAAACATGGACGCCTTCATGAAACTGTGTGTCTTGTTAGCAACAAGCTAGCCAAATAACATTACTGATAAATTTATGATCTATTTATTTTCAATACAGCTAACTATATGGTCAGTGTTATAGATTTAACCACATTGTGTGTTGATGTTGATTGAGCTAAAGTAAATACTACTAGAAACTAATTTAAAGTTTGGTCAGTCTTTACGCAATGTAAACATTGCTTTATTTGCTATTGATAGTGTGAGCAGCCATGTTGACATGACATCAGATTCTAAACTTGCAGTTGAGAAGACCTTGCAAAGTTTCTGTGGTTTCGGTGGCATTTTCTTTGGTCTTTCCTAGTCAGAGGTTGTAAATTCCAAATGCAGCATTATCCTGAATATCAGGAACCATTTTCATAGTGTAACAGTCAGGATCAAAAAGACACAGCTGCCTTGTAAATGTTCACTGTTTTTGAATTGTCATGTTATAGAACAGGAAGTGTAAAAAAAAATAAAATAAAAAGAAAACTGGTACATTACATCCATTTCAATCCATTCACAACTGTGAGTGGATTACTGTATTAGTAATGTATTTATATTTATACTTCATATTTATAATTGTCCCCATTAGCCATTTACATTTTTTCAAAACTGTCTAAACTTCATGAAATTATGTACTGTATGTGGAAAAAAATATTCAAAAGTCATCACAACCACATATTTAAATCTACATCTATAGATCTTTAATATTAAATGTTCTCACAACAAAAGAGAAAAAGGTTTTGGTTAAAGTTTTGAAGTTTCAGTGAGTATCTTTGCTGTGGTTCTTACTTAGAATATTTCATCATTCATGAGATGATGACTTATGTTGTTTTTTTTGTTTTGTTTTTCTTAAATATTCAAATAAACATCAACATTTGAGAAACTTGAAAGGCTTTGTGCACTCAATGAAGTTAATGTCAGGAGACAGGGCTGGACATCCAGGACACTGCTTAAATGTTCTCCATCAGCAGTAGACTGATTCATCAACGAATTGTTTGGTCATTTTACTAGCTCAGCATTTTAACATTTCTCTTGACTTTGCCTTAAAAAGTTTCGAAACCTATAAAAGATTCTGAAATAATTACAGATGCTCACCTTTAGCTCTATCAGTAGCGACCAATCCACATGTGTGAAAGTTAACACTTGCTAGCAAACTTGGCTACTGGTTTACACAGACAAAAAAAAACTTAGCAATGTTAGCTAACTTCTCATCAAACACTTTTAATTATATTAAAGTTAGTCTAATGTTGGTAGCAAGCAAACTTGGCTATTGGTTATGTAATCAAATACGTAATGTTAGCTAGCTAACATGAAGACTTTTAACTGTGTAATAATTAGCCTAATGTTGGTAGCTAGCATTCTTGGCTAGCGATTTACACTGTATACAGTAAGTTAGATATTGTTAATAGGCTATTGCTAATATGTTAGCTTGCTAGCACGTTAACTACATCACAGTACTTACTTACACTAAAATGAGCTAGCTTGTTAGAGAACATGTTTACATATTTAATAACTGTTGCTAATCTAAACTTATTACTTATCTGGCATGCCACTGTGTGTTTAAGAAGTTGGCTAGTTTAGCTACTGCCGTTAAATTTATTTTCGTGGTGTTTAGGAGTGTAACAGTTGTACTGTACAGCCAATGCTATTTTAACTTGGCTTCAAATAGACATCTTATCAAATTCCAATTACATTTAGTCACATAGCAGGCCCATATACTTACAAAACTGAAAGACAAAAGACAAATGCTAATTTGTTAGCTAGGTGGTGACAAAAAGACAGTTTCAAACCTGTGTGCATAAATCGGTAATGAAAAATGTCATTTCAAACCTAGGGGAATAAGTAAAATAAATAATTGAAAAACCAAGATGTAATGCATATCAATGAAAAGTGTGTGCTGAAAAATAAGATTTTAGTATATCAGATGTTATTTGTTTATTTATTTACTTATTTTTGTTCCCAAGTTTTTCTGCCAGAACATATTAAACACACATTTCTTTATTCCCGAGGGACTTTCTCAGATAATTGAAAGACAGCTCTGAGATTCTCCTCAGAACCAGACGACAGACTCGACGTACATGAGCAACCACTAATAATGTGAGGAACCTTAAGGACTGAGCTGTTATAGAAAATCATACAATGGTTAGTTCTGGTCCTCTAATTTGATTGGTCAAGCGGCATTCCAAGAGTGCTTATATTTAGTTTCACTGTGTGTATCACTCCGCTCATCTGTGTTCACCACATAAATTTCCTAGTTTGAAATGGTTACTACAGTAGAGTTAGCGACATAATCCGTGGACATTGCAAATGATACTTTTCAGGAATATTACTTTTGAGTTAAAATTATGAAAGTTTGTCCGATAAGATGAAAAGGAAGAAGGAAAGGCAATTTCATTGGAATCTCCTTTACCGGGAATGTACAAATCAATGTGAGCTAGCCAAAGTGCTATAAAGTTAGTGTGGATTCTTCGGGATCTATTTCCATTAGTGGAGCAAAAATAAACAGAACATTCAGCCATATTTTGTCCGAAATGTTAATTTCTTGTTTATAGAACTGATATATTAAAAACAATATCGCACTCGCAATTGTGTGGTTATACTGAATATCGGCATGATATTCACACTCTTGCTTGTGTGATATTGCTTAATTTATCAACATCTTCTGACCAATCAGATTCAAGAATCTAGCAGTGCTGTGATATAAATAGAAGTTCAAAGTTAGTGAAGTGGGATAGGGTAAAATTGCAAAGGTTGTCCAGACATTTTTAAGGCTTTTAAATTAAGAAAAGCCGTAAAAATGTCTTTTATTTCAGATATATACATTTTTAAGTTTTCATATTAAATGTCAAATCAATACAATTTGTGATGTGTTATAGCAGGTGACTTTACATTACGTAGACTTTGATAATAAATAACAGTTAAAATAAGTTTAGTTTCACCCTGTACTGTAGCTTGCTCTGCAGTCACACAATAATAGGAAAACTACAGGGCCATAAACAGTAATTTTAACACTGAATAGATATTTCTATATGAAAACCAGACCATGCTGTATTATTAAACAATAGAAATGTACAGCTCTTTATTCTTATTCTTGTACTCTACCACTTTATGCTTGGCTAAAATCTCTCTTCTTCTAGAATTACACACGACATATAAATAAAGGCTATTTTTAGGGAAAGAAAATAAACAGAATTTGCACTCAGAACACCAATGGAAGGAAGGAAGCTCTTAGACATTTGCGTACATCACAGATTTGAATAGGCAGGCACTGGGCAAAGTGCTAAGATGTTCAAGGTGACTTTAGCATGAGCTTGATCATAAGCAGAAAGATACTCGAGGCTTGTCAGAGTACAGCCACTTTTCATGTGCCACTCCAGACAGAATGTGAAATATGACTTTTTAAACCTTAAGCCTTAAACATTGGTACATCACATACTGTAACAGAATAAACACTGTTTAGACTTGAATTTAAAATGGAGGAATACATGTTTTAGGACTGTTTAAGTCAATTTGTGCTCCGTAAACACAGAGTCACATGCAGATCAGTGTTGTAATTCTTTGCAGCTGGTCACACCAGCATTGCTTAATGGCTGCTGCTTTCACCTGGTCACACTCCTTCTCTAGGCAACTATGGAAATCAGTTATTTAAAAACAGTGCAGTTGGCAAGGCGACAGGCAAAGGCAGCTTGCACCATTTTGTCATCCACTGTTTACTTCAATCTTTTCCTTTCCAAGCCGAGATGCAGTTTTTTAATCAAAATACAGTGGGTGGAAAACAACTGAATACAGGCTACCTGTGGTTTTGGACCACAAACTACCTTCGTTTGCAGGTACTCTTGATTTTCAGAGATCTGATGACAGAAGCCTTAATTGCTGACTCATATACTGTAGAAACAACCAAAATAACCAAATCGCTTGAGCACGATTGGTTTGTGTGTGCTGGGCTGAAAATGAATATGAAATGAAGAAATATGGCCTGTAGAGCCTTCATTCATTCATTCATTCATTCATTCATTCATGCATGCATGCATTCAAGTAAAAGATACACATGTAGGTAACCATGCTCCTTTTCAGAATATTCCGGCCATTTGCAATATTTGGAGGTCCTCAAGAGGTCCTCAAATACATGTAATTTAATTAAGGCGTGATTATTTTACTGAACAATCACATCTCTGTGGTCTTTTGTAATTAGCCAACTTGTTGAAAAACATAAGCTGGATTTTCTTTTCCTGACAGAAACATGGCTCGACAGTAATTACAACTTTGTACTTAATGACCCCACCCCCAGGGTTTTAAATTCCTTTGTGTCCCTAGAATGAATAAGAAGGGTTGGGGTGTTGCCTGTCTATACCGTCATACTTTATGTTGCAAACAGATTTCTCTTGGGGAAATTTGAAACATTTGCAGTGCATCTCAAGGGTGATCAGTCTGTTATTTTATTAGTTATCTATCACACTCCTAGACTTAACAAAGGTTTTCTTGATGATTTTGGGGGAACTGCTTTCTAGGACATTAACTGACTATGAATATACATTAATTACAGGTGATTTCAACATCCATATGGATGTAATGTAGCAGCACATAGCAGCAATCGATGTAAACAGAGTTAAATAAAATGTTCTGACATCCCTAATTGATTAATATCTAATAGAGTACTCTTTTTGGTATCAGTCTCAGTATAAATATTATTGACAAATACCAGAAAATGTTCTCATACTGACTCTGAAAACAATTTATTGCTGCATCCCTAATTCTAACCTTTGTCAGAAATTGTACAACCAAGTATAACATAGCATAGAGATATGTGAACCATATCATGCAATGTAATTATGGCTGCAGTACAGGCTGAGCTGCTTGCATCTGCTCCAGAGTCCTCAGGCGATGTCTGTTCCAGCCACAAATCCCCATCTGAGACACAAATCACGCAAAGTTCGACTCAGTGTAGTATTACTGTGAGTCTCAGCACAATCATTTCCAAATCTCAAAATCAGTAAGGAACATAAACACTACAGATTGCTCAGTAATATACGGTACAAGACTGGATTAGCTGGCAGGAGGCAACAAACATCAACAACAAGCCTTAGCTGTGAGAGTAAATCCTCATGCCAACACCAGTTAATTTGATTCAATTAACGTTTTTTCACAGATAGTGAATCCTGGTATAATCGCAGACAGAGTCCTGGGATGAGCATAGGATATGGTTTATGATTCCAGCATCAGATCTTGGGTACAAATCTACAGGTGATTATCCACTGAAGCAAGGATGATAAACTGTTTTTGCGAAGTGCAAATCTTTAGAGTATCTCTGTATTTGTGATATTACAAGCCACGCATCTTTCATCTCTTTCTTATTCTTAAACCCAGGTGGACGAACTGACGGGGTCATATTTGACATCTCTGGTCTTAGATTCTGACCCGTGTCCACCTCTGAGGATGCCATAGATGTTCTGTCATCAAATCCAGGGGAATCAGGCCAGCGCACATTCCACCCATGAGGAAGCAGCTGGTCTGAATGTTGCCTTAGGCTGTACACAGGACGCATGAATAAATCAGCTAGAACGATTTAACCTGGTTTGGGTCCAGAGCATGCTTTATTATCTTACTGTTAGGGACTGAACCGCATTGATTTAAAAAACTACCCAATAAACAGTACAATAATATGTTTGATTTTCTTTTCTCTGTGTCAAAGATGTCACGTCACCTTCTCAGCAGGAGACGTCCTGACTCTTTGACTATGAATTCCTCGCATCCTTTTTTTTGCGAGGGGGAACTTTTTCAGGAAGTTGTTTTGTGACTGTGTAAGAAGTTTTATCACAATTGAGCCAGCCATTCAGTTTCTAACATTACATAATCTTTTGAGTGAGTGCACTATTGTGTACTTTGAAACTTGAACTATCAACCTTGCAAATTACTTCATTTCATTATATTTCTATTTCCTGTCAAGTCATGTTGGAGATGAAAAGAAATTCCAAATTATGATATACCAATCAGCCATTACATTAAAACCACTGACAGGTCAAGTGAATAACATTGATTATCTCATTACAATGGCACCTGTCAAGGGTTGGGATGAGAGTCAGTTCTCGAAGTTGATGTGTTGGAAGCAGGAAAAATGGGACAGCGTAAGGATCAGATCGACTTTGATCAGGGCCATATTGTGATGACTAGACAACTGGGTCAAAGCAGTGGTTAATATCTACCAAAAGTGGTCCAAGGAAGGACAACCTGTGAACCGGTGACAGGATCATTGGCTCCCAAGACTCACTGATTGTGGAGCGAAGGCTAATCCGTCTGGTCTGATACCACAGAAGAGCTACAGCACAAATTGCTGAAAAAGTTAACGCTAGCTCTGATAGAAAGGTGTCACTACACACAGTGCATTGCAGCTTACTGTGTATGGAGCTGCGTAGCCACAGACCGGTCAGAGTGCCCATGCTGACTCCTATCCACCAGAGCACGTGAGCATCAAAACTAGACCATGTAGCAATGTAAGAAGGTGGCCCGGTCTGATGAATCATGTTTTCTTTAACATCATGTGGATGGCCGGGTGCAAGTTCTATCCATGGAGGGCCCCACCTCGCGACTTACAGGACTTAAAGGATTTGCTGCTAACGTCTTGGTGCCAGATACCACAGCACACCTTCAGAGGTCTCGTGGAGTTCATGCCTTGACGGGTCTGAGCTGTTTTGGCAGCACAAGGGGACAAACACAATATTAGGCTGATCGGTGTATATGCTAATTCAGTGCACTTGTTAGCTTCTCCAACATTTCTATGAACGATATACCATTTAAATGTGATGTGTTTAGCGATTCTGGTGGTAATTTGTTACATGGTGTTGTATTATTAGTGTTATTCCCATGAGAAGTCACTGACATTACAGGGGGACACTGTTGTGCTGAGTAACAGCAGAGATTTGGCTGTTAGCGATCTATGAGATGAGGAGTGCAGTGGTGATGAAGGCGGTATTAGCACCAAAGGTGAAGCTTTGTTAGCTGTTGTGTTTGAGCACCGTGTACAGATAAGGAAGTTATGCACTAGACAGACTGAAGGACTAAAGTGCTGCTGCATCGCTCGCTTTAGTTAGAGATAAAGCAAGGGCTACATCCCATTGCACCACTGTCAAAGAGCATTGTGGGTAATACAGGAAGTGCAGTAACCAAAGTGAAAACAAAATAACCTGTCAGTGAAAGAAGTTTAGACCAAAAAGTGAAGTCTATTAAAGTGATTTTTATTACAAAATAAACCTTGAACAAATTAATATGAATAATATTAACTTTTAAAAGTACCCTTTAAAAATTTTCTTTTAACTCCATATTTAAACTGGACCTGGCAACCCTACCTAATCATTTTATTCAAAGATTTATCCACATAAATTGCTCAGAAATTTGAATGGCAACCCCACAAGTGTTCAAATGATATTTATTATTATTACATTATAAAAATCTGACAGGGCACATCACAAAACCTTTACAAAAGTTGTTCATGTCCAGCTTGTTTACTCTTCAGGAATAAGTCCTCTGGTAAAAGTATGTTTTGTTTTGTTTTGGTTTTTAAGTCAGTCACAAAACAGTTCATCTTGGGTCGCACTGCTGGCACTTGACTTGATTTTCATCACGTCACCTCATATACCCAGACCCTTTCAATTCCATACTGGCCCACATTCAAAACATTTCAGCTCAGATTCATGTGTCGGTGGTCTGAAGCCACAAATCCGATCAGATAAAGGAGAAAATCTGACATTGGAAACCCGACTCCGCCACCTAACACCAGTCTGAGACACTCCATTGAGCTGGCGAGTTACGTATGAGCTATGCTTTAGAGTCTAATTCACTGTTGCTCCTTCTGTGTCATGCCATCAGACGTCCTGTGATCAGCACCTACTGCTTCTAATACACTACTGAATCCCTGTTCCCTGCAACAGACACAGAATATTTCAAAAAACAAAATAAAAAACACCACCTCATGAAAGACAGGCCGGAAACAGGAACCGCAGAGCGTACTTACGTTAAGAGCTCGTGCAGTTCTCTTTTGATCTTGGTTACGACCGGAGGACCCTGATACACCAGCGCTGTGTAGAGCTGAACCAGAGATGCTCCGGCACGGATCTTATCCAGGGCGTCCTGTCCGCTAGCCACTCCACCTACACCGACTATGGGCACCTTCCCTACAACATGAAGAAATGCTCGTTTCCAGTTGTGCAAAAAATGGTTTCAGTGTTCAGACTTTTACATTTCCATCACAAATCTCCACATAAAAGACAATATAAAAAAAGCTCCATTGCTAATAAGCTTCCATTTCGTATTAAGAATGCTTTGCTAAATGTTCGCAGAACAAAAACATGTAGATAAGATGTTTGGATACGTGTTGACCTTTGAGCCTGGTGACAGCGCAAAGATGTAGTGAGGGATTTATCGTAAATCTCAGACATAATGTCTCAAAAGGGGTTTAGCGTGGTCAAAAATGGCTTGGACAAAAGAAGTGATTTGATTAATTGGTGTGTGCAAATAATAGTTCCTAATTTATTGCCCATGGATGTGTTATTTATTTATTTATTTATTTATTTATTTATTTATTTTTACCTTTCGTTAAGGTGTACATCTCCCGTACTGTACGAGTGGACCGTTCTTTAAGCGGCTGCCCGCTCAGACCCCCAACCTCGTTCCTGTTGTGGTCCTGTAGGGTCTCAGGCCTGGACACTGTGGTGTTGGAGACGATTAAACCATCCACACCGAGCTAACACACAAAAGCACACGAAAGCAAACGTTCAGACACAACAGCGATAAAAGGTAAGGAAAAACAACACTTGAGGCATGCTGTTACAGGAAAATAAATCAACCATCAGTTGGTGTCATGTGGCCCAACACGAAGCAGAGTTATTGTTACAACCCTTAAGTTGATTATTTTTCCATAACAGTACATTCCGAAGTGCTTTATTCCTCTTCTACCCAAGTAGGTTTCCAAAGCCTACAGCTTATTTATTATACAACAACACTTCATACTTTTTCTCTTTTTTTTTTAATCTGTTTACAATTACATTTAACATTGTGGAACATCCTGTACTGACTCATGTTACAGTATAAGTTGCTCTCTCGAAGTTAATAAAACATGTTACTGAGAAACCACACACACCTGTCTCTGACTCTGATGCTGCGCTGACACTGGAGACTCCTTCCATAAACGCTAACTAAATGCCGCTTACAGAAAACTTCACCGTAACAATGATTACACATTTTTTAACTTTAAATATAATTACAGCAGGTAGTACTATATCAATGTTAATGAGTCAACCAATCAGATTCGAGAATTCAGCAGTGGTATGGAATACTGCATTTTATTTGCTTTAATTTTTTAGGAACATGATTTTATTAAAAACTAAAATACCCTGCATGCACGCACGCACACTATGTAAATGTCCAGGAGTACATATTATATATGTTAGGGCTGCACGATTATGGCCAAAATGATAATCCCGATTATTTTGATCAATACTGAGATCTCGATTATTTATCACGATTATTGATTGATTGATTTTAGGGGCAACATATTTTTATTGCACTTTCACATTTAAATAAACAGACCACTGCTTTCACCTCCATGTTGTGCTACATTCCTGC
>JANDJT010000002.1:4360630-4373470 GCA_024331685.1 Stegophilus panzeri
AATGCTATCAGTACATCAGTAATGCCATCAGTACATGCAGTAATGCCATCAGTACATCAGTAATGCTATCAGTACATCAGTAATGACATCAGTACATCAGTAATGCTATCAGTACATCAGTAATGCCATCAGTACATGCAGTAATGCCATCAGTACATCAGTAATGCTATCAGTACATGCAGTAATGCCATCAGTACATCAGTAATGCTATCAGTACATCAGTAATGACATCAGTACATTAGTAATGCTATCAGTAATGACATCAGTACATTAGTAATGCTATCAGTACATCAGTAATGACATCAGTACATGCAGTAATGCTATCAGTACATCAGTAATGCCATCAGTACATGCAGTAATGCCATCAGTACATCAGTAATGACATCAGTACATCAGTAATGCTATCAGTAATGACATCAGTACATCAGTAATGCTATCAGTACATCAGTAATGACATCAGTACATGCAGTAATGCTATCAGTACATCAGTAATACCATCAGTACATCAGTAATGACATCAGTACATACAGTAATGACATCAGTACATCAGTAATGCGATCAGTACATCAGTAATGCAATCAGTAGATGCAGTAATGACATCAGTACACCAGTAATGCGATCAGTACATCAGTAATGCAATCAGTAGATGCAGTAATGACATCAGTAGACCAGTAATGCGATCAGTACATCAGTAACGACATCAGTACATCAGTAATGCGATCAGTAGATGCAGTAATGACATCAGTACATCAGTAATGCTATCAGTACATACAGTAATGACATCAGTACATCAGTAATGCGATCAGTACATACAGTAATGACATCAGTACATCAGTAATGCGATCAGTAGATGCAGTAATGACATCAGTACATCAGTAATGCGATCAGTACATCAGTACATGTAGTAATGACATCAGTACATCAGTAATGCCATCAGTACATAATATCAGTGATATCCTGATATCAGTATGATAATGATATCAGTACCTCAGTAATGGCATTAGTACATGAAGTAATGATATCAATAATGACCTCAGTATTGATGTAGTAATAACATCAGTCCAAGCAGTAATGACATCAGTATTATACAATAATACACTAGTACACACAGTAATGCACTAGTACATGCAGTAATATCACTCCAAGCAGTAATGACACCATTACATGCAGTAATGGTATTAGTACATGCAATCATGACATCACGACATCACTAGACATCAGTACATGCAGTGTGTTGATATGGAGCATGTTGTAACTCATGGATGCTGGTTGAAATGACAGGTTGTTGGTCTGGCCATCTTCCTCGCTCTCATCCTGAGGCCGGTGGCAGTCGAGGACAACCAGGAGGTTGAGATTTTGCTAGACGGTAGGAACTAAAGCAGAGTGCATGCAACTCAGCATATTTTTTATGACTTGGTTTATTAAGAATAGCAGGTTTGGCTTCTAATATTTATTAATGTCTTATTAAGAGTCATATTAATGGATCATGTTTATTTTTGCAGAACAACGTGAAAAATGCGAGTCATACTGCGGACGCCACATGCACTGATGGTTCTGAGTAAAGTCCGGTACTCGGATGAGTAGACGGATCCTCTTTGATAATGTGATTTTGACCAATGCAAAAATCCTAAACTGACTCTTGATGTAAACAACGATCACGGTGGAGGTTTTATCTTTTGTATCATAAATGTGTACTATATGTATCTTTATTTTCCCTCTAAAATCCCATAATGCATGCAAAAGTGCAGTGCAACCTGTAAGTAACTATAAAGTGACACAACGTGCACACAGGATTTGAAATAAATAACTTAAGCGGTCAAAGTGCAACGTCATCTTTAAGGTATTTACGTCCAAATTGGAGTCATATTTAATTCCATAGCCCTCTGCACTAAAATAAATCGAGTCACTGGTGAATTGCTTACAGAGTGTGCTGATTTTTGCAATTTATTTACAATATATAGTCTTATTAAAACTTTAAAAACTGTGCATTTTATTATATGATTAGCATTAGAATGTGTAAAAAATAAAAAAAAATAACCACCATCACAGCTTTGTGAAAAAAAAGTGGTCTGGTTTTCCATTTCAGAGTGTTGGGTGTAAGTGTAAATATATCCTTATTCATGTGTTTATTTCAGTCATCCTAAAATCCAAGAGAAATTGACACATTACCAGATCAGTTTAATTTCCTTCTCTATTTGATTGTTCATGTATCTTTATGGAAATTCTGAAATAAATGGCTTCTCATATCTTATTTTGAGTCAAAATCTCACAGTGTGTTACATACTTTACATCCATGTAGATTTATTTATTTATTTGTTTGTTGCGTGGGGGCAAGTTAGGGGTTAGTTGAGTGTTCACGGAAGTTTTTTGAAGATAGTGACGGATTCTGCTGTCCAGATTGAGGTTGGAAGTTCATTCCAGCACTGAGGGTTTTGTCAGTATGAAGGCTCTGTAAAGGGACCTCATGCCTCACTTAATAGGTATTACCAGGCATCGGTCAACGATGGGCAACTGATAGCAGGTTGCATGAGGGAACATAAACCTCAAGGAGAGTGTTGAGGTAGGAGGGTGCTGTTCCAGACAAGGTCTTGTATGTCAGCATCAAAGCCTTGAATTTGATGCGGGCGGCTACAGGTAGTCAGTGGAGGGAGACGAAGCTGGATGTGACATGGGTTCTTTTGGGCTGGTTGAAAGCAAGGCATGCTGCAGCATTCTGAATCATCTGAAGGTGTTTGATGGAGCTGTCTGGGAGGCCTGGGAGTAGTGCGTTGCAGTAATCCAGTTTTGAGATAACAAGAGCCTGAACTAATAGCTATATGGCCTGATCAGTGAGATAAGGTCCTATTTTCTTGTACACAGGACTGTGCAGTTGTAAAAACGTGGTCTGTAAAGTTCAAGTGGTCATCAAAAGACAACCCAAGGTTTCTGGCTGTCATGGTTGGTTTACTGTTGTTGAGCCTAGCTGTACAGTGAGGTTGTGGTTGATTGAGGTGCAGGCAGGGATATCGAGAAGGTCCATTTTTGTCAAGCTGAGCTTAAGGTGGCGTTCCTTCATCCAGTCCGAGATGTCAGACAGGCAGGCAGAGATGTGTGCTGAGATCGATGGCCTGAAAATGGTGAGAAGGGATAGGGTCTAGAGGACAGGTTGTAGGATGGCTAGAGAGCTTGGAGACATCAGTCTCCCTGAGATTTGAGAAGGAGGCGAGTTGACAGTTGCATGTAGGAGGAGCCTGTCTATGGGTGTCTGGGGTAGAGAATTGGTTCCTGATTGTCACCTTGTTGGAAAAGAAAGTGGCAAAGTCATTTGCAGTCAGAGAAGTTGGGGAAGGGGGAGGAGGGGGAGTGTTAGTAGAGCTGCCAATCTTTTCCTTGTAGTATGCAGCTTTAGTGGTAAACATACCATGGGAAAAGGAGGAGAGAATAGTTTGGTAATTGGTTAGGTCAGTCGGATCATTTGATTTACGCCATTTCCTTTCTGCTGCCCTGAGCTTGGTCAGGACGTTACGAAGAGCCAAGGGCTAAGGGGTGACGTCCAAGCTGGCCTGGAGGTTTGGAGGCAGTTGATGTCAGGAGATGTTTGAGTCATGTTTAAGTCCAGTGAGGGGAGGTGGTTATTACAGGGAAAAGAGGTGGCAACAATGGAGGAAAAGTGTGTGGGGGAAAGGGAGCCAAGATTGTAAAGAAAGAAGATTAGAGGTGGAGGCAGTGAGAGGGGTGAGGGGAGAGAAATAGAGAACTGGATAAAGAAATGGTCAGAGGTGTGGAGAGGAGTCATAAGAAGATTTTGTGTGGTGCAGTTACATGTGAGGATGAGGTCCAGCTGTTTTCTGGCTTTGTGAGTTGCTGAGGTGGGGATCTGCTTGAGGTCAAATGTGGGCAGGAGAGCAAGAAATTCAGATGTATGCAGTTTGTCTAGGTGGATATCGAAGTCACCAAGGACCACAAGAGGAGTTCCATCATCCGGGATGGTGGACAGTAGCATGTCAAGCTCTTCACTGAACTTGGCCAGTTGACCTGGATGACGATATATAACGATAAAGTGCAGTTTGGCCGGGTCAGTAATGGTTGCAGCCTGAAATTCAAAGGAAGTGTTAGAGCAAGGGGGAGAGAGATGTAAATTTCCATGTTTGAGGGTGTGGGAGAAGTTGAAATTGGAGGCCTTGGCAGCAGGTGTTGCAGTGTTCCCTGTTCGAAGCCAGATCTCAGTCAGAGCCAGTACACTGCGATTGGAGTGGGTGGCAAAGGCAGGAATGAAATCAGCCTTGTTGACAGCTGATTAGCAGTTCCATAACCATAACCCAATCGAGAACAAGGAGTCTGCTGTGGCCACCTGTGGCCATACTTTTCTATGAGTGTGTCATGGCCTGCACCTATGGTAAACAACAGGGATGAACTTATGACACATTAGCATGTTAACAGATAAAGAGTGGGAGAAAAAGTGCTAGAGAGAGGAAGAAAGTGCTACTTAGCAGAGAGAATGGTGTCTTATCGGTGTCCTTGCTTGGTGGACTCGTAAAAGACTGTCGTGGTTTGTACCAACAATAGAGTTTAGCTTTAATAAAGGATTTGTTCACTATAGATTTATTCAACTTAGATTTGATTTGTGTTGCAGCGCTTGATTTTAAACATGACTTAACAAAACAAGTGACTAAAACATTAGCCTTTCGATTACAACCTTGACACTCGATTAATTCTTGTGATGTCTGAAACTATTCCCTATACAGTGCAATATTGGAACAAAATTTAGAATAGACTAAAAGACAAACACTATCGTTTAACAAAGAAAATAATTATTGATCATGGTGAAGTTTTCTGTAAAAAGACATTCTTTTAATATTTACGGAAAGAGTCACCATCGTCATATCGACTATATCGCTGTAATAGTCAGTATGTTTCGGCCGTGGGAGATCTTCAGGACAAAGTGGTTTCTTGCTGCTTGCTGTGTTTTGTATGCCATGTCCAATGATGATGTCACCAACTTTACTGCAGTAACGGATTCAGTGAGACTGCTACTAGAAGTGTAATCGTACGTGGCGAACAAAGACGAGCAGAGTTGATACACACAGTGAAACATCCCAATGCGGTTATACTAAATATAAGCACTCTTGGAATGCTCGTCCAATCAGATAAGCGAAACTGAGTTAATTGTTGTATAATTATAATTATAAACTGAAAAAAGTACGACACGTCGTTCTTTATTAAAGGAAGATAGCAATTGTTGGCATGTTGCTGAGGTATAAAAGGAATAAAACATTTCAGGACATGCTGTTAGCGGCAAATAAACAACTTCTGAATGGTACACATCACACTACACAGCATTGTGTTTTATTCTGTATTAAATGCAGTAAATAAAGCTATAGGACATTAATGTAAAGCGGCTGTGATGGTCTTAAATTACAATAAAAAGTTGCTACTGCTTATCCAAAGCACTTTGAGGTTAGACTGGAACTAAGCCGTAGTTAAAAGTTAGCACACCCTCTGGTGAAGACTTTGAGAATGTAACGTTGGCAACTGATATTTCTTACAAAGTGTACCGCGCTAACTACACATGGAATTAAAATCAGGTGACATGCTGTTAATGAAGAAACGTACCTTACAAATACATTGCTCAAATCAGTCCTTTTAATAAAATTCGTAGTGTGAGAAAAGTTCTGAGCAAATATACTTTATTATATAACCTTCTGATATGTTTCCACTACATGGTAAAACTTGTAACAAGCATTCCTAAAGCTCCCATTGGTGCACAGTAGTGTTACGGGGGTGGGGCGGGGGGTAAAGAACGAAAAAGAAGAAAGGAAAAAAAAAAGAAAAGCCAAGGACTTTGGAACTACACAAACAAAACAGTTTTTGTATATGTCGAAAATATTAACACACTCGAAAAGCCAAGAAAAACAAAAAGAAAACCTTCACCAAAAAAAAAATAAAAAAATTATATATATATATATATATATACACACATTTAGAAACTGGACCTAACTGGAATAAAAGGCAAGGCCACAGATCAGGAGATGGTAATATAATGACGAAGATTAATACTCTGGGAGTGTTTGCTTCGAAGATAAAAACCAGTGAGTCAGTTTATCATGTGGTAAGACCATGTGAAAACTTTCATCTTATCAAAAAATGGTAAATCTGTTAATAAGGTTATTCCGTGCGTTAAGTACGAATAAGCAAGACTGCCACTTCTTAATATTTCACTTAGTAATCAGGTGATGCTTTGCTAATTTATTCAAATTAAAAATAAAAAGGTAGCTGTGTAATTCCAGAGATATTCAGGTCACATGTCGAATCAGATTAGCCCTGTTGAGCAGTGACGTAGCTCACGTGGTGGATTAAGTCATTCGAAAAGTCCCTACCTTGACACTGGGTGTGATCAGTAGCAACAGGTTCAACCTGTCTGTGCTGTTAGTACTGAAAACAACTGCTGAGTCATTCAACACCTCTGACATAGTACGAACACTAAGCGTTGGATTAAATCTTTCTTCTTATTAATAACTAAATCATATTCCTTTATCTAGATGAATGACGGTAACAGAGTAAAAAGGTGGCCTGACGATGACGTCACACCATCTGGGCGTGGCAATGCTCTAGCTATATTACATTACATTACAGAAAGGCCATATATGGAAAGTGCTTTAAAAAAGGGTATTATAGCAATAGTCTAGTGAAAAGTCTTGACTTATGGTGTTGAAAATTCCATCAGATCCTTCATGTTGAGATGTTATGATTAAAATAACCTCCACCAGAAAGACACCAGTGCGTTTTTTTTTTGTGTGTGTGTGTGTTTTTTTTCCACATGAGGTAAATGTTACACTGATGTCTGAAGTAATTAGAAATCACTGCCCCAGATGAAGATTTTGGGTTAATAATCTGACCAGGGCTTTTCCCCCCCCCCTCTTCTCCTGAAGATTCCATCAACCGGACGTACATGTGGACAGTCGTGGGCTTCTGAGAGATTAGGTCTTCTTCTTGAGCTCCTCAAAGCGCCGGGACAGGTCATCAAAGTCGATGTCGTCTGACGCACCGTTGTTGCCGCCAAAGGACGAGTTAGGGAGTGTGTCGGGAACCGAGGGAAGCTCGGGAAGCATGTTGTTATCGTAGGTCTGAGCAGACGGGCCAGAGGCTGCACAGAGAAACGCACAGTGAGGTGTCTGGAGGAAATGAACATCTACAACCACGATGTGAGGTTTCGGTAGTCAGGGAATACGGATACGTACCTGGGACAACCTGGGGACAATCAGAGGGTTTGATAGCCAACTCATCAATCTTCAATAAAAGCAAAAAGCATGTTAGAGAGAATTCAAAACGTGCTACTATTCTGAATATTATAGATTAGACGTTGGAGTTAGTGTGTTATTCCTCTAAGGAAAAGGAAATCGCTTGCTCGATTGAGCAGCAAAAATCAGAGCATGTTAATTACAGCTGTTAATTGCTGCTGTAATGTTAATCGCGGCGACTGACTGCACACGTGTTCACTGGATTTAAAAAATAAAATTTAAATAATTACGTCATACAATAACCACTATGTGAGTGCAAAGGTTTGGACACCCATGTTTTCTGAATGGGTTTTTTTTCTTCCTTCATTTCATCTACACACACAAAATTATTAAAACGGTACATAAACTATTAATAAGCATGTTATGAATTAAAATGTCTGCTAGAATCTTCTTAATTAGATCATTAGTAATTAGAGAATTTTGTATTTGTATTTATATTTATGTCACATTTAGAAGCAGCTTAAAATACTGATACATTTTGCTACTACTGATGAAGACGTTAGGAAGTCAGGAAGGTAAGTCAATAAGGATATAGACATGAAGGAGGGATGCAAGTCAGGAAGAATGGAAGATGGAAGCCACAAAGAACATCAGGTAGGATGAATGAAAGAGTCAGGAAGAAAGTGAGGAAGGAAGTCAGGAAGGACGGAAAGCAGGAAAGAAGAAGTCGGGAAGAAAATAAGGGAAAGGAGTTCAGGAAGGAAGGAGAGAACAAACTAAGGAAGTCATGAAGAAAGTGAAGAAGGAAGTAACTCAGGAAGTCATGAAGGATGGCAGGAAATGGGAGGAGAAGGACATCGTTGAAGGTCCCCAAAGGCTCAAAAACCACACTAGCTATAAATACCATATTTTTCATTGTTTCATTCATGCCTAAGGGCGTGCAAACTTTTACACTCGACTGTAGAGTAGTGATTCAGGCCGAAGGTAATGTATTTCGATTTATCCATGCACTATTCCATTCACTCCAGCATCCGGATTTGGTAAATGTTAAGACCCATGGGTTAGTTTCTCCAAAAAAAAGGAGGACATAAAGCAGCAACAATTGATTGTGCATATGAACTAGAACAAACTCCTCTTTCCTGAAAGGTCAACAGGTCGTCCGGCTCGGTCTGGAAGGGTGAGAAGGGAGCAGGGGTACTTGCACTTACAGACTCGTAGGTTGGAGGGCAGCTGGGGAGCTGAGGCGGCTGCCCTCCCCTCATTGGAGGCTGGAAGTTGTTAAAGCCAACATCGTAAGTGGCAGCAGGAGCGCTGAAGGGATCCTATAGACAAAGGAGAAGAGAGTGGTCGAAAAGCATGCTAAATTAGCATTAATTCACTATGTGACTGATAGGGAGGCATGAATGACAAGGACTCACAGCTCCTTTGGATGGAGGGTAGTTGAAGGCTGTGGGTGTTGGCATGGGCATGGGCATGGGCATGGGCATAGCAGCAGCCGGAGCAGTGAATCCTCCACCACCTCCGCCTCCACCGCCGTGCTTCTTAAAGTCGCTGTCCACGTCTATGAGGTCTGCTTCCTCTCCTACCTCCGGCTACAAACACAGCACTCAATTAAACAGAATCAACCGAATAAACCACAACAACGAGTGCTACCTAGCAACACGTGCATGCACCTTACCCGCACCATCGCGTCAGGTTCATACGGGACATTGTAGTTTTTGGCTATTTCTATGAGGTAACGTTCCACCAGGATCTTTGGCGGGGACTCCACACTCAGTTTGTGCATGAGCTGGTAAAATACGACCAACACAGAAGTTAAGCATAAAAGTGTACTCTTTACACAGTAATAAATTCTATCTGGCATGAAGTCATACTCGGTCGTTGACTGTTCCGATTTGGTTTGTCCTGCACAGCTTGCCGTACTCCTTGCTGTATTTGGCGCACAGCTGGTCTGAAACCTACAAACGAAACAAGATCAATATATTGGGGGGGGGGGGGGGAGATCGTATATTTGCGTTACTTGCGTGTGAAGCTACTTACGATTTTGAGCTCGGTGACTTCCGACTGCAGGCGAGGAGCTGCCCAGATCAGAGTGGACACTGCTTCCTGAAGGCCAGGATCGAGCTCTCTGTGAGGAAGAAGAAAATTTCCTTGATTCGTTCGACTACATTTATCAAGCTGGATAGTTTGTAAATCGTTCACAGGAGTTCTCAGCTCGATATACATCACATAGCTGTGTAATAGACGGAGTTTCAGATAGCATTTTTTGTTATAAAAATGTTAGAAAGCCTTTGTAGGCTATATGGCACAAATTACAGAAGTCGGAAGGATGTCTATTTCCTTTCTGCTGTCTGTGTATTCAGCCCTCTGTATTCACTTATATTTTCTAACCCATTTAAGCTGAAGTGCTGGTCAGATGTCAGAGTATAACAGTAATCATTTAATTACTTGAATGGGCCACCTTCCTTGTTTAATATCCGGTGCTGGAATCTGATTATAGTCATTACATTAAATTCTATTAAGACGTATGAATCTGGCACTGCAGGCTCAGTGGGCACGCAGGAAAACTGTGCTAATGAAAGACATGCTAATATTTTCCACAGCGCTGCTGAATTTTCAATTCGGACTGGTCAGAAGGTGTTGGTTCTTTTTCTATAACTGCAGCTCTGAATAGTTCCAGCTGTAATTCAAAACACAGGTTAATATTAAAGTGCTCGCTCTAACGCGGTATCTTTTCTATTGTAGCGACTAATTCACAAGGACTTGTATGGCAGACATTCCACAACACCTGATTTTTTAAATTTATTTATTTATTTATTTTAAATTGTTGATATGGTGAAGCTTCCTGTAAGGAGAAGATCGTTTAGCATTTTTGGAAGGAGTCTCCAGTGCCAGCGCTTAAAGAGTCATGAAACACTAAACTACATTTTCTGAGATTTTAACAGAGGTGTGTCATAAAAGACCAACGTTAGCATCCGTTCATTTTAATTGTAGGAGAAAAATGGTTAATCCTGAGCTTTTTACCCGCTATTTTCATCTTCCACGTTTAAAATCTACACCGTGATTTTAGTCACAGGCAGTGACGTGGCAATGTACTATAGTACTTCGATGACGTGTCGGTGTCTCAATTATTCATGACTGTGTGTCTATGAGAAGACGCTGTCTCTTAATTATTCATGACAGCACCTTAACCCTCTTCCTCCCCTGCCTTGCTCTGCCACGCCCACTCCCCTCACTTCTTCTCACAGCCATCCACGGCCCAGGTTACACTAGTGCGTTTTAGTTTTAAAACACATAACTGTTGCTACGGTTACGCCTGTCATCTACACAACTGCGGCATTTTCGACCCTCGAAAACGGAGACTTTTGGAAACGCCGAAGACTCCGTTTTAGTTTGAAATCCGGAATAACGGATTTCCGGGCTCCGGGCTCGCGTTTCAGTGTGAACAGTCCAAAACGAAGACTTTTGAAAACGAAGGCGTGGCTTCGCCCACATTCGCCCCCGATTGGGTCTTCTGGATCATTGCGTATCCTTCCCTGATTCGTCAAGCCCCTACCATATGACGCTACCTTGATCGTATACACAACAACACGGAGACTGAACCGCAAGCTTTGCTGGCTTTGTTGTCATTCTTAGCTGCCATTGTGCAGTTAAATTCTGTATTTTATAATACTGCAGCTGCCTACATGCGCAGGAGGCAAGCTATGATTGGAGCAATCAGCAACAAATCTCGTTTCAAGCAGCATAAGCCCTACATGGAATGCCGGCCGGTGACTACCAACCAACTTCCTGTTTACACTTGTATGCGTATGCCCAGTGTGCACGAATGGTCATGTGACATGCGTATTCAGTCGTGTAGTGTGGACGGAGATCGTTTCTGAAACACAGCGGAAACGCCACTGTGGACGAGGATCGTTTTCATTTTAAAACGAAAACGCACTAGTGTAAACAGGGCCTAAGTTGCATTTTTCAAAAAGATTGTGAGGTACACTTGAGCTGAAGGGGAGGGGGTTATGACCCTTTAAAGCTGTAGCTTTACATAGTACGATACTGGATCTCTCTGTAACATGACAAGCTGTGCTTTCTCAAGAGGTAGAAAAAAAAAAAACACAGTTTGGTTCAGGAATAACTATTTATAACTGCTATATTGTAAGTAATAACAGAAACCTTATACTTCTAACTCTCTGTGCTGCTGTAATAGGTGAATTTCCCTCTGGGATGAATATAGTGATAAGATAGATAGACAGATTGACCTATCTATCTATCTATCCATCCATCCATCCAACTTGATCCGAGGATGTCCCACAACATTAAATATAACAGTAAACTGATAAAAAGTACAATGTTTTGGTTGTTTAATAAATAAAAATCACAACTAATGGCATATTTCTGTGGGATGAAAGGTATACAACACTTCAGGGTGTGCTGTTATTAGAACATAAACAACTTCAGATAGTGTTGGGTGATATACCGAGTAAAAATATCGATAAATGATTTCACGATACACTTTTCTGAGATATTGTTGGTATGGTGATGTATTTTTTACATTTTTAATCATTACAAATTAAACGCTACTGAATGGATGCCGTTGATTTGATGTAATTTAAAAAAATAAATAAAAAAAACGTAATCTTCTTTGTCTTTGTAGGCATTAAAGAAAAGTATCGTCAAACTCAGTTTAACTGTTTTTGTTTACTTTACTACTGTTTTGCAGACAGTTTGTCAGCTAAATTATATATCGTCATACGCATCGTGTATCGCAGAAATGTCCTCAAGTATCGTGACATGATATTTTTATCATATCGCCCCCAGCCCTAACTTCAGGTTGGTCCCAGGAACTCCACATCACTTCACTTCACTTCACACCACCCTGTTGTTGATTACTTTCTAAGAAAAACACATCCTGGAGTGTTTTAATCATTACGTACATAACGAACGGTTCGTTAATCTCTGGTTGTTTCATTCACGAAGAAGCACGTTTACAAATCAAAGATTTTCACGCATTCTTATAAACCCTGACGATTATTAGTTAACCGCTTGCCTCCGAAACTCACTTCATAGACTGGATTAGACCGAAGCGTGTCAGCAGCAGATCACAGTACAACTCGAGGATCTCCATGGCCTCCACCAGATAATCTTCTCTGATGATGTGCTCCACCCTGATCCGTGCTCGCTCATCTTTACCTGACGACAGGTAGTCTGCGATCTCCTTCCGGGCCTTCTGAGCTAATTCAGCTGGAGATACAGAGAAAAGATTCAGCGAGAACATCTACCTCTTTATAACAACAACAAGTAAGGAGGGAAGACGATGACTCACTTTTCTTCTTCTCAAGCAGTTTGAGGCGGTTGATGACAAGTCTGAGATTGACTCGCAGTCTTTCTCCTTTGAATCCACCACCGAGCATGATGGAGAGATCACTGTGGATGATTACAAAACACAAAACAAGCACAAAGGACACAGTCAGTACGTTTACATGGACAACAATAATCCAATATTAACCCTATTAAGACAATACTCTGATTAAGAAACTACCATGTAAACAGCCATTTTAATTACCTTAATCCGATTAAAGTCATACTCAAAGTAAACACAAATCGAATTAAGACATGTGGAGTACTCCTG
>JANDJT010000002.1:4382781-4401061 GCA_024331685.1 Stegophilus panzeri
ATTCAAATGTGTAAATGATGGCAGAAGGTTCACTCGTGGCATCTGATATTTTATTTTATTCCATAGACATTCAAAAGAATGTAGGAATTTATATATATATATATTTTTTTTTTTATTTATTCATTTATGTGATGCTAATAGTGCTAATAGTGTGTCTTTTTCAGTGTGGTAAAATCTGCATTCATAGTAACACTGTTTTGAATGCTATTAAGACACATGAAAAAAAAGGTCTCTTCTTTTTGAAAAATCAGAATATGCTCAACCTAACTTTTGTGATGTAATGTTACCCGCATCAGGAAAAGTGATCTTTTATTTATTTATTTATTTATTTATTTATTTATTTTCTTAAAACAAATCCAAACATTGAATATGTTTTAAGCTTAAAATAAGCTCTAAATTAAAGTATTTTATATCATATTGCTTTTCTCTTGACTTTATTTACATATGTGACCTTGCAGTAATCTGTGCCGTTCGAGAGAGAAAGAGAGAGAGAGAGTGAGAGAGAGAGAGACAGTGAGAGAGAGAGACAGAGAGAGAGTGAGAGACAGAGAGAGTTAGAGAGAGACAGAGACAGAGAGTGAGTGAGAGAGTGAGAGAGAGACAGAGAGAGAGAGAGTGAGAGAGAGAGTGAGAGAGAGAGACAGAGACAGAGAGAGTGAGAGACAGAGAGAGAGACAGAGAGAGTGAGACAGAGAGAGAGACCGAGAGTGAGAGAGAGAGACAGAGAGAGAGAGAAAGAAAGAAAGAAACACAGATTATTAGGTATGCTCGTTGTCACGTAATGTACAAGCAGGAACTCTGGCAAGACTAGCTATTACAGCATAACTAAAAAATTAAAGCATAACATGAATTCTCTGTACTATGTTTATTCTCTCCCAAACTCTTTGTCTTTCGTACTGCACAGGGATGCAAGTTTCACTAAAATGTTGCCGACCCTATAATGTGTATCTGAGTACCATTTTATCTATCATGTGCCTGAATCCAACATTTTCTGTAAGGCTATCGCGGTGCATGTCGTTGCAAATTAAGTAACTGCTTCGGTTATTGCCTTCGACAAGCAAGAAGTGAGGGTTAGTGAGCACTGAAAGAAACCGCTAACAATTGTGTTACCTGTTGCATCTTTAGATTTCAACATCATCACGCCATGCTGTCTTCGTAGGTGTGTAGCAAGCAAGCAAGAACACCTATGAGCTTTCGCCTAAGCTTAATTAATTGCAAAGCTTTGATTTAATAGTTATGACTCTCTCTCTCGCTCTCTCTCTCTCTCTCTCTCTCTCTCTCTCTCTCTCACACATCAGTTTTAACCATTTTCCTTTTTGGTTTGAACCTGGCTTGTAAACCCAAGGTCTTGGTCTACACCCACGACTATAAATCATATTCGGCTTCTAGATCAGTGCTAATGATTTGTTACAAAATGTGTCAACAAAACTAGGGATGATTCTCCAAGTTTAACCGTTTGACACTCTCAGAGATCGACTGAATTAATCTATAGTCTGTGCTAGAAAGAAATCAGCCCCTGCCTCTACTTCATACTATTTTGTGTAATTTTACTCTTGACCATTGGTGGTGCTGTTGCCCTCGGTTCCACGACAGTAAAAGTGTAAAAGAATCGACTTTAAGGAATTTTTGTTTTTGAGCATTATTGCTATGTATTTTTCCTTGAAAGAGAGGGAGGGTTTAGCCTTGCTAGCACATTTATACCATCTGACTGTTATTCAAATAAAAAAAATGTATTGGTCAGGCACACATCCATACACAGTATGACGTGCAGTGAAATGCCTTTTTATGATTGTCCAATGACATAAAACAGAATTTACACAAAAATAGAATTTACTTAGATAGATAGATAGATAGATAGATAGATAGACAGAGATAGATAGATATATAGATGGATAGATAGATGGCAGATAAAGTATGAACTGTATGTGGAAAGTGCAGAAATGTGCAGTCTTATATGCAATGCAACACAGAGCTGTGGTAATTGCAGTGAAAAAGATAACAATATAATAAATAATTATTAATACACGATATGCCATGTGTTTTGACAGGTGTGTGGGTGTTGTGCAAATACTAATGTAATTCACTGTACACTTCCATCCATCCATCCATTTTCCATACCGCTTATCCCTACACAGGGTCACAGGTAGCCTGGACCCTAGCCCAGGGGACTCGGGACCCAAGGTGGGGGACACCCTGGACAGGATGCCAACCCATGGCAGGACACAATCACACACACACACTCACACACACACTATGGACAATTTGGAAATGCCAATCAGCCTAAGCTCTGCACACACAGGGCAGAGGTGGGAATCAAATTCCCAACCCTGGAGTTGTGAGGCAAATGTGCTAACCACTAAGCCACCATGCCCTCCCCCCAGCTTCAACTACACTTGTAAAAGAAAAGTAATTTATTTATTTATTTATGCAAAAAAAGTCATTTGAAATCAGTTCCTTGTTGTGAACCTAGACTCATACTCTTTATTTTACATCCTCCTGTTCCTCCTGAGGCGCATGTGTAAAGAGAAGCGGGTGATAAAGGAGTATCAGTAGCTGAAGGGAAACTACAGGAGGAGTGAAGTAAATTAATTGGCTCACTGAACCTTCTATAATTAGTCCTGCCTCAGCTGGGGCACAATGTGAAAGATGAACCAGCATTAACAGTCCTGGCTGAATCTGAGTCTGTTTATATATTCAGTCATCCGAACCTACGACTATATCTGCCAAATGCCATACATGACTGTTAATAAGAAAAGGCAAGGTGGGACAAAGAGTAGAGAAAGAAATACAGTTACTGGATAAATGCTTAGAACTGTTATTATTTACATTAGCAGTTATCACAAATTAATCTCATCAGTGGATTCAGACTTACATTCAGCACTCTTCTGACATCATCATTTCCTGTTAGTTTTACTGCGTCATTCATTTTCAGTAACTGCTTCATCCTGAATCCGAAGTCTATCCTGGGAATACTGGGCCTGAGACACACTTTCACACGTATTCCACACCATTTAGAGTCGCCAATTCACCTAAATGTTTTCGAAGGTCAGAGGAAACCAGAGAACCTGAAGGAAACCCACATGGACGTAGAGAAAACTAAATACGGACAGTAAACCGAGCTCAGGATTAACCCATGTCATAAGCAAGAACTTTAATGGAAACATTTCTCTCCTTTCTCGAATTCCATTAAAAGGCAACACATGCAGCTCACAACACTGCTAATTGCTGCTTTCACTTCAAAAATAACTCCAGATATTGCTTCATTAGTGGTTTTCTCTACACGTGTTACTGTTGCTACTGCTTGAAAATTGCCATTCTAAGAAAAGCAAATCCTAAATCGATTTGTAAATGGATAACATAACGCAACACAGACTTCAAATACACGGTATAAAGCTGCAAAACTGTAAGACATTTATTTCCTCATCCTCAGAACACTGGGGATGTCTAAGTGGTTTAAAATGAGGTTTTACTTCAGTCAAAACCTTAAAGTAAATTAATGTGATCGTGTGCTTTAACAGTGTATCCAGTGATTTTGTAAATATAACATGGAAGCTGGATATAAAAATTCTTTTTATTATAAGTTTCCATTTTTCCATGCACCCAGGCTGAAGATCTCAGTTCAATCTCAGTTTTTCACAACTCCGAACGCTTCTTTTGATAAGTCAATTAGGACATATATTTTGTTCACAGGAGAGGTCATTTTAAAACAATCGATTAGAGACAGATCTTTTTTTAACTTGAATGAAATTTGTCCAAAAGATTCAATTAAATCCCAAGACAACAACAAAGGAACTGGTGAAGAAGTGTGGGGAATCAGGTACCAAAGTATGTACATCCACCATTAAAAAAGTCCTACATCAGCATGGCCTTAAAGACTGTCGTGAAAGGTAGAAGCCATACTGATCACCAGCCTTTTGGAGGAGAGTTCTCTGGTCAGACGAAACAAAGTTTGAACTGTTTGGCTATATTTATCAGTGCTATGTATGTAGGAAAAAGGGTGCGGTTTTAAATCTGAAGAACACTACCCCACACAACTGTGAAGCATGGGGGTGGCAGCATCATGGACTGGTGCACTGGTTCAGGAAGTAGATGGCATCATGAGGAAGGAGGATTAGTTAGAAATATTAACGCAAAACTTCAAGATATCAGTCGGTCAACACTGGGTCTTCCAGCAGGATAATGATCCTCAGCATACTTCCAACAAAATGATGTGATGGCCACTCCAATATTTTCAATGATTATGATCATTATCCTGCTGGAAGACCCAGTTGCGACCGACTTTCTGGCTGATGTCTGGAGGTTTTGACTTAAAGACATCGAAGTGTAAGTATCGGAGTGGCCATTACAAAGCCTTGACCTGAATCCCATAGAACATTTGCAGAACAAACTGAAAAAATGTGTCCTAGCAATGAAGCCCACAACCCTGACTGAGTTACACCAGTTCTGTCAGGAAGAACGAGCAAAACGTTTCAACTAAGCATGGTGAGAAACTTGTGGAAGGCTACAACAAGAGTCTGATTCAAGCAGTTAAAAGGCAATGGATCCAAACTTCTGACCCAATAGACATTTGTTGTAGTAACTAAACGCTAAAATAAATCCATCTCTTCATTATTATTTTGAAATGACCTCTTACTGAAATAAAATGGATACTCGGATTGACTTAACACAGGAAAAATATGGGTATGTGAAATGTATGGAGTTGTGAAAAATTGACTTCGAATGTCTTTAGCCTAGGTGTATGAGTTTTTCACACCTCATAATATTAATATATCTAGGTATTTAAAAAGCAGATAAACAGTGATCAAGAAGTGACAGACGTGGTTTTCAGTGTGCGGTAGAACCTGAGAGGTTGGGTGAAGGAAAAGACGAAACAACAAAGGCGATCTCCTGCTGTTGGGCTTCGCTGAACCAGATGGACCTGCAGAGAGCTTAATTTCCTGAGCTGACCACTGTGATCGCTCCACACTGCGCTCTCTCTCAGCATCCAGCATCCAGCAAGGACTCGTATATCAACCACGCAGACAGATATTACATTCCCTTGAAGCTTGTCAAAATGATGATGTGAGGAGAGTGTGTACTGTATGTAGTACAACCAAGTCAGAGAAGACAGATTTATAGCCAGAGAATCACTGTAGTCTATTATACACCTAATACAACATACACACTCATATTCTTTAACATAAATGAGGCTGCATTAACAAAGATTAAGCTTTTAAAACTTTATCAATTCAATTGCACAGAATTTGAAACCTAGTTTGAAAATAACCGGGATCGGTTTAAACATAATCGAATACTTTTAGTTTTACAGCAATTTTAATGAACTTTAGTATTGTTGTTGTTGTTGTTGTTTTATTAGTTTATTGAATCTGAATGAAGGAATAATTTTACAGAATCCCAAAACTAAAAAATGTGAAAATGTTTTAATGTTCTATGTCATAATACATAATATCTTATCTTGTTATTATTATCATCGTTATTTTGACTTAATATGCAATTAATTTCAAGTTAGTGTTGTTATTTCGACTGAATATCTCATTATTTAACTTAATTACTCGTTACTTCGATATATTATTTTGAGCTATCGTATGTCAAATTAGTTATTCGCGTTATTAAGTAAAACAAATATACAGCGTTAAAATAATCACACACTATCTTGAAATAATAAGATATTAAGTCTTAATATTCAAAATATTAAATGACGAGTTATTAAGTTGATGAGTTATTGAGATATTACGTCAAAAATAACAACACAGTACATACTGTAGGCTGTTTGTTTGATTCCCCCCACAACGATTCTGGGATTTCCATATGGCATCATTTTAATCGTATAAAAATGTTTACGTTTACAAAATGGCAGCAGGTTTAAACTGGACCGTAGAAAAAGGAAATATTAGAATATGTTACTACAGAAACGATAACATACTACAGCGAGCGCATATAAAATATATAAATATAAACCTGTGATTTACCTCACAGCCGGAACTACTTTCAAAACGAGGCCACACCTTCTGACCAATCAGAGTTGAGATCTCAACAGCGCTGTAGAATAAAGGGAAATAAATGACACACATGTCAACTGGCAAATGTGTTTAATGGCTGGACATGCTCACAGTGAACCGCAGAGGGTGTGACGTGCCAAATATACACATGGACAAGTGAGAATAAACTGAGAACACTGCACACGTGATCTTTGTATTCTGTCTGACATGCTGTGATCCAAAGCTAGATTCAAGTCTTCGGATTGGGAACATTTTTGATTTTGTAGTTTAATTATTGCCATTATTAAAATAATTCATTTGGAAGAGTTAATGGCTGCCTTGTGTGATGGGGATGAAATTTGTCACGTATCCTTTTTCAGCCAGATAAGAGGTTACGTAGCAGGATTTTTTGAAGTCTAGCTGTGGATCAACAGTGTGCACTACAACCACCACCATAATTTTAGCAATAATATTCTAATCACCCTTTAAAGCACAGACTCTCAGGGGCCTAAATCTAATAAAGCCTTTAACACACGATCCCGACTAGCAAAACTAGTAACACAACTAAACATTTTTGCAAATCTCAACCTAACGGCTTATAAGGCCACCATGTGTGCCAGTAATTCTCGTGATTCTTCATGCCTTGGCATCTATACACGACAATGTTACAGAAGGATCTAAATTACAGTCTATGAACAGATTCCTTATTTGCCAGATACCTCTATGTCTCTCTCTATATCAACACACACGCCTCTCATTATACGTCTATTCTCCATGTCAGTATCGTCAGCATAACAATAATTCATTCGTTATTGTCTTTTATGTGTTCTCTGCAGCACACAGTTTATTTGAACCGTTTCAAAGAATAGTTAAAGACGAAAACACACAAATTAAAAAGGCGTCCATGTTCGTTTCGTGTTTTGTTTTTGTTTTTGTTTGTTTTTTTGCCCATGGGGTGAGATGACATCATTATCATAAAGTCGGTCAATTTCTGGTTATACCAGAATGTGATGAGAAAACACTTTAAAGTCTTTAAAAAAAAGAAGAAGGAGGAAACGATTCTTGAGTGTTTTGCGCTTGAAGTCCTCATGCTAAGGGCGATGACCGCGTGTGTCATCCCTCTTGCTCTGCTCTTCTCGCCTAACGCTCTGTAGCCTTCTCTTCCCGTCGTCTCCGTCCTATGTAAACAGCGCGATGGTGTGAAGTGTGCATCTTCGGTTCCTGTTCACAGGTGGGAGGAGGTGGAGAAGCACAGCTTCAGGGTGTAGGGATTGGAGCCGTCTATGGAGGTGGAGAAAAAAATTGTTACACTTTCAGACTAAATTACAGCACTGGCCATTAGGATGTGATGAGAGGGAAATTACTAAACAAAAGGCCACCTTGTATCACTTATAGGAATATGAATGAAACAATGCAGTCAGGACTGATAGCCCCGCCCACCTGCCCTAATCTAGCCTATGTAGCCTTTCTGGTCCGATACCTAAGAATATGTAAGCAGAAGTAATAGGTTTGCTTTTGTTTTTCCCCCCATTTTTCCCATAATTTGATTACAGGCCAGCGTGACACACTAGACGAAAATAATTTTTACTTTAAGATGTATGAACCACATACTTTTGGCCATATGGCGTACATTTTAATATTGTGGAACGTCCGCGAGATAAGTTAGTTCCTGGTATCACTTAGCACAAAGCACAACATCGTCCGTCCTTAAAGTTACAGCTTTACTCATGACTGTAACGTAGCACTGACACTAGAGACTCCTTCCATCAATGTTAAAGAAACATCTCCTTACACAAAATGTCAACGTTTATACATTCAGCATTGTATAATAACAACATGTTTTTTCATTTTTACTCTGATATTATGTGATATGGAGCATCCACCTTACACATCCCTGTTAATGTGTGGTTACTATAAAAATGATAACGGACTTAAGTTTTCTCCTAGAACAAAACACATCAGTTGGTGTAAACAAACAAACAAAAAAAATATATATATATATATATATATATATGTATGTATGTATGTATGTATATGTGACAAGAGCAAAGCATTGAATCAAGCGGAAAAAACACAGCTGAGCACAATGAATACTTATTATGTATTTTCCACTCTTGGTCCCTTAACATGGGATGTTCTTCATTATACAACACTATCTTTCACAAACAAATCACTGCAGTATAAAAGAACAGGCAGGCATCTGTTTGCTTTGTACTCGGCTCAAAAAGAAAACGCCTGCTGTGACTCGATTAAACAGAGCCATGTTACATTTACCGTTGCAAGATTAATTGCACAGGGTGATGCACATCACACAAAACTGTTAAGAGGGGTGTCTGTTTATGTGTGTGTGTAGGTGTGCACGTGTGTGTCTGCCAGTGCGTGGATAAGTACGACTTTCAAATCCAAATTACCGGCTCCAGTAAATTGTTTAATCCAAACGTCTGGTGCTTTCCGGCTTTCCGGTTCTCTTACTTTTAGCTCCTTTTAGCGCTCGTCTTTTAAAAATCTCACTTTCAGCAGAGTTAGGCTTGGATTACATACATGGAAAAACATTACATAATTTATTTATTTATTTATTTTTTAAATGAGAGAGAAAGTTACAAATGCTGTATTAGCTGTATTTGTAGCACAGCGAAAACAGGACAGCAAGCTTTGTTGCTGCTAAATATGTGTTTATAATGATGATAAAGTTCAATTTAAGGTTAACTTAAACAACAAACAAACAACACTAATCTTAAGATAAACGAATCTTACATTTAGCAACATTTACCTATCTTTCTGTTAGCATTCCTTTGTCTTTAGTATGGCTAACTTAAACAGGTTAGCATTACGTTTAAGCTAATTTTAAGTACATTTAGCTGGGTTTCTGTTAGCTAGTTCTATAAGAACTACCTGAATTTACAGGATAATCGTGTTATCTGGTGAAAATGTGTTTGGTTAGTTACATTAGCACACTATGGTTGCATTTTGTTATGGATTGTGAAAATTTTACCTCAGCAAATGAGCTAGCCAATTCCAAAGCAGGAATCCACATGATTCGATTGTGAATGTTTAAGAATTATTCATAAAATAAGCGCAATAAAACAAAATGAAAATGTATTTTCAACAAATGTATTATATGTTGACAATTTTGGCTACTAAACACTTCAGGGCAGGACAGTGCACACGCACAAGTGCTAACATTAGCATTCAGAACGCCAACTAATATGAGCTCAGAAAACACAATTTGTTCACAGGAAAAGACAACAGGAAATGAGCGAGGTAGCTGTACTCACTGGGTATTCTGATCTGGTAATGATTCAGTACTGTCAAAACTTCCACTGCATGGGTTTTGCTGTCAAATTCCAGAAGGCCGGAGATGGTTTTGGAGCTCGCTTTAAAAACACATCATATACAGATCACAATAAATATCATATGTGGACCGTCATAGGAGTTATTTCCACTTATAGCCAATGTTGTCTCAACACCTTATGCGAGAAGGCTTGTTTGAACAGTGATTGTCAGGGTGGTACTTTAATAAAATATCTGTATATCTGTATTATCATTAATTAACATGATGATGGATGGGTTTCCAGATTTCGTTTCCTACAAACCATGATGTTTATGCTACGCATGCTGATATGATATGACTGCACCACGGCACTGCGTATTTATTTAACACTACTACTATTACTATCTGGTGTCCTATTCAAATATAAAGTGAGTCTGGCAAAATAGCAGCATGGCAGAGCTTTTTATTTTCCTATTTCCTCCCAGTAACGCCAGAATGTAGAAGAATGTATGAGAAGTGATGTGAACCATAGCAGCTACATTTTTACAACGTATTAATCATTAAGCTGGAAGGATTTAAAAAGGTCTACAAGTCATGTGTCTCATCCATGAAATAAAGGACTAACAAAATCATTATTTGTGGCTTTTTTTTTTTTGTTTCTTAGACTTTACTCTGAGTAAAGACCAATGCTCAGACACTACAAACACAGAAACAGACGTAAACATGAAAACACAGGGACTTACGTTTGGCATCAAACACTTTAAACTTGATGAAGCCGGGCACATCCTGCTCTGTGCATAACTGGAAAAGATTAATAAGATAGTGAATGTGTTAGTGTCACTAACAACAAAGCACCAAACCTTATTATTATTACAAATGTAATACATTTCCTTCCATTGTACTCATTTGCTCATGCAAGCTCCACCCCCAAAATGGCTTTTAGCTTTAGCAAATTACATTGTGAATGAAAAATTCTCTGTCTGGTGTTATCAAGTTGAAATGTGTTTTTGTATGTATAAATCAGTGTACTTTAGTAAATTATGTGCTTATACCACTGCATCATCCATCCATCCATTTTCTGTACTGCTTATGCTACGCAGGGTCGCGGAGGAGCCTGAAGCCTATCCCAGGGAACTCGGGGCACATGGCGGGGGACACCATGGACGGGGTGCCAACCCATCGCAGGGCACAATTACACACACATTCACACACTACGGAAAACTTGGACATGCCAATCAACCTACGACACATGTCTTTTGGACTGAAGGAGGAAACCAGAGTACCCGGAGGAAACCCCCGAGGCACGGGGGGGGGGCATGGTGGGCGGAGGTGGGATTTGAGCCCCCAACCCCGGAGGTGCGAGGCAAATGTGCTAACCACTAAGCCACCGAGCCCCCCCACCCCCACGCCAGTAAATACTCAATTCTGATTGGTCAGAAGGTGATTAATTTTCTACAACAGCAGCATTGACAGGACAAATTACAAGTTTATATTAATGCGCTCGTTCTGTTTTCTAATACGATATCGTTTCTATAGTGACAACCTTAGAGCTTGTATGATGGACGCTTCAGATTACTTTTTTTATTGTAATCGTTAATATGGTGACATTTTCTGTGAGGAGAGGACATTTTCTGTCAGCACTTTGTAACACTCAGGGGTAAGGGTGTAACTATGAAGTTTTCCAACATGGGAAAGTCTTCAGGACAGGATTAGGCATTTTCTGGTTTCTCAGTAACATGACAAGCTGCATGTTTTGCTTTATTAACTTCAAACGAGAGAAGAAAATGATAGGGTGGCGAAGGAGAAGGAATGTTTATAGCTGCTATAATTTAAGTGATAACAGCGGACGGTCCACAGCATTAAATGTAACTATAATCAGATAAAAAGCATGACATGTTACTGTTTGATAATAATAATGGAAAATGGTGGCAAGAGGAAAACAACTTCTGGCTGCTTCATCACACCACTCCATTGTGTTTCATTTACTACGTAATGCACTTTATATACAAAATGCACTAAAATACACTATATTTATGGAAGGGAATTCATTTATCATGGTTATCATGGCAACTGGCATTTCGACCAGCGCTAAATGTTATCAGCGCTTAACAGACGGTGTGTTCTGACAGCAGCAGGTGACAGGGAATGAGTGTGGGTGGACGTTCCCGGCTAACAGCTGCACTGACGGCTCTGCTCTGCTCTTTTTTAATACCATCACCGATTTACTCCTGCGTTCTATACTCTCGTCCAAACAGCACTAACCCTCTGCAGGTCGTCCTCAGAGATGGATGGAGGGACGTTGTAGAAGTGCAGCACGCATGAAGGAGGTTGGATGATGTTTTTGGATGCCTGCCCAGCGCTGGTGAAGCGGTTGTTGCGAGTCATAGCGAAGTCTTTGTAGCTGCTCGAACCATCCTCCAGCTCAAAGACCTGGCTGGGGATGACTGCATGCTGCTTGGACACGCTGCATAGAGAGAGAGAAAGAGAGAGAGAGAGAGCGAGAGAACGAAACAGAGAGAGAGAAGAATTAAGGAGGGGATGGTAAGACAGAAAATGATAGACGTTTCAATCAAAGGAGGACAAGAAACAAACAGAGGCAAACAAAATGGTGGAGCAGAGACACAAACAGAGAGAAAGTGATTATCATCCTTCAGAAGTGAAAGGGGCATCAGTCAGGAAAGACAGATTTAGAGCACTGAAATAAGCCCTTCGATGTTTTTTCTAGAAACGACGACGCAGGCAACGAAAGGAAACGTGGCTCCCGGCTAGAAAAAGAAAAAAGTCAGACAACAGCGAGAGCTATATCTTATTATAAACAGCACGACCTTCAGCTGCTAGTGCATTTTTCAGCTCGTTAAAAATGGTTACTGCTCATCCTCAGCATAAATCCTTGCCAGTTTGGCAGTGCAGAGGCAGAAAAGCACGGCTTATAGTACGTAAATGCACACAGCAGCTTAAAAATCACTGTTGCACGAAGGCATCTTTGGCACCTTCTCCAGTTCTGTACATGCCCATGCTTTAAGAGCCGGAGGATCGGCAGCTTTTTCGGTTTTGGAAGAAACAAGCTGTTATGTTATGTTATGTTATGTTATGTTAATGAAATGAAAGGTTAGCGCTCGCATGCTACACTTTCTCTTAAGTCAATCTGCTCCTACATCAGCAAATTATCCTGATGGATGAAGTAGGTCGATTCAATGAGATGTCGCTTCATCCCTCAAGGGCTCTCGAGGAAAATACGATGAGAAAAAAAAAACGAGGCGACGAATTCTTTAACTGTCAGACACTAGATGAAGAGGGCTTAAATGCTGGTTTCTGTAACGTAGTTCTTAACGTAGAAAAAGCTTCATCGTTCAAATAGTAACATGTCTAAAAGCCCTATAATGTTTTTTTTAAAGCAACATGTGACTGTTCATTTTCTATGTATGTGTGTGATACTGCAAAATACGTATGACGTAGTGAAGGGACAAATCCAGAAAACTGGTTCAAATAATTCCTTAGACCAATTCTATGGCGTGTGTGGTCTGACATTTCTTCAGTTCCCTGCTCACAACGCTTTGTTCCCATTTACCATTTGGCCTTTATCATCATATCATATCATATCATATCATATCATATCATCCATATCTGTCATATCATCCTTTTATTTATCATGTATAGAGACATTAGGAAGAAAAACAAGGCTTAGAAGGAAGTAGAAGAGATTGCTGGTGCCTCTGGTTAGTGTACTTAGCTAGTACAGTTAGCTTGCTTTGCTAATATGCCAATGAAGCTAGCATGAAGCCTAGCATGTAAAGTTAGTGGAACTAACTGAGACAAACTATGTCTTGCAAGTAGCTTGTTGCTCGCTAATGTGAACATAGGGCAAGGAGTTGCAGCAACTCTGAGAAAATGTGAAATCTATACCTACTGTGTACTGGTTTCTTCATTTATGTGGTGGCATAAGCTCAATTTTTACACACCGTTAGCAACCATGGGCTTTATCTACTTCACACAAGGGACATGTTTTAATAGCTTGCTATGGTCCACGGGGGCCAATCAACATACCGCGCAACCAACACACACACCAGCTGCGTCTCAGACCTGATACTACCGTTATATAACGAAACAGCCGATGGCGCACTATGTTCACTTTTTACTGCACTTGGGATAATATAAACACAACTCTATTGTTCGTGAAAAAAAGAAGAAGAAAGAATTCAACATGACTATTGACAAGAGTCTGGAGAAATGATACGTTTCTGTTTGTTCCCATTTCATAATGTCTGGGTAATTAATTATTTTATTTCCAGCAAACCTCCGACTGCTCTCTAACTTCTCATAGGTCACAGCTCACAAAACGCACACGTCGCTGCAACGGTAAGCAGATTTATCTCGGGGTTGTACGACACTAAAAATGAAATCTGCACATTTCTGTTCAGATTACAAAACATCGACTTCTGCGTGTGTTGGCATGCCGAATGCTTCCTCCATTCGTTAAGAAGGCTATTAGCAATCTAATGAATATTAATGAGCAGAGCAGGGGTCTGCTTTATGAATATTAATAACTAGTGAGGGGAGTCTGTCAAAACCAACTGTGGGATGCACAAGCAGAAAAAGGCACACTACGATGATTTAGGCATGATTTTAAAACATCTCATGAATACTACAAAAATGCCTGAACCTAATAGGATATGGGGTTTTTTTTAAATGTAGAGTGAAAATTCATAGTCATGCAATTAGCATAATGTAATTTGTTCAAATTAGACTAAAAACACGCATACATAATTGTGTTTGTTTGGTTTAGCTCAAGCCCGGGCTTTTGGTTTAACCAAGAGTGCTTCCACACCTACTAGCTAGTTGGATGCAAGTCCAGATCAGAGCAAAACTGATACGCAAAGTTGATTCGTTTGGTTTGATTTCACATTGCAAATGATTTTTTATTAATATTTTGGGTTTTGGTTGGTATGGTGGCTTAGTTGTTAGCATGTTTGCCTCACACCTCAGGGTAGGGGGTTCGATTCCCGCCCTTCTCCCTGTGTTTCAGGAGTTTCCTCCAGGTACTTACTCTGGTTTCCTCCCCCAGTCCAAAGACATGCGTTGTAGGCTGAGTGGCATTTCCAAACTGTCCGTAGTGTATGAATGGGTATGTGATTGTGCCCTGAGATGGGTTGGCATCCCGTCCAGAGTGTCCCTCGCCTTGTGCCCCAAGTTCCCTGGGATAGGCTCTGGGCTCCCCTGCAACCTTATGTAGGATAAGCGGTCCAGAAAATGGATGGATGTGGGCAATTCCCACCTACTGGCTAACATAACAACTATCACATAACAACTACCAACTGGGGAGGGTGGGGCTAGCACGTGTTTGCTCTGAGAAACGTGAAGCCAACCTCTGCAACTTTTTTTGCCATATTCTGCATACATGAGCTCATAGATGCCCGTGATTGGCTAGTGTCGCTGCGATTGACAGGGGAGAGAGTATACCATCCCTCCCACCCTGAGAGCACGGCCAAGTTTGCTCTCTTGGCTCCCGGCCACACATGGCTGTGGGATCGTCAAAAAAATACAAAGGGGCATTTAGACAACATAGTCAGAAATAAAACTTCTATACAGCTATACAGCAATAGAAAAAAAAAAAAACAAGAGCGAATAGATATTCCAAAAATCACCTGAGAACAGAGAATGTGGAACCAGCACTGAATAAATGATTCGATAATTATAAAAATGTCTAGTTTTAGAGTGCTTTCACTATTGGTCCACGTGGCGAGTCTGAAGCAGTGCAAAATTGCTACTTTCGGCAAAAAGTTGTTCGAGGGGCGTGTAGGGCTGAAAACCTCCTCGTTAAACTCTCATTCATTGGTCAGAAATACAGCGATGGGAAATATGGAAATAAACCTTTGGTAACCTTTGGTGTGAGTGGAAATCTTTGACGCTAAATAAATGGGTAGGTTATTTTTAGTTTTATAAATCACTAAGTTATTTATTTATTTATTTATTTACGTTTAGTTGCGCATCCATCGTTTATGGTGCTTTATTGACCCAAATATCCCAAACACATGAAATTCCTGCAGAGCTACAGCTTCATCTTTTGGCATAGTTTAGCAGCCCGCCTCAACAAATGGTTCACTTCCTGCAGCTGGGTCGATTCAGAGTCGAATCACTTTCGCACATCAATTGACACATACTCTTGGGCTGATTCCCACACTAGGGGGAGATCACATAAGGGTTCGATTCAAAGATACTAAACACTGCACACTTAGAGGGTTTGTGTGATTAATAAAAGAAGGGCATCCATACCATACGTTAAGCCTCTTGCTGAAGACTTTGATACTGTTAAGATGTGTGATGGCACGGTCGACTGCATACTCGTCGCCCATCTCCACCAGGGCCGTTCCAGGCACGCTCTTCATGAATTTCACCTGTAAGAGAACGTGGACCACATTTTCAGCAATGCACTGAGCTGCTGCTTTTCATAGCTTATTGCTTATAGGTACTCGTGCTTAGTGTATCTTTTAGCTTGAATTCCGTTAGGGAAAAGTCGGGAGTGACAAAACATTGCAGCACAGTTCCTCTCATGGCCCACTCACCTTCTCAATGTTACCATAGAGACAAAAGAGGTTGAAGATGCGGGTGCAGTTCATCTTGGTGGGATGCAGGCCGCTCACCATGGCAACAGAGCTGGACGAGTGGCCGACGTAAGAGGAGGTCTGGGGCAGAGGGTACGCCACAACGTCGGGCACCTCGTGGGAACTCCTCTTAAACCTGGTGTTACTGGGCAGAGGCAGCAGGGGGCAGTGTGACCCTGGATACCCATTGGGGGGGTAGAGAGAAGGGAAGAGCTGTCATTCGCAGAAGGCAGCTGTTAAGATTCTGGTGCAATGCTTCAGAAACGAAAAAAGAAAGAACGAGCAAGAGAAATTACACACTATTTTCTAGTCTGATGCGCTCCGGTTCCCTTGCAGGTCCTGCTAATTACACCGTGCTTAGCAGAACACTATCTCATTCCCCCTCCCTCTCTCAACATGTCATTTCTCTCCTCCATCTCTCCCTCCCTTCCTACATCCTTCTCTTCTACCTCCTACTTATCTGCATGACGGAGGGCGAGAAAGCTTAATCACTCGAACTGAGAAACAGCTGCAGAGCGACGGGCGGGGAAAAAAAAAAAAAAAAGACAAGACAAGACAGAGTGATGGAGACTGACCGTAACCGTTGTCGCTGTACGAGGACGGATGCTCTCCCAGGATGGCCTGCCTCTGTCTACCTTTACCACGTTCTGTAATCAGAGCACATATCCAGAGAAGAAGCACAATGTGGGTGTGAAAGTGCTAAAGAGTCTAAACAAACCCACACACACACACACACACACACAATCATCACACCTAGATAAACCATGCATAGATAGAAAGAAAGAAAGGAATGCGAGGTGAAGTGTGATAAGCTGTGAAATGGCAGTGGGTGTGTAACTGCAGCGCAGACTGAGGTGAAGGGGCACAAACGTGAAAGAGATCCATTCCTTTAGCCGAGCAGATCATATAATTGGTTACTACTTTAATGTTAAAAAAAAAAGCACCCTTCGTGATGTTAGTATTATAAGGTACGGTCTGGGATGAAAAGTATATCCATACACGGTACGGTGCAAAAGTCTTAAGCATCCTATTGTTTAGATGATTATTTTATGAGTTCTGCATTACTGATTCAGTAAAAAAAACATTTTAATATTTCCAAACATTACTTTTTCACAAAATAACGTTACAGAAAAATGTTTGCGTGCCAGTAAAGGACTCTTATGTAATAGACCACTTTTCAGACTTAAAAAAAAAAAACATAATGAAGGGCAACAGTCAAAGTCTCCAGAAGTTCTGTGGCAGGTTCTCCAAGAAGTTCAGTAAAAGTTACCAGCTAATTTGCTTATAAAACTGCGCAAAGTGCACCTACAATTTAAGAAGAAAAAAAAAAGCAAAGGGCCGTCGCAAGAAATATTGACTTTGTTTAATTTATTACTGTTTATTGCACGTTGCAGTATTTTTCTTTTAAGTAGAAAGCTTTGATTTAATTATTTTTGAAGTCATCTTTACTTTACCGCATTTCTCTGCACATGCATAAAACTTCTGCACAGCACTATATCTCTAGAATCTTCATTTACAGCAAGGCCTAAACTTTACTTCAAGTTTACATTATCAAAATTATGGGACAACTGAAAGTGAAATTTTGAACACTGGCCAAACACAGAACCTTATAACCTATTTTATATTTGTATTCCCAAAAATGCCAGACAGAACCTTATAATACTGAGATCATGACTTTATTTTCATGTTCCTTGTTCCTAGGACATTATTTGCAGTCTTGCTGTTTTCTTTCCTCCCACATCTGTTCCACCTAGCAAACTCATTAACAAGACATTTACCAGCTTAAAATGGGAATGGCTTCTTACTGAGCTAATGATAGTGAGAGTCGATAATGCTACGTTTACTACACAAGTAGTGAGCACAGGTACACCTCAGGGATGTATTGTGGGTCTGCTTTCTGTTATTGTTATTATTGTCATGCACATAAGGATTCTAATCTAATTTGTTGAGGACATGACAGTAATCGGATTTTATCACTGCAGAGGATGAAGACAAGTACAGACAAGAGACAGAAGTCTATTTTGAAAGGTGCAATACTAACAACCTAGTTTTGGTCTTTAAACAGTAACAAAGCCAAGTACATGACACAAACCAGTTATGATAAAGAGAACAGAGGTAGTAGATGAGATTCCATGACTTTACTCTTCTACTCCTGTATAACTGTATTCATTTGTATACCACAGTGCTGTTGAGTTCTCGAATCCGATTGGTCAGAAGGTGTTGATTAATTTTCTGATATTGTTGATATGGTGAAGCTTTCTGTAAGAACATGTTTATTTTGCATTTAGGGAAGGAATCTCCAGTGCCAGTGCTTTGTCACAGTCAAGTTTTCCACCACAGGAAGGTCTTCAGGACAGAAGAGTTGCACTTTCCAGTTTCTCACCAACATGACAAGCTGTTCTACATCCACAGTCAGATTTCTGTATATATAT
>JANDJT010000002.1:4401087-4426441 GCA_024331685.1 Stegophilus panzeri
AAAGCGCTATACAATTTTTTTTTTATTGAACTACACTTTTATTTTGAAATTTGGAAGAGCCTTTACAGTCTGGTACGGGATTCGAATTACAGGGTTCCTCTTTCCCACATAGAATGTCTGTACATGGATAAAGATGATCGAAGCCATCCTGCAAATAATATCTACATTCAGTCATAGTATGTTTCTGAGAACACAGAGGCTATGTTAGCGTTTCTATCAAGATTTTAACTGCAGGACTTGAATTCATATATATATATATATATATATATAATTCCTTTCATTTATATAGCACTTTTATTGCTTTTATATATACATATATATTTCACCTAAGAATTCCTTTGACAAAAGAAGAATGTATTGAAATCATTCTCATGGCTGGACTGGGATGAAGGCTGCGATGGACTTTAACAGGAAACATGGCGAGCACATCACACACGACGCTGCTGCCAAACTTATTAACAAATTCCAAAAGACTGGAAGTGTTGCGGACCGACCGAGAAGAAGATCCACTTACGAAGGCACAACCAACATGGCGCTAGCAAATATACTCTCCTATGTATGGAGACTTTTGGGACACCCTGTATATTTGGGACGTTTTATAGCAATTCTAAAATTCCACAAAGATTTTTTTTAAGCCCAATGGCAGTAAAAAGTGACTTGATATAAAATTAAGAGTTATTATGAGTTAGAAAAGAAACAAGAGACAAAGTAGAAGGACAAGAAGGCAAAATGCAGGACCTTGGACAGTTGTAATGGCTACTTTCTTTTAAAAGTGTCCTGGAGCTGTCCATAACAAACAGGGGTTTTTTTTTTACAGTCATGTCTTCAAATCAGGTCAAGCCACTTGACAGGACATTGCATCAGTAAAAAGGACAACCCAAAGTGAAAATGTGGGAAAAAGTTTTTTTTTTTTAATATCCAGCTGTGATCCAGTAATAGAAATATTCATGGAGTAAAAAGAACCCAACTGTGCACAGTGAACAATGCTGAAAAAAAACCACTGTTCCTTCAATTAAGGGTTTGTCGAAGTGTGCCTGCGCAACGCACACGACAGCACAATGAGCACAACATTCACATCCAACAGTATAATATCCAAGTGAAAACAAACAGCAAGATGGAGGAAACCAGGTTGCTAAAGTTGATAAAGTTCTTGAGAAACATGAATTTCTATACTTCAATTAAGCACGAATTTTGAAAGTTCATTTCACAAACGGAGGAAGATGGTGTCTTGTTATTTACGATCACGACTGCCGTCTTGAGATTTTCACAGAAGAAGAAAACGACAAACCTGAGGAGGATTTCCGCACCGATGCAATGTGCCAGCCATTGTTACACCACTTCAAAGCAAGCGAAGGAACAAAGTCTTTCTCAAAACTGTCAGACTGGAAGGAGAACAGAGCAGAACGCTCCATCTTCCTTTCCATTTCTCTCCTTCTTTTTCTTTCTGTTCTCTCTCTGCTTAGCTTTGGAGGCCTACAGGGAGAAGTCATGCAGAGTGATGCTAATTGCTACAAAATGGGCGGTTAGCGGTGGGAATTTGCAGGCATTGCTGCTCTCTGTTTTCCACACAGAAGGGGGGTGGGGCTATTAGGACTCAAGATGACCTTCACATGGCAAATCTCAGGGTCCTGTTCTACTTGTCTTGGATATCCTTATTTCTGTTCTTATTTTCATTCCAGTGTCAATTTTTCACAGGCACTCTCTCAAGAGCTCATTTAACGATTGGGTTGTCTTACTATCCCAAAAGCACCATTAAATCTGTGTTACCTCAGCCCTGAATCTGCTCAAGCACCAGTTGACCTTGTTGTTGGGGTGTAGTTAGATGGGTGCAGAACTAAAAAATCTCTAAAAGGACTCACTGATTTGAAATATAATCAATACGTTGCCAGGTTGGCTGTGTTAAGACTGCGTAAATTAAGTTACCTCACTAAACAACAAAAAAATATTTTTTGAAATGGCTTTGACATTCATTTTTCTTGATGCTTTGGCCAGACGGACTCCATTATGTTCAGACCTCTGAGGAGCATTTCTTGTACACTTTCTTGGTGTTTGTAATTTGACAAAGTGCTGACTGAAATACTTGAGCCCCAGTGGAGAAAAACAGCAAGGGAGGGAATGAATGAGACAGAAAGAAACATTCCTTTTATTGCTGGCAGCTCCATTAATACGATTTTATTTATTTCTGCAGTCCACGATTCAATTACCATTCAAATTCCAGCATCCCCTCTGCACCTCAATAACAAAACAACGGAGGCTGACAACGTGCACGTAGCGCACCGCTGAGAGATCTGCGCCATGGACAAAGTCAAACAGACCTTCGAATCCCATCGAGAAGACTCCAATCGATTGCTAAACATTGCCGGCTCTCTAGTGATAACACTGTTTATCCTCTATTTGTGGAGAGAACAGGCAGCTGCAGCAGTGCTGCTGTGATCCAGGCCAACCATAAGCTGCCTAATCGCATGGTGTTATGCCCTTGCAATGTATTTCTGCTGTTTCCAAGACTGCCTCACCTCCTCCCCTTTACCCACTCACCACGCTTCTTCCATCCTTTTTGATCATTCAGTGATGCGTTCTTTTCCTCCATTCACTTTCAGGTTTCCATTACTTTCACACAGGCTTCTGATACCATGAGCCAGGATCGAATAGTAATGTAAAGACCTTGATGGACTGTCAGCAGTGTGCTTTTGGGGGCTTTTATGAGTATCTGTGATGGCAGGTCACTCAGCTAGGTCATGCTGAATATCTCATAGGAGTATGTGTAGATTTTTTGTTGCTTTTTCATGGAACTTCATCGGTTATATGGTGGCAAAAGACCATGCATTTAAGAGTGTATGTTATTGTATCACATGTTTCAGGTATCTGAAGCTGTGGACTGGTCTAAAACAATTTGAGGTAAAATAGTCAATGAGGCATTGCACATAGATGATCGGTAGTGTCACAAGCCTCCAAAAAACCAGTCCTCTTCCAAACCAGTCTTCTCTGCCCAGAATATCTACACTGTTGTCCTAGAAAGAGTGTCTGGTCCTTCACTATATCTAAGTAGACTACTGAGTTTTGACCTGAGGAATTTGCCATGGTGTGCCACTGAAGTAGTGGTAATTAGCTAGAAAAATTATCCAATATAGAAGCATTTTTTTGGCTTGTTTTTCAATAGATCCCTACAACAGAGTTACCCTACGAGAGAGAGGTCTGAGTAGAACCAATATAGATAGCTAATGATATTTTACTATCCAACAAACCCCCTGAGGAACCCTTTTTAATAAGAATGTATGTTGACATGAGACCCACACCCTTACATGAAAAGATTCCATCAAGCTTTTTAGGTTTGTTCCTCTGCGGGACTCTTAAAGATCTTTAAATGTTTTTCGGTGTCTTTGTCTGGGGTAACCCTTAAAAGTGCTACGTAAAATTCTAGAACAGATGGTTAGCATCAGTTAAGTAAGGTTTTTTTGGGGGTTTGTTCCTCTTGGGAAACGCTTAAAGGTACTATGTAGAAGTTTAGAACAGAGAGCTAGCACCAGTTAAGGGATTTTTTTGGCTTGTTAATAAGGGGGAAACTCTTAAAGGTACTATGTGGAAGTCTACAACAGAGGGTTAGCACCCTTAAAGGTTTTTTAGTTTGTTCCTCAGGGGGAAACTCTTAAAGGTATTATGTAAATGCTTATAACAGAGGCTTAGCACCATTAAAGGTTTTATAGTTTGTTTCTCTGGGGGAATGCTTAAAGGCGCTATGTAGAAGTCTAAAACAGGGGGTGTACACCCTTAAAGGTTTTTCTGATTCTTTTTCTGGGGTAACCCTTAAAAGTACTATGTAGAAGCCTACAACAGAGGGTTAGCATCAGATTTAGGTTAGTCCCTCTGGGGAAATGCTTAAAAGTACTGTATAGAATCTACAACAGAGAGTTAGCACCAGTTAAATGTTTTATGGTATCATGGGGAACCTTTGGATACTTTTTTCTAGTTGTGTAATCTAGAGTCTTAAAGGCCACAAAAGAAGGAAAGAAGTAAAGGAGGACAAAGAGAGGAATAATCCTCTTCTGCAGGCTATACTGACCAAGGTCTACTCGACCTGTCCTTCTTCAAGTAGGACAGCATGCCTCATAGAAATCTCAACCTAGATGAAGGATTGCCATCTCCAGCTCAACCTGCAAGGGACAAAGCTTCTTCGTGCTAGCAATTCCTTCGACTCAATACTACATCACTGTCAAGCTTTACTCCTTGTTCTTGCTACAACCAAGGTCGGACCAGCTAACCTTCAGAGTGTGTTATATTCAGGTAATCTCCTGATCTTACAGATTTTATCTTTATAATATCGAGATGATCAGGAAAAAAATCAGATAAAATGACCCAGCTCCTCCTGCAGGCACTTGGCAATTCACAGCTCAACTACTCACGGTTCTTGCATGTTTTGACCTTTTCAAGACTTTTTCCAAATTTCCAGACATTCTATGTTTTTCTTGGTATTTTTAAAGATCATTAACTGCATCACAAATTCAGTGTCATGAGTCTTACTTTGCCAAACAAGTATTCATACTTTCTCCAGAACGTTCTCTGAAATGTGAAAGCTTTCCAGGTCTGAAAACGAATGCCGTTTCGGAGCTGCTGAAGCACTGTATTCCCTCCTCATGCCAAGTGTTTCTAGGATAGATTCCACATCCTATTCCGGATAAAGTGGTAACTGAACATGAATGAACGAATGGACATTGATAGCCTAGCAGCTAATGTTATGATTAGGCAAGCTTTTTGGCCTGTTGTATAAGGATTCTCATTGGCTTTCCAAACAGGTGTTCCAAATAAAGAGGATCAGGACAGATCTAATTCTGAACCACTTGCAAATCGTCCTGGTACGTTTCGACTAGCATGAATCCAATAGCAATGGAATCCAAGGAATCTTCCTCCACGTATCATCACTTGGGAATACATGACAAGTAAGACATGGCTACTCTGAAACGCTGCTATTTGTGTTTTGAGTGGAAATGATTATACCCAATAAACTGTTAACCGGAAGTATGCATGGGTCATTGTACTGGTGCTTTATACTACATTCCTCATTTTTCTTTCACTCCTGTACATGTATTTGTGACTCTCACTGTATCTCCTATGAGCGTTTGATCAACTGGTGGATATTTTGCTCTGCAGTTCTTGTATCATTGTCAGCCCATTTACCATATAGATGCTTGGTTTGTATTCTGCCTCACTTGGAAGTTGCCTCGGATTAAAGAATCTCCCAAAGGGAATAAATATAAATGTAAATGCGCTTCCAGCTGAAAGGATGTCATTGTGGACCACACAGCATTTTTTTTTTTGGCTCTCATGCCTTTCATAGCCCCCGAGAAAGAATGACAAGTTTGAAAGAAATTTCAGAATACAAATGCATACACAAACATGAACAAGACATAATGTAAATGAGGGAAAACAGTGTCCATAAGCAAAGATTGCCATGCATTTACACCCACACACACATACACACACTCCCAGACCAGTCTCTTACCTCGTCTGACCAAAAAGGGTTTGGTGTAGTCCCAACTGTCGTTGTCGTTTCTGATGACGTTGAGGCGTGAGGGCTAAAATGAGGGAGGGAGAGAGAAAGCATAGCGGCAGTGCATGTGTGTTAGGCTCCACCGGTGGGTGTGTGAATGTGTGTGACTGTGTGTAAGTGTGTGCAGGAGTATGTGTGTGTGTGTGTGAGCGCTGCAGATTTACCCGAGCGTACTCGATTTTCAGTGTGCAGCAGCCGGCGTATATGTCGGCTCCGTTGAGGGCCGCTTTGGCCTTCTGGGCATTCTGGACTGATTCGAATGTAGAGGACAGCCAGTCAAGGAAAATCATAGCAAAGCCCAAGTCACTGCAGGCATCTGAGCATTTAGGACTCAATCCAGTCAAAAACTAGGCGTGAACTGATAACTAGTTATACACTTCTGCCTTCCATTTGAAAGGCAGTTAAAAGAAAAATAGACAGCATTTTTGGGCAGCAATTATATACTCACATATATATGTGTATATATAATAAATTTCAGGGGATGGGGGGGTTCCAGAGAAGCAGAAAATACGACTATTATGGATGTATACAAGCAGACAGAAAAGCCGTATATTTAGGCCGCTTTAACGTCTCTATTTAAAGTCAGAATCAGAAAACTGATACTTCTGGTTCGTTTGCAGTTTAGTATGGTCTGGTTTCACTCTGCATATAATTAAACAAACCAAAAAGCAACAAAAAAACACTGTCTGAGGGATGCGTAGGGTTGAAAGCGTACTCGTAATATCATTTCATTCATTAATCAGGATTACACTGAGAGAAAAAGGTGACAGAGACAGTGACAGAAATCGCAAAAATCACCCGAGCACCTGCGAACCCTGAGTCCGGCACAAAATAAATGACAATTATATAAATCAATCCCTCCAAGATTTTGCAATCGCACTAATAAATTTAAAAAAATCAAGCAAACTCCGCAATATTTGCAGGAGCGTGAAATTTTTCAAAATTACAGCAGATTTTCCGCAGATTTGCGCCAAGACATCGTCACAATATGCATTCAGCCAAAGCCCTCTTCGATCCATGTGCGTCAAACATAAGTACAGATGGAGCGGCTGTGGATCAGGTGGTAGAGCGGGTTGTCCACAAACCGTAGGGTTGGCGGTTCGATTCTCGGCCCACGTGACTCCACATACCGAAGTGTCCTTGGCCAAGACACTGAACCCCAAGTTGGTCTTGATGGCAAGTTAGCGCCTTGCATAGCAGCTCTGCTACCACTGGTGTGTGTGTGTGTGTGAATGGGTGAATGAGAACCAGTTAAAGTAAGGTTAAAAAAGCGCTATATAAGTGCAGACCATTTACCATAAAAGGTCTCATTTACCGACAAACATCACTGTGAAAGACCATGCAATTACAATTTTGCCAATTCAAGTAGTTTTCAGCAGAAAAAAAGCAGAAAAACTCAGCAAATTCGCAAATTTGGCAAAAAAGCCGCAGCAAAACCAAGCATTTGTGGCCGCAACAATCACAAAAACCTCTGCAAAATCCTGTACGCACTGATAAATAACTAGTTTAAGACATTTCCTCAGTCCGAATATTCAAAATGCATGGCTTTTCGGTCCTTTGGCTCAGTTTGTGCCTCAGATTTACAAAAAAATTTAAATAATTGCTGCCATTTTTCACTATCTCATGAGAAGTTTTGAAATGCTTACGCTTCTGCATTCGTAAACACAGACGTGTGCAAAACATGCGGTCTGAAAGTTTAACAACACGTCTGGCAAGAACAGAGAAAAAAGATACTCTTAACACAAGCTCAAATCTGTGAGTAAACATATGCAGGGGATAATAATCCGGAGACACAACAATGTGGGCTGCATAGTGGCCCGGCAAAGTCAAAGCCAGGGCTAGCTGTCTAAACATTTTGCGAGTCCATATGTTCAAGCCACTGTTCAGAGAAGCATATTAGCAAGCATGGAGGCAAAGCCAAGCAAGATGTCTACATGTGCAATACTGAAGTCCCTTCTGGCTTTTTTCTGCTTTGATGGGCTGTAATATGGGAATGCTAGATATAGTCTGCAGCAGTATAACCACTAATAAAGCTCAAATACATCAGGATATTCACTTTGTAATATCCATCTAAATGCTCAGCTTTCCTGAGTAGCTTTTGAAGCCGCTGTGTAAATTAGAGCAAAATCAGAGTGCACTTTTGTTGAGTAACCTACTTGCATGAGACACAGAGGAGAAACGTCATGTTGAGATTTTTTTTCTCCATCAGCAAAAGTCTTCTCCCAGTGAAGCTGAGCATGTCAACAATGTTAGGCTTCAGAGTGTTGTGTGTGTTGCCCTCAATAAATGTGCACTGGGCCGGCCTTAGTCTTTTGGGGGTCCAGATTCTGATCCGAGACTGACATGGTACTGAAACCGTTTTCCATTAGCAACAACGTAAATAAAGAGTCCACAATAAATGGACAAGAAATAGACAAATAAGCTGGATATAACTTCCTTACATTAATGTGGTGGTTGAAGCAAAGGAGTTATCCAATATTTCATTCAATCCCAGATGATATCTTTGGCACGGGCAATCTTTGCAATAGCTAGACCATATTTTACATATAATCCTATCGGAAGTGGATGCAAGGTGAGTGGAATGTTGCCAAAAAAGCTTGCGGCATGTTTTGGTCACAGCAGAACTTCATATTTTGAAGGTAGAGCCAAGTGACATCAAGCGTTTGGGTTTTTTTTTCCACAACCAATCAGTTCACAAACTGGAGGGCAAGCGAGCTATCTAAAAACAATTTGTCTTGTTAGCGAGCGAATATAAGGAGATTTATGACATGTTACATGAAAAATATTTCATTGCCAATGCAATTTATCAAAAAATGTAGCACGACTTGTCTATTTTGGGGACAACTGTGGCATCATATAGTCAAGTTATACAAGCAGCTCAAAGCTACAGAGAAGACAAACAACATGCTCACTCATTCCGTGCATAATTAAACAAACCAAAAAGTGAAAATAACGTTAGCTGAGGAGCGTGTAGGGATGAAAATGTACTCGTTAAACATTGTTCTTTTGTCTAAAGAATCATAGAGAGGAAGATTTCATCTGAATTCATAGCCATTGTTACATTTAGCTAGTTAGAGAGGCACCCAGTGTAAGTTGCTAGTCAGTTAGCTAGCTATCTATGCTAGTTAGCTCACCCTTTAATATTGTTTCATTCTAGCTGAGAAGCTAACAATTGCTCATTTCATTTCCAGAGATAAAACAATCACTATTTCACATTTATTAGTTATAATTAAAAAAATCTAGCCTAGATATTAAGCTAGGGTAGTTAGTTCGACAACTATTAGCTAGGACTATAAAGAGCGTTACATGTTGTGTGACTCTGTGTGACCAAGGTTGTGTGAGGCGCTTTTTTTGATCATGTTAGCACAACGGGTGCTCTGGGAAACATTTTTTCACCCTGAATAAATAAATAAATAAACAAACACCAAGTGTGAAAGCACCCTTTAGCCAGACATGCTTAGGTCATGTTAGCTTTTTTTTTTTTTACAGATGGGTCAAAACACAGCTGCTTAGTTTGCTCATACCCAGAGCTAGCCCCATTTACTGACGGCCTGTGTGCGCTGAAGAGAATTTCATGCTAATGAAGCTGCAGCATGTGATAAGCATGTGACTGTATTACACTGTACTAGTACTTGACAGTAAAGTTGAATCTTATCTAATAAGATGATGTCTGTGTACGTGTATGGGCTCAACATGTGTCAATAAATGATTTTCACAACACAATTCCCTGTTACTGATCCTCCTGTGTGCCTCTTTCCAGTAAGGATATTCCACCATGGCCTGAATCCCGTTGCGCTTGAAGATGACGATGCGTAGCACGTTGCCGATAGGGTTGCACACTGTGTATAAAACATCCTGTAACATGAAACAGAAGAGTGTCCCAATTCAGAAAGGAGTACTTGATACATAATCATTTACAAAGAGCGCTTCCATAAATTGCACATCAGTGCGCATTACATTTACATTTTAAATTTATTCATTTAGCAGACGCTTTTATCCAAAGCGACTTACAAATGAGAAAATACAAGCAAAGCAATATATCAAGCAGAGAACACTACAAGTAGTGCCGCCATACAAGATCCGCTAATTGAGTTCCAGAAGAAGCAAAGTGCGCAGAGTAGAGGTGTAAGTGCCAGAGTAATTATTATTATTATTATTATTATTATTTTTTTTTTTTTTGGGTTATGGATTGGTTAGGTGTTCACAGAAGAGGTTAGCTGTTTTTTGAAGATGGTGAGAGATTCTGCGGTCCGAATTGAGGTTGGAAGTTCATTCCACCACTGAGGAACAGTTAGTTTGAATTTTCTTGAAAGGGACCTTGAGTCCCTTTCGCGCAGTGAGTAGAAATAAACTGCATCGGATTCGGCACAGCAAAGCATCTCATCAGCTTATTAATCAAGCCTGGTGCCTTTTGATATGCAGATCTATTTCTATTGAATGCTCCACACCACTTAACCTAGCAGTACAGCAGGGCCTATTATGTAGTCTTGATTTTGTCTCTTCAGAACACTGATCTATAAGAGAAACCTGCAGGGGCTTCGGCTGGCGGCTCCTGAAGTCGGAACTCGCATAATGATGATCAATGAGGTTTCTTCTAACTAGCCATTAGCGAGATTAGTGCACTAGATGATTGTCATTGTTAGTACTCTAGTTTTTTTGTTGTTGTTTTTTTTTTAGCTCTCAGCGCTGGGCTTGAGATAAGGGACTGAGGTACGTTTCAAGGCTGTTTGTTATTGATTTGGTATAGTTGTTGTGACCCTGGTGATTTAGCAATGTATTGGGAGTTGAAGGACTGCAGCAGTCACGGTAACCAGGTGCTATGCAAACAAATTCAAATTACCACACTAATGAGTCAACACAGTTTCTGCCTCAGGTTTTTCACCCTGAGGAGGTCGTTTTAATGTCATTCCACCTCTATCTGGAGATTGTTCTTCCATCTTCACCTTTGACACCCAGATTAAAAACGTTTATCTTTTCATATCCTCCTTAGTCTTTCAGATTGACTCTGTGTTTCACAGCCTCTTTCATTGTGCAAAAATTTTTCAGTTTTTCTTTCCCCTTTTTTTTTTTTTTTTTTAAAGGTCATGACATTAACCATGTCATGGAAATGTTGTAGCATGCTGTGAGATAAGGCAGGCTGCAAGTGCTGTGCTCGGCTTGTTTTTTAATTGAGGGCAAACCAAGAGACGTTGTCTATTTTGGGGGTTATAACACAGACAGGGTCAACTAATAGACAAACTAATCAGGGAGTAACACAAAACAGGTAAACACAATAGGTAAGAGATCAACACAAAAGCACGTGTCAAAACATAAACAAAATGACATGGTGCTTGGTGTTGTCGGAAACACAAAGCAAAGGGAGAACCATATCATAAATTTAAAGATATCGGATTTAGATCCTAAGTGTCATAAAATCTTACTTTTGACAACAGAATAGCCATACGTTTTCCAAAATATGTTGTAAATTTTCACACTTTTCAGGCCTGGAAAGGAATTCCTTCAAATTCCAGACCTCTAAATGAGCAATATGAGTATCATTAAAGTCCCTATGTAGTGCTTTGAAACACGCAGCGTTATTCGAAGTGTCGACGAAATTTCCACTGAAACAGGAAGTCAGAGCGGGCCAAATCGAGTGGCTCCTCTCCCTTCTTAAAGCTTACCTCACAGCCCAGGTTAAACCGTATTTGACAGTTAGTACCATGTATTTTTATAATGTTGGGGGTGGGACACTTGAGATTCTAGAGAGAATTTGATTGGACAGAAAATCTGATGAGAAGCTGAAGTGCAGAATGATGTCATCAAAATTGTTGATCCGTATTGGTGGTAGAGAGAGACTGTACATTTTGAATGTATATATCTTCTAAATGCGAATTTTGTCAATGTTTTGGAACACACTAGCTTACAGATAACCTTAAGGCGAACATATTCACGTTAAAAGCCACAAAACTTCCATTTTGATTTCATGGGCACTTTATTTTTCAGGTTTTATCATTATAACTTTAATTGTTCATATGCCAAAACATCAGATTGTAGGTATTTTACTTGGTAAAGAAATGTGACTGAAAGGATTTAGTCTGTTGTAATCTGTAAATTATGTGACTAATTGGTCAGAACGCAATGACACATTGATTTAAAAAAAAAAAAAAAACCCTGTGGAAAAAAAAAAAAAGACAGATTTGAAATGATTTTTAAGTAACTGTGAGGTTGCAAAGGAAGCTAGATTAATCCTTCACCTCCCCATTTCTTCGAAGGATATTTCCTGACCAGTAGATACTTGATGAGTGAATTGATAATACAGGATGTTGCTGTTATGATAATGTTGGCACTACATGTCACTCATCACATGAATGCAGTGTAACAGATTGTCAGGTTTAGGATACATGTAAACAGCTCTTTATAAAATCTCCATGGTGTAGATTTTATAACTACATGGTGCGTTTTACTGGATCATACTCACTGTAGTGATGGGGTAGAGTGGGTTCTGAATGGAGAGCAGCAACACTTTGTTTCCACTGTTGGGGTCATCTGCGTTTGTGGGCCGTGTGATGCGCTTGCTGGTGGAGTAGTTGAAATAGGCTTGCTGTCCTGCGATGTAAACGGCCTCTCTGGAGCCACAGCCCACGCAGCGGTCAGCGCTCTCTACATCCTCAAACTCCACCAGCGCCTGCCTCTTAAACGGCATCATCATCACGTAGCTGCAAGGAGAGTTGGGAGAAGAAATCATATTTTAACATATTATTGTTTAATCCTCCCTTTTCTGTACATAAAAACTAATTTAATGTGATATGAAAGGCACCAACTGGATCCCATTAATTCCAGGTCCAATACTAGATGGATTTTGTTGATGTGGCACCAGGGTGATAAATGAAAGGTCACAGCAGTCCCTGAGCTACGAAAATTCATTTCTCTTTTTCCTCTGTGCGCTTCCAACATGAGAGACAGAAAGCTGCTTTGCATGATATACAAATCATTATAATTTCTGATTATAATATTTGCATCACCTGGCCATATTTATATTTAAGTGGTCTCAGCATCAGACTCACTTGATGTAGGTTCTGACACTGAATGGCGGATCTGGAAGCTCCAGATTCTTTTAGAGAACTGCATTTAAAAAGGTTAGGCTTTATCGCTGGAGGTACAGTGCTGTGAAAAAGTTTCTTCTGTTTCTGCGTATATCTCATACTAAATTGTTTCAGAAGTTAAAACAAATTCTAAGATAAAACAAAGTTAACCTGAGTAAACACAAAATGATAATGTTATTTATTGAAGTTATTAAATGATAATGTTATTTATTGAAGTTATTAAATGATAATGTTATTTATTGAAGCAAAAAGTTCTCCAATACCAACTGGGCCTGTGTGAAAATGTGTTTGCCCCCATAGTTACTAATTCTCCAAATCAACAAAACTGCATTCATAATGGGGTTCAGCTGGACTAGACACAGCCAGGCCTGATTACTGCAAACCTTGTTCAATCAAATCAACACTTAAATAAAACTTAAATAGAACAACATGAAGGTGGTTAAAAGGTCTTAATCAGTAACACACTATGCCAAAGTTGAAAGAAATTCCAGAAATGATGAGGAAGATTGAAAGGTGATTGAAATATATCAGTCTGGGATGGGTTACAGAGCTATTTCAAAGGCTCTGGGCCTCCAAAGGATCACAGTGAGAGTAGTTATCTCCAAATGGAAAAACTCGGCACGGTAGTGAATCTTCCCAGAAGTGGCTGACCATTCAAAATTCCTCCAAGAGCAACTACTCATCCAGGAAGTCACAAAAGAGCCAAAGACAACATCAAAGGAACTACAGGCCTCTCTTGCATCAATAAAGGTCACTGTTCATGACTCCACTATCAGAAAGACACTGGGCAAAAATGGCATCCATGGAAGAGTGGTGAGGTAAAAACCACTGCTAACCCAGAAGAACATGAAGGCTCATCTGAATTTTGTCAAAACACACCTTGATGATCCTCAAACCTTTTGGGAGAATGATCTGTGGATTGATGAGTAGAAAGTGGAACTGTTTGGAAGACAGGTGTCCCGTTACATCTGGCATAAACCAAACACCGAATTGCACAAAAAGAACATCATACCTACGGTCAAGCATGGTGGTGGCAGTGTGATGGTGTGGGGATGCTGTGCTGCATCAGGGCCTGGGCAACTTGCAATAATTGAGGGAAACATGATTTCTGCTCTCTACCAGAAAATCTTAAAGGAGAATGTCCAGTTTTCAGTCCATAAATTGAAACTCAAGTGCAACTGGATTATGCAGCAAGACAATGATCTAAAGCATAGGAGTAAATCCTAGTCCTAGAAGTAAGTGAAAGACTGATCTCCAATTATCGGAAGCGTTTGGTTGCATTTATTGCTGCTAAAGGTGGCACAACCAGATGTGATGTTTATAGGGGCAATTAGTTTTTCACATTGATGATAGATGTTGGATAACCTTGTTTTGCTTCAATAATAAAAAATAATAATAAAAACTGTATTGTGTGTTTACTCAGATTACCTTTATTTATGTTGTATTTCGTTTGAAGATCTAAAACTATTTAGTACAATATATACACAAAAACAGAAGATATCAGGGTTAGGGTTATTCACAGCACTATATATGTCTTATGGAAAATTCCCATGGGATTCCCATTGGATATTTTATTCGGAGACCAGTAAAAATTGGTGGAAAAATTCTATGGTGAATAGGCATACATTAAATGTAGGATTTTAATGTGGGGCTATAGGACATTACTGCCATGTTACAAACCAAATGGACTTTATGTTGAATTCTCAAATCTGACTGGTCAGAAAGTCTTGATTAATTTTATATAACAGCAGTTCTGGCAGTAGTTCCAGCTGTAAGTCAAATAGCAGAATGAGTAGAATCTTTATTGTCATTGTACATGTACAACGAAATTGGATGCAATACGATCAGTCCAACATCAAATAAAGTGCAACAGGTACATAACTATATAAATATATAAATATAACAGAGCCTCTAAAAGTAGGTATAAAAATATATAAATAGAAACGAAAGATTCTAAAAGGAAATGAAAACACATCATACCACACAACATTTCACTGCATCTCCTTAATATTGCATTCAAGTAGTGTTTAGTGCTGCTATTGCTTTTGGATAAAAAACTGTTTTTTAATCTATTTGTTTGTGTTTTCATTGTCCTGAAATGTCTGCCCGAGGGCAGCAGTTCAAACAGGGAGTGTCCGGGGGTGATATGGATCTTTTAGTATGTTCTGGTCTTTTTTGAGGCAGTGGGAACTGTAAAATCCTCCAGGGAGGGTAGCGGGCAGCCAATAATCTTCTGGGCAGTGGTGATGACCCTCTGGAGCACTTTCGTCTCTGTTTCTGTGCAGCTGGCAACCTACATACAGATACAATAAGTCAGTATGCTCTCTATGGAGCAGCAGTAGAAGGACAGAAGCACTTTTTTGGTGAGGCGGTTCTTCCTAAGGATCCTCAGGAAGGAAGTCTCTGCTGTGCCTTCTTTACCAGTACTGTGGTGTTAGTGCTCCAGGTTAAGTCCTCCTCTATGTGCACGCCCAAATACCGGAAGTCTGGGATCCTCTCCACACATTCCCCGCTGATGAAAAGGGGCTGAATATCCGTTTTATTTTTCCTGTAGATTAATATCAGCTTCCGGGTTTTGGTGGTCTTGAGGACCAGCTTGTTATCAGTGCACCACACAGACAGCCGCTCCACCTCGTCCCGATAAGCGGACTCATCCCACACCAGAGATGAGCCCCACTACGGCGGTGTGATCCGCGAATTTAATGATGCTGTTGCTGGAGTGGGCGGGGGTGCAGTCATGGTGTAGAGTAGGGGGCTCAGCACACAGCCCTGAGGGCTGAGGAGATGTGTGGCCTTTTCTCACACTCTGGGAGCGATCTGACAGGAAGTCCTTAATCCAAAGGCAGATTGAGTGAGGTAGTCCCAGGTTTAACAGTTTGGTCACCAGTCTGTGAGGGAGTATGGTGTTAAATGCAGAGCTAAAGTCCACAAACAGCAGCCTAGCATAGCTCCCCCGCTACTCTAAACGGGTCAGGGCAGTGTGGAGAGCTGTAGCTATGGCGTCCTCTGTGGACCTGTTAGCTCTGTAAGCAAACTGGTGTGTGTCAAGCGTGGGTGGAAGGGTTGAGATTATGTAAGTCCAGACCAGTTTCTCGAAGCACTTCATGGTGAGGGGAGTAAGTGGCACTGGACGGTAGTCATTCAGGCTGCTGATGTTGGCCTTTTTTGGCAGTGGAACTATAGAAGAGGGTTTCAGGCAGGGTGGGATGGTGGACTGGGATAGGGACCGGTTGAAGATCTTGGTAAAGACCCCAGCCAGCTGGTCCGCACAGTCCATCAGCACCCGCCCCGAGACGGCATTGGTCCGCCAGCTTTCCTCAGGTTCACCACCCTCATTGTGCGCCTCACCTCATGCTCCTCCACAGTGAGGATGTGGCTGCTCTGGACTGGTGGATGTGATGTGGTTGCCTCCGGTTGCTCCACCTCGAAGCAGGCAAAGAAGTGGTTCAACTCCTGCGCCAGCGAAGCATCGCCAACTGCAACTGAAAGGTTTTCGGATTTGTAACTGGTGATGTGCTGGACCCCCGGCCACACCTGCTTTGTATTGTTGTTGTTGAAGTAGTCCTCAATCTTCATTTTATAAGCAGCCAGGTTTATATTACTGTGCTTGTTCTATTGCATTACTGTTTCTATAGTAACAGCTCATTCAGAGGGGCTTGTATGGTGGATACGCAACAAAAATCTAACAAAAAAAAAAAGCATGGAATCGTTGACATGCTGAGGTTTTCTGTTCAAGGAGATGTTTAACATTTATGGAAGGAGTCTCCAGTGTAAGCATATTTTAAGTAAGTTTTCCCACCACAGGAAAGTCTTCAGGACAGAGGATTTTGCACTTTCTGGTTTCTCAGTAGCATGACAAGAGAGAGAAACAAGAGAGACACATAAGGGAACTGTTTATAGCTGCTTATTTCATGGATACTCCACAACAGTAAATGTAACTATAAATTGATTAAAAAAAAAAAAAAAATGTTCTTTAATAAATTTCAGGATATCACAAGAAGTAGAATTTGTTAATTATTTTCCTATATCATCACACCCTGTTCTGTTTTAATCTGTTTGTATGGGATCCTATGGGATTTATGGATTTATGGACGTGCCATTTCGGATTCATGTGCATCCCAAAGACATGTTCGACTTTAGATGTACCAGGAATTTTCATGGGGTTCAGTAGTGCATATACAAATAATATTTCACATGATTGCAGCATCTCATCTTGGACCCTTACATGGGATGACGCATTAGCTCCCATGTGGAAATCCTTTGGAAATTTTCCATAATGGTTTAAATTGACCCTTTTGCGAATGTGAAGATTAAACAGACATCACAACAAACTGAGATCATTGACTCGTCTACCATTCTACAGTATTTCTCCTAATTAGATGAACGACTTTATTTGCTTCCTGTTTCTTGCCTTGCAGCCTTGTATTTAACCTGTATACTCGAACTTTGTCTCGCTGCATTCTCAAGTTAACGCGACAGTTCTGGGAAACATCTACTGTGGCTTAAATACAATGTCACAGCCTGCCGCTTCCTATAAGGCGTTCTCACAGAGTCCTTCGCTGATGTTCCTGCCGGCCTAAAAATACCCTAATGTGCTACTCTATTTCCACTCAGCTGCACCGGAAAGAAGCATCGGGTCTAATCCCGTGCCATCTGATACCCTCCGTACATCATTATCACACACTGACCTTATCCAACATATCTAATGGCAGGGGGGAGAGCAATCATAACGTTTCATGATACGGCAACTTGCACAAGCTAAACTCTTTTCCTGTATATCTCCACAAATCCCCTAAATACTATTAATTCCACTGTAATGCGACCTTCAGTTTGAAAAAGAGCTACATGAATTTTGTATATTCAAAGCTCAGCAATATGAATTTTTTAAATGGAGGACTCATGAATTACCTTGAACACATCTAAAATTATGTTCAAATGTTTAATACATAAAAAAGAGCCATTAAGTCTCTCACCGACCAAATGTTCTTTTGTTGCCCCCGTCGCAACTTTTTTGAGACGTGTTGCGGCCATCGGATTCAAAATGACCTTATTTTTTTCTTTCTTAAAATGGTACATTTACTCAGTTTAAACATTGGATATGTTTTCTATGTTCTACTGTGAATAACATATGGGTTTATGAGATTCGCAATTCATTGCACTCTGTTTTTATTGACATTTATTTACGTTTTACACAGCGTCCCAACTTTTTTGGAATCGGGGTTGTAATTAAATATGCCTTTCGTTTTAAGCCAGCGCTTCCAACTAATATTAATAACCCTAAATTAAAAACAGTGACTAAAGACTTCCAATAACACTTACACATTTGGAGAGAGAGAAAGATCTCACTGATGCTGTCATGTTCTCTAAATACATACAACGAAAAAGCTGAAGAACTAGCCAAAAATACATTTTACACAATTTCCTCTTTATCCCAAATCAGCCAAGAAATGATTTTTATTTAAAAAAATTTTTTTTAATTTTCCACTGGAGCTTCAAAGCAACTTTAGCCTCATGCAAAAAAAGTATATTTTTGTATATTTTGTACTAAATTAATGAGCTAAGAAATAAAACACTACTGGATGCGTTGCTATAGGAAAATAATCAACGGCATGTGTGATGCGGTGTGACGCAGAACAGGGTTAAGGTTACCACCCTGAAGTTGATTATTTTCCTAACACACCATGTCCTGAAATGTTTTATTCCTGTTATAACACAGCAACTTGCCAACCTTTACTATTTAAAAAAAAAAAAAAAATCGTATTAGTAAACGTCATACTTTCTATCCATTTATGGTTACTTTTAATGTTGTCGAACATGTGTGAAACAAGTTACTTCCTATCATCACCAGCCGTGAATATCCAGTAAAAAAAAAAAAGTAGCTTGTGATGTTACCAAGAAACTGGAAACTCGTCTGTCCTTTCCCATGGTGGAAAACCTACTGAGCAATGAAAGTTACAAAGCACCGAAACTGGAGACTCCTTCCATAAATCTTAAATAATCACCTCCTGACGAAGACTTCACCATATCAACATTTATTAGACTTAGATTATGTGGATCATCCACTGCCGTCCACCAAGTACCTCTAAATGAGGTACCTCTTTTTTTTCCCTCTGATTCTCTAACTGACAGATCAGAGAGAGAGAGATGAAGGCCACGACCTTTGCACAGCCTGGCTCTGTGTGAAAGCTTTCAAGGAATAAGTTGTCCTGTTGTTTGTTCGCTGGTTAGTTTTTTAAGTTAAGTGAACATTATTTACAGCATAATTGAAGTGCTAAATTAAATCAGTTTGATATGATTTTTGCGGTGAACAGGGATTGAAATTTCTTCTCCAAGTACAATTAAAAAAGAAGCTGGTGAGGGAACGACCGTTTATAGCTGCTAGTACATAAGTGTCGTTCTTTAATAAATAAAAAAGATTTATTTGGAAAACTGCTGTGTATGAGAGGAATAAAACACATTGGACATGGTATTATTGGAAAATAATAATCCACATCACACCACCTTGTCGTTGATTATTTTCCTATAACAGCAAATCCTGCTGTGTTTTATTCCATGCACCAATCATGGACCACTATGGATCGGACTTGTTTGTCCAGAACATCCCACAGATGCTGGATCGAATTGAGATCTGGGGAATTTGGAGGCCGAGTCAACACCTTGAACTCTTTGTCATGTTCCTCAAACCGTTCCTGAACAATATTTGCAGTGTGTCAGAGCGCATTATCCTGCTGAAAGAGACCGCTGACATTAGGGAATACTGTTGCCATGAAGGGGTGTACTTGATCTGCAGCAATGTTTAGTTAGGTGGTACGTGTCACAGTAACATCCACATGAACGCCAGGATCCAAGGTTTCCCAGCAGAACATTGCCAGAGAGCATCACACTGCCTCCGCTAGCTTGCATTCTTCCCCTAATGCATCCTGGTGACATCTCTTCCTCGGGTAAGCGACGCACACACACCCGGCTGTCCACATGATGTAAAAGAAAATGTGATTCATCAGACGGGCTAGCCTTCACTCCCCACACGCATCAATGAGCCTTGGGCACTCATGACCCTGTCGCTGGTTCACCAGTTGTCCTTCCTTGGAACACTTTTGGTAGGTACTAACCATTGCATAACAGGAACAAGACCCGCCATTTTGGAGATGTTCTGACCCGCTCGTCTAGCCGTCACAATTTGGCCCTCGTCAAAGTCGCTCAGATACTCACACTTGCGCATTTTTCCTGATTCCAGCATAACTTCGAGAACTGACTGTTCACTTGGTCCCTAATATATCCCACCCCTTGACAGGTGCCATAGTAACGAGAAAATCAATGTTAATCACTTCACCTGTCAGTGGTTTTAATGTTATGGCTGATAAATGACAAATAAGATTTACTCCCCTATTTCTCTCTATAATTTATTCACCTACACTGCAGTTGATCTATTTGATCTCATTTATCTCTTTGATCTCACTGATGTATTTGATCAAACTGATGTAATTGATCTGTTTGAGTCCCATAAATCATATTGATCTCATTAATCTATTTGAAGCAATTGATCTCACGGATGTATTTTATCTTACTGATGTCTTTGATCTTATTAATCTATTTGACCCAGTTGACCACATTGATCCCACTGATCTCATTAATCTATTTCATCCCATTGATCTATTTGATCCCACCGATCTAGAATAGAACAGATTGATCTAAACATTTTTACCAGATGTTTCCAAACTTCTCCAAGGCCTCCACCAGGTCAGCTTCCACCACCGACTCACACAGTCCCCGAACATGGACCACGGGGGACGGCGCAATCCTGTGGGTCTCATCCCCATTATCCTGCAAACCAATAAAGCACACTGTTTAGGAGAAAAAGTGGGAGGAACAGCACAATAATAGTGTAGGTTATGTAGAGCAGCGGTTCTCAACTCCTCTTGCCTCAGGACCCACATTAATCGTTCATGATTAAACTGCAACTGAAATGCAGTTTAACTTTCCAAACCTTCTAATTTATTTCACAAATATGAACAGTGCACTAATAGGCAAAGCCCTATTCATGCACAAAAACATTAAACAAAATGAGATTTTTTTTTGTTTCATTTTAAACACTACAAAGGCATACAAACAGATTAAATCCTCCAAAAACAAAAACACTGCTTTTATCATCTTTACTTAAGACTGCAATAATATAATAATATTTCTATACAGAATACCGGGGCATGCTCAAGTATTAACAACTAGATTTGCATTTCTTGAAAGAAAGAAAGAAAGAAAGAAAGAAAGAGGAGATATAAGAGAAGGAATCAAGTGTATGAGAGGGCAAGGAAGAAAGAACGAGAAATATAGCATCAAGTGGCGATCGTCGGGGTCCAAGTACCTTTAATAAATATAACCCCCAGTGGCAGATTCTTGCTAAGTTACACAGAACAAGGGTCCATAGATTAACATACTTATCATGTTTTGTGAGAATTGCTCAATATTAATTGTATTAAATGTCTGCTGAAAGCTGACTGGCTGAAGGCGCCTATTGTTGAAATCACCCAATTCTAATTAAAATCCAATTACAGATTAGCAGAACGATGCAGCACACTAAATGTCAAAAGTCTCAATCAGACTTTAGGTTCCTGAGAAACAGTTACATAATCTTAGCCCCACCCTGAGGAATGACCACACTCCAAACTTTGCATATGACTTCAGAATCTCGTCCTGTATATGTCTTTCAAGTTTCATGTGAATCATTTCAGAAAGAAGAACGAGAAAGAAGAAATAAAAAGAATATAAGAAGTAAGAAACTAGGGAAACAGGAAGAGGTAAGAAAACAGGGGAACGATAGCGAGGAAAGAAAGAAAGAAAGAAAGAAAGAAAGAAAGAAAGAAATATAACAAAAGAAGTAAGAAACAAGGGAAACACGAAACAGGAAGTAGTAATGAAAAAAGGAAAGTGAGAGAGAAAAAGATAGAGAGGAAGGAAGGAAGAAAATAACAAAAGAAGTAATAAACTAGGAAAACAGGAAGCAGTAAGGGAATGGGAAAATTGAGAGAAAAACAGAGAGGAAAGAAAGAAAGAAAGAAAGAAAGAAAGAAAGAAAGAAAGAAAGATTAGAAATAAAGAAAGAAAAAAGGAGAAAGAAAAGAAGAAAGAAACTAGAGAAACAGGAAACAGGAAGCATTGAGGAAATGGGGAAGTGAGAAAAAGAAAGGAAGAAAGAAAGAAAGAAAGAAAGAAAGAAAGGCTAAATAAAAGACTTAAGAAACTAGGGAAACAGGAAGCAGTAAGAAAACAGGAAAATAAATAAATAAAGATAACAAAAAAGTAAGATGCAAGGGAAACAGGAAGTAGTAAGGAAACAAGAAAAGAAAAAGATAGACAGGAAGGAAGAAAGGAAGGAAATAACAAAAGAAGTAAGAAACTTGAGAAAGGGAAAGCAGTAAGGGAACGGGAAAAGTGAGAGAAAGAAAGAAAGAAAGAAAAAGGGTGGTAGACAATGAGAAAACATGAGGAAAGAGAAAAAGAAAAGATAAAGTGCGCGAATGAGAGAAAATGTCAGAAACAGAGGGAAAAAAGCTGAAAAGGAAAAAAATGAAGACAAAAAGCAAAACAATAATACAGGAAGAGAAAGAGAAAGGAACAGGATGCATGTATTTTCATTAGGTCTACTTTAATAGAAAGTGTGCATCAGTCTTTAACGTGAGGCCGATAACGACGCATCTCAGGTGCGGGTTTTACAAACAGAAAGTCGAACTGTTTAATGCGACATCTGTGACTTAAAGTCAGCTACTGAGAACGAGAGTAAAGGACAGAGACAGATATAAAGACAATTGGCAGCCTTGAAGCTTCATCGTGTAACAAGCTGAACACAGAACACAGGCGGAGAGACAGACGTTCACCACCGTCATGTAGGAGCCTTGTAACTCTTTGAACATTAATACCAGTGTGTAGCTTTGAGCTCCGAGATATCGAACTGAGAGACAGACGGATACACGCTGCATTACAAGCAATGCAAAGCAGCTGGTTATGTAAAGAAGTGTGAGCATGTGCGGTAGGGAAGGAATTAAACGCTGAAATGAAATGTGTATAGCAGGAATATGAAGACATTACATTTCCCATCATCACTGCACGCTTCACTAAACCGCGTGATTGAGTCACCGGTTTACAATCGCCATCGATCAGTCAAGCGACTCGTCTGAGTACAGACGTTTACGATGTTATTAACTCTAACAGCACTTCAGCAAAATAACTGAGCGGGGGAGGGGGGTTCGAAACACAGCTGTAATAAACTTTCCAAACAAAATCTGTGTTTCTTATTTAATCGTAAGGATTTCGAAGGCATTCCGACATATTACATGGACTCCTGGTCCTCGAAAAAGCAAGTACAGAAATAAATCATTTCTAATGTTTCCTTCAGAAAGCAATAATATGGAAATATTCCTACAGCGAATAGCAGGACACGCTCGAGGCTGAAATAATGATAATAACGACGTGAGAGGGAGGGAGGGGGGGTGAGACAGACCGAAAAGTAAGAAAAGAATAATAAAAAGAGAAAATTGAGGACGTATAACAGAAATGAAAACCGCACGTCAGGAAATGGAAAAAAAAAAAAAAAAGAAAAAGAAAAAAAAAAGAAGGAAGGATGGAAGAAAGGAAGGAAAGAAAACTGAGAAATAAGAAAAGAAATAGAGGGAGGAAGAACTAAAACTGATTTTTTTTTTTTTTTTTTAAAGAAAGGTGAGAAAGAATACTAGAATATGAGGACATGTAAAAAAAAGAAGGAAGGAAGGAAATAAAAGGTAAGAAAGAAAGAAAGAAAGAAAGAAAGAAAGAAAGAAAGAAAGAAAGAGGGCAAGTAAGAAAAGAATGATGAGAGAAAGGTAAAAAAGAATGCTAGACTATCAGGGCATGCAAATAAAAGGAATGAAGGAGGAAGGAAATATAAGGTAGGAGAAAAGAAAGAAAGAAAGAACGAAAGAAAGAAAGAATATCAGGGCAAGCAAACAAAAGGAAGGAGGTAAGGATGCAAGGTCTGTTGAATGATCAGTTCATCATGGTGCCAGTGATTACAAGTATCTCTCTCTCTCTATCTCGCTCTTTCTCTGTCTCTTCTACCTCTTTCTGTCTCTACCCCTCTCCCGGTCTCTTTCTCTCTCTCTCACAAGCTCTATCTCTATCTCTCTGTCTCTACCCTTCTCTCGTTCTCTCTCTCTCTCTCTTCACTCCTTGGTTCTCAGCTTAGTTTTCAACATGCCACAAAACCCTGAGCGACTCTGAGGCAGGCGTTTCCGTCTCTGTGAACGTGTAAGACTGAGCTGCAGAGATGTGGGCTCCGGCATCACAAACTGAGATGTAATGTATTTTAGAGCGGTCAGTAGTCACACCCACACACACACACACACACACACACACACACACACACACATTCTCACACTAAGCAAATCAGCACCGAGTCAGTCATATTTACAGCAATGAACTGGCTGTACTGGCTTTCATCCTTTTATGCCACGGACATTTCATCCTCCTCGGCTACATAATTCAAAACATAGCACAATGCAAAATCCTAAACCACAGCGCAATATGTACATAAGCACCTTAGCATGATACAGCAAATATTATATTTTCATACAACAGCACTGTTAAATTCTCGATTCTGTTTGGTCAGAAGGTTCTGATTAATTTTCTCTAACAGCAGGTCTGGCAGCTGGCTGGCTGGAACTCAAATTGATATTAATGTGCTCGTACCCTAATACATTATCACTGATAATCATTAATATGCTTGGCACCTTTCCATCATGAGAAGGTCTTCAGGAAAGAGGACATTGTACTTTCCAGTTTCTCAGAAACTGTTGCCAAGTTGCTGTGGTATAAGAGAAATAAAACAAGCCGTATCACATCACATCGTTGATTGTTCTCCTATAACCGTGTTGTGTTTTATTCCCTAGATTTTCTCTATATTCGGGAAACTACCTGTACATCAGATGGTTTCATCTTCAGTCTCATGATGTTGCCCCCTGCACCATCATACAGTAGAAAAGATAACAATCTAGGTGGGATGAAAAAAAATAAACCTGATAAAATTTGAGCTATTTTTTTTTTTTTTTTAATAGTCTTGTGTGTATAAAAATCTCAATCTGAAAATGATCAAAATGAAACATTTTAATACGACAGAATAGCTTTGGTGTGCTAATAGTATTAAGGAGGTCCAGAACCCATTTAAATAATGCTGAAATGTATTAAGAAAATGAGTTTTGCAATACAATTTGATTCAACACGACCTGATCCTCACTACAAATTTCTGATATTTGGATGTATTAGGTTTTCATTCCTTTCTTAAAAAGAAAAAAAAAAAAAAAAAAAGGTAGGAGAAAATTCACCATTGGCACCTTATTTCACAATATCTAATGATGTTTATCATAATTATATTTATTACTCGTGTTATTATTACTATATAGAATATATTAGAATATATATGTACTAATTATTATATTGTATAATATAATTAATATGGTATAATTATATAAATACAATTATTATTGATATTTATAATAATTATATTTATTAATGCAACTAAAAGTAATGGAGTAGTGTATTCTAGTGTACTCTCCCAGTATACTTAGACATACCAGGATATTAAAAGTTATTATGAAGTTAGTTTGTAATTCACTTCTCTAGATATCTGAATGTATTAGGTTTTATTTCCTTTCTTAAAATTCTGCAAGTATAAATTTCAACTGACAACTTATTTAAAATATATATA
>JANDJT010000002.1:4426476-4438994 GCA_024331685.1 Stegophilus panzeri
TATATATATGTGTGTGTGTGTGTGTGTGTGTGTGTGTGTGTATTTATGTATGTATGTGTGTGTGTGTGTGTATGTGTGTGTGTATATATACACACACATATATAATTATGTAAATATTATATGCTATAATATAATTATATATGCCATGTACAACTATAAAATTATTAGTATTTATAATTGTTTTATTTATTAACACATCTAAAAGTAATAGTTTACTTCACAAGTATCCAACTGCACTACTTGTGCTCTCCAAGTACACTTAGAGTAGTATAGTTTAAAAGAAAGTGTAAAGTTCATGTGTGATGTCCTCTAAGTTCATGCAGTGTAGATATTTGCATGTATTCCTTTCTTAAAAATTCAGCAAGTAGAAAATTCACCTTAAGAAATCAAGTTATAAAAATCAAACAATTTTTTTTCCACAATATTTAATAATATATAATAGTATTAAGAATATTTCATATATGTATACTATTATAATATAATTACTATACTTTAATTATATGAATGTCATTATAACTATAATAATTATTAGTATTTATAACAATTTATTTTATAAGTACGTCTAAAAGTAATAGTTCACTAGTATACTACTTGTACTCACCAAGTACACTTAGAGAACTATATTTACTGGATGTGTAATGTTAGTGTATGATTTCCTCTAAATTCACATTTTGAAGTCATGTAGTGTAGATTGATATAACTGGCACACATACATTTCATTTCATTGCAAATTGTAGATATCTGAATGTATTTGGTTTTAATTCATATCTTAAAATTCAACTAGTAGAAAATTCACCTTAAGAAATTCAAGCCATAAAGAATCTGGCACCTCACAAAGGTTATATAAACATTTAGATATATTTTAGGAATTCGCTTAATAATAATATATATAAATAAAATTCTATAACAATTATTGTTGCTTATAATATAATTATTGTGGTATAATAACATACATAGAATTATTACTATAATAATTAATAGTTTTTATAATTATTATATTTATTAGTGCACCTAAAAGTAGTAGTAGTTTACACGGTACAGTGTATATTCTAGTATACTACCTGTACTCTCGAAGACATGCTAGTATATTAAAAGTATGAAGTAAGTATAAAGTTATAAACTAAGTATAAAGTAGTATACAGACACACAAAAACTTAGAGTTACAACGTATTAACTTGAGAATTTTTACAGAACCGCATCACCATCACTAAGCCTGAATCATTTATTTCACAAGCCGACTGTATGTTATTTATCACCGTTATTTTTTTCTCAGTTTCATCTCCCACTACGATACATTTTAAATCTACATCTACTGTTTTAAGTAGTGACAGCAAAACGATGACTGTCCTGCACTCCATCGTCATTACTGTCACCGTCAATGACAACTCATGCATTTTGTCTCCATAGAGACATTCACAATGGCACGGAGATCCTCTGATGATAAAGTCCTTGCTGGGTTGAAATAAAACAGAAATATGAAAATGAGAAATGAGCCATGCTGTTTTCATCATGTACAGACTCAGGATTGTGTGCTCTTTACGAAAACCCCAGATGTTTTTCATCGAATAACCATGACCTTGATATTTATAACCTGTATATGTATGACCTAAATTTTTACAAGCACATGCCTTTTTGGGTTTTTGGGTTTGTTTTTGTTTCAGAAAGATGAAATAAGACAAAAGGTACAAAGTTACATAAAAAAAAAAAAAAAAGCTGTTCTTAAGTGAAAGAAGATGGGGTGTTATAATGGGGAATACCCGTGATGGGGTATTATGTCAAAATTTAAAATAAAAGTGAAACTAAGGACAAATTTATCGTTGAATTATAGTTTAAAAAGTGCATTTAGAAATAAAAATGGCAATGATCCGAAATGGTGGATATCCGAGAGAAGAAAAAAAAAAGAATGGATTTGATCCAATCCTGTAACTAATGGAAAAGATTCGAATTGGATTTGGAAAAGATTACATATAGATACTATATTATTTTGTTCTGACTGATTTTTATTATATTTATATTTAATACTTTATTACATTTGCAGTGTAGGTCATTTCTGTGTGAAAGCTGTGGTTTTATGCAAGTCATATTTTTAGCTATGTATATTTTTCCTGTATTTTTTAAGTGCTTCAGTTAAAAAAAAATCATTTTTAAGCTTCTTTAAAAAACAAATACTGGATGTTTATCGATATCGGCTGATTTAGAAGTACAACATGATAATGCTTTAATATGAAACTAATAATAGCTCAACTCAGTTTGTATGAAGGTTAAGCGGGGGTACGGTGGCGAAGTGGTTAGCACATCTGCCTCGCACTTCCGGGGTATGGGGGTTCGATTCCCGCCTCCGCACTGTGTTCGGGGTTTGCAGGGGGTTTGCAGGGGGTTTGCAGGGGGTTCCTCCAGGTACTCCAGTTTCCCCCAGTCCAAAAGATATGCATCCAAAGACATGCGTTGTAGGATGACTGGCATCTGTAAATTGTCTGTAGTGTGTGAATGGGTGTGTGCGATGACCTTGATTGCCCTGATTCCTCTGGTATAGGCTCCATGCTCCCCCGCGACCCGGTGTAGGATAAGCGAAACAGAAAATGGATGGATGAAAGGTTAAGTTTGGGGCAGAGTTAGTGTTTTTATCTTGTTTTACAACATAATTTGTATAAAATCGAACAAAAGTCCGATTACAACTAAGGCTGCCAAAAACTGTACTAAAATCATGTACTAAAACACAATTGTGCAAAAGCTATGAGTGAATTTTAAACATCCAAACAAAGCGAGAAGCAACAAATTTGTCCAAAACAAATGTTTAATATTATGTACTGAATATTAATTCATTACTAATTTCAAATCAGTGATGCCAGTGAGTCCTGGCTACACACATTTAAGACTTAGGATTTTTTTTGTCAGTTTTTAGTTTGAGGATTTTGAGTCAGGTCATGCCTGCAGGGCTTTTTTCATTGCCAGAAGAGAGAGGAGTCTCTTAAAATTCATCGGCGTGCTCTCCGGCCTGAAGTGCGGTGTGAATTTTGCTATGGAGGAGAGAAGTTGCTCTTGTTTTTGCCTGTAGCGCTTCTCAATCCTCCCATTTCTCTCTATCAAATCTCAGCTCAGGCTCTAGCTCAAAATGAGGAGAGGATCCACATCTCGTTCGTCCTTACAGCACACCAGAGACCCGGTGAGCTGTCACAACAAACCCAGCCGAGAACATTCCCTCATTTCTCAGTCTTTCTGTCATCAGCTCGCTGTCGCACTCTCGCCCTGTCGTTCTCGCTGTCTGCATTAGGTCTAGATTTTTCAAAATGCCAAAAGAATCCTTAGTACTTAAAGCCAGTCATTTCTTTTACATCCTAATACACTTTCTTTTATTATTTACTTATAGGATTAAATGTAACCTGAAAGGATTCGTCAACAACAACAAAAAAAGGATTTTTCTTGGATTTTGTAGATTTAAAAAAAAATTTTTAAATGAAAAAATTATTGTGAGGACACACCCAAACAGTCAAAATACAATTTCATGGAAAGAAAAATTTCAAAATCAGTATTCACCTGCATTACAGGTGCGTATTTTGCATAATTTTATCGATAAAATTATTACTTAAAGCGCTGTACAAGTAAAATTGAATTGAACTGAACATAGCTAAAGTCAAAACTAGCTAAAATACCATCTGGATGTTCCTCCTTCGAAGGCTGAGAAAATACCTTTGTTGTAAAAAAAAAATTCGAGAGTATATAAATATATTTAATATTATGTTTAAGGAATAAGAGAGATATTCTAGAGATATGATAAAATAACCGTTTACTTTCTTTCTGCTTTATGATGTGTGGAGTTCATTAATAGGTGTAGGATAAACGTATAAAATGAAAGTATTTAAATGAAGGTTTGTTTATTCTCTTTTCACAGTTTGTGGACAATTTGCATGGCAGTTAATGATGGAAAATCTGAAAAAAAGAGGATGGAAATGAATGGCTGGAAGTAAAAATCCCTATTTTTATTTAACGCAGAAGAAGAACGTCAAATGTGGAGCATCATAAAGCTCACACGGTGCATATCTGTGTAAACGTGCACTCGCTTTTCTTTGCTCGTTTGCATGCAAAAAAGCACGCTTGCATCCTTGTGCATCTGCACCAGCCTGAACCTCGCCGTGTTAACACATTCTCTCGGGTAACTCGACTGTTCGCAAACATCATTTCACCACTGGCACTTTTATTAATCCTTATTTTCTGCCTTCTCTTTCGTTCTTCAGCGGTGGAATGGAGTTACGACGGCAAGCTGCAGAGTCTCGACATTAATCCTTCCATATAATCCACTGCAGCTCGCTCGGACGATAAGGAGCAATGTCAGACGAGGTTAACAGACTCCCCCTCATCACTTTACCCCACCCCCACCCCCATACACACAAATAGAGGGAGGAAATGAAAGGATGAAAGAGGGATGGTTGAAGGGAGAGAGAGAGAGAGAGAGAGAGAGAGAGACCGTGTCACGAGACGGCTGAATGGAAGTGAATAAATTGGACAATAAATATTATAGGATGAAAGGGCAAGGCAACAGCATCGACCCACGCTGGAGCACGTTCATAAAATGAGCAAATTGCGTTGCGAGAGAAAGGGAACGCTAAAGAGATGTGCAGATATGTTTCACTTCGCAGGACAAAAAGTAAAGTGTGCTGTAAAATTTGCTGCAGTTAATCAGGATTGAGTTTGGAGGCCATTAAGTGGAACTTGATGAGTTCAGACCACCGCTTTCAGAGCTCCAGAGCACTAAAATAACTTTATTTATGCTGAGCGCAATTCATTACGGCTGCATTCTCTCTAATGGCTTTTTAAAAAATCCGCTATATAACACTGTACTGAACCAGAATAACTTTACTACACTAATGCAAAATGAATATTCCAGAAGTTAATATTGGAGAGATTTCTGAGTCTGGGGGATAGATGTACTAACCTGTTTGTGTGTCTAATTAGGCGGCATACCGCAAGAACCCTTGCGTGTTATGTGCAAAACTGACCTACGAGCATGCACGTGCAATTTAAGCAATTTAACTACTGCTCGTCAGTTGGACTGCTTTTGTTATGCAGATCTGGCAACCCTGGTCATACGACATACAGTATATCAGTAACACGGACATGAATTTCCTCAACAAAGAAACTCAACACATTTAACAGGACTATTGTGAGACAATGATCTATCAATCTCAACATTAAAAAAAAAAAATCTTTATGATCATTAAAAATGATTCAAATAAGATGCTTAAAAAAGTAAATAGGTGGGAAATGATATTTTAACTTATAAAACATTATTCACAAGGCTGTCACTTCGATATCCTTGGACTCAGAAAAACATAAACGGGCTCTTGATTGGTTAGTCATTTCTCAGTATTTTTTTTGAGCAACAACTATGCAAAATATACTATTTGACAAGTATATACGTCTATTCAACTACCTTTGAATTAACATCAGAAGCTGTTTCTGTGGCTACGAAACGTGTGTGTAGCGCTTTGAAATAAATTCAAACTTGTATAATATGGTATTCTTAATAAATATTGACTTAATTAAATCTGTTGTAACCTTGAGGATCGAGAAAGGATTCACAGAGCAAGCTGAATGAACGCAAGATTATGATAGAAGTGATGAATGGTGCAATTTCTGAACGTCACTCTGTACTTCAGTCCTCACAAAGTCAAAAACCTTGCGATAATTTAACAGTGTACTGGTCTTTTTACTTGCTCTGGTTGTACAAGTTGATTCATTCCTTACTTCAGAGTCAAAAACAACGTGTTCTGCTGCTTATCTGCAGACGGTGGTTTCAAACAAAACGAAAAATTTAAATAATCAACCTCCGTTGCTGGTTGTAAAATTACATCCAAATAATGTTACATTGGACAGATTTGATTGATGCACACTGATTTTTAAAGTGTCTCTTAATCTGAACTTGAAAAAAAACTATGCAATGTATAAAAGCCCAGACAGAAGTAGCTCATTGTGTTTAAGAAAGAAAGAAAAAAACACCTATAACCACAAGAAGTGATCTGAGGGGTCCAAGCACTCTTAATGTTTGGCAAGAACTATCTACTCGGTGGAGGGAGCTTCTTGTAAAGAGTGCTTGGACCCCCGGAGATCACTTGCGGTTTTATACATATGTGTGTGTGGGTGTGTGTGTATCTAGATTTATTTTTTCAAAGCAGGATGTGTTACACATGTCTGAGCTTTTATACGTCACATAATTTTATTGTTTTATGATGGCAGCCCAATGCATCATATAAATGCTGTTTAATAATAAAATGCTGAAAACTCACTGGTTAATGGTGGCCATGTTTTGTTTTTTTATGTAACCCAGTCATCATTAGAAATCCAATTACAAATGAGCAGAATGATATAGTGCACCAATATGTCGGAGAGTTACTTTTTTTGTAATAATTAACATGAAATTATTTTATTAAACATAATATATAGGCAAAAATATAAACATTTTACTTAAGGGTCAAAAAATGGTTTCAAAGTACTATAAATCCTGAAGAATTAAAGAATTAGACCATCTAAGTAAGAAATGGGTATAAGTCAACTGAGTAATGTCTGACTTTATATTTTCATTGGGGGAAAAAAATGATTTTCACTGGAAATATACTGTAGCTCCAACTAGAAAAGACCATTCTGGCTCACTCTAATTAGACATTTGTTGCATACAACATATACAGTATTTGTCTTACTGTAAGTAAGCTCTCATTTAGAGTCCCATCAGAATCTGAGAGTGGACTGGGTATTTAAAGAAACTCTTGTTACTCACTCCTAATAGTGAGTAAATTATAATCAAACATTAAATCAAACATTAAACATAAAACATTTTGACTGACTGTACAGGTTTCATTTTATAGGTACTACATGAACATGAACTGGAGTCCAACAGGATGTAGAAGAAAGGCCATGTGAAACTATCTGATGCTTTAGATCAAACCACAGCACAAACAGTAGTTCAGACCAGGACAGGAAACTGACACACCTTTTGCTGCTATTTACACTTTTTCTCTTCATACTGATAATAACAGATAATATATATCACAGCAAGCATGCAAGTGAACCTGCATGTACACACATACACGCACATGTGCATCTTGTATAATTGGTACACTTTTTGCACGGCACAAACACTTTTTCTGCACTTTCCAGAGAACAAACAGATGAATCTGGAGTGTTTCAGCATGGCGTATGTTAGTAGATTTAATAGTTTAAAAGTTAGTAGCCTGAATGTTCAAAACAGGATGTGCTTCTGTTTTCAGGATTTTTTGTTTGTTTGTTTCCTTTTTTTTGATTTATAGCATTTACAATACGGAACACAAATGGCAAAATGCAACCATCAACATTTCAATCTTGGGTCAAATGTGGCCATTTTCCATCTCCACACTGTGGCTAGTGGTATCTGCCACTGTCAGCCATGTTGGATTGGGAGGAGCAACACTTCATGAAGTAAAGCTGCACTGACTAATGGTTTTAACTCATAATTTCCAACTTGTGCTGTACTTTTTTAAATGAAAATGAAATAAATATATCGATATTCATATATATTAACTATTAATAAATATTAAAGTAAATAAAAGATATACGTCCAAACTGAACCAAAAAGTAACACTCCAAATAACAAATAAAAATAAAGACAAAATTAATAAAAAAAAATTTTTTTAAAAAATTCAAATAACACAACAAAATTTATCAGGGATAGTTTTTATTTCGCCTCTAGAGGCTGCTCTCGTACTGTCTACTTTTATTATTATTATTATTATTATTATTATTATTATTATTGTTGTTGTTATTCTTATTAACTTTTATCATTTTTATTTTTTCTGTGTACTACTGATTTTATGTACAGCGCATTGAGAAACTGCTTTTAAAGGCGCTCTATAAAATAAAGTTGTTTATTATTATTATTATTATTATTATAATGAGAGCGGACCCTTCTCTGTCTCTCCCGCAAAGGACACAACTGGGAAAAACTATCGGTGCTGATTAATCGGCAAAACCGAGCAATCTCGGTTCATGTGAGGAAAAAAAATGCCGTTGTGCTATTCGCTGGGATGAAGCTGAACGTTCTTTCGATTTTAAGAGGCATTTTTTTGGCTTCCCCCCCCCCTCACAGTCTGTAGCTCGAAAATATGGAGGTTGAAAATGACGTAATTCTGAATTCTTACTTTCCAGTTCTGCAGTTTCCAGTTACAGCATAAAAAAATAAGTATAATGGTGTACATACTGTAGCATTGGAGTGTTTTGGAGGTGATATACATTTTAGATATATTTGTTTATTATTTATATATCTTTAAAAATCCTTAAACTAATGGTCTATGAGTGTAGAAACCATACCCAAAAGGGTTCAAAGTATGTGTAAAATCGTGGGAAATGAATCCTGTCCAGAGTTTTGTAATACATGCTAGTACTTTCTTCTCTAGAGCGGATGCTTTGTTTATATTTTGTTCCAATATAACATTTATTTCATCATCATGGATGGAAACTTCAACTTGTTTCTCTTTTTTTTTTTTTGCATCCTTAGAGGAATCGCTGGTGTGCTTTTGTCTCTTCAACCTTTTAATTAGAGACTTTGTTCATCTGCTATCAAGCTATCAGCTATCAAGGAGCCCCTTGTGTCTGTTTAGTAAATCTCAACTATAACGTCTATAATACTAAAAAAAAAACGAAGGAAAAAAAAAGGTAATGCAAAGAGTTGAGACTGTGGATTTGGTGGACATGGATTACCGGGTTGATTAAGACTGAGATAGTAAGCAATCATAAAGTAACCATGGCTGTAGAAGAGAGAAGTGGACTCCTTTCTGATTCACTTCCTCTGTGCTTGCTGTGATGTGTCAGAGTCACGGATGCAAAATGCAGAAGTGTTTTACAAATAATCATCACGTCTGAAATTTCTAAACAGCCGTACGTTACATGTCGTGGCCTACTGAATTAGCACTTAAACGTGAACGTGTTCACTGAACAGGATGATGTTACGATGTGCTGGAGGAAAAGAAAAACTGTATCTTAAGCAGACTTCAATTTTCAATATTTCAGACTTCAGACTTCAATTTTCAATACAAAACCCTCGTCAGCGTCACGAGCTTCCTTGTGTGAAAATCTGCTCTCATCAAACCTTTCGTCACCTTGCCTATCATTTAGAAACTTCCAGTAGCTCGTCAAACCATCACTTTGTGGTCGGAAAAAAATCAACCGTGTCGCTCTAAAACATCGATGTCAAGCTGACTGGCACCTGAAGCTTCTGCAGAAGCAAACCATGCAACAGCACAAAGAACGACCTTATTTCCGGCAGATGCACAAGTATATGTGCTGGAAATCCTACCTTACTGAGGGAAGACGCACACACGCACACACGCACACACACGCACACACACACACACACACACACATACACACAGACACGTAAACAAAAACAAGAGACCACCACGGGAACTTCAGATTCGGAAGCCATGACCTAGTCTGCAGTCACGTGTGTGTGTGTGTGTGTGTGTGTGTGAGAGAGAGAGAGAGAGAGAGAAATTACATATATTATCTAAAAAAACCACCCCAAAAACCTAAAATTTGAGAGTCATGACCTAGCCTGATTTTTATGTCACATGACCAGATTAGTGAGATCTTCAGAGACTCAAATAACCGAATGTGTGTGTGTGTGTTTGTGTGTGTGTGTGTGTGCGTGTGCGTGCGTGCGTGCGTGTGTGTGTGTGTGTGTGTGTGTGTGTGTGTGTGTGTGCATGCTTAGGCAATACTGATGAATGACTAACAGGGTGTCAGTGTATAGGGTAGAGTGGGGGTCGAACTTCATTCAGCTCATCATTTTATCTTACACACTCGGTTGTACGGCAGTGAAACAACAACATCTAGTCCTCTGCATCTTCACACAGACATCACTGCTGTTACGTTCTACGGCGTTTTCAAAAGATCCTAAGCTCATGAGAAAAATAAGCCACAAATACTGCACCAGAATCTAACGATCATAAGGATTCAAAGACTCCAGATTTCAGAGAAACAAAGTTCTGACTTCAAACATAAGTACTTTGTTCTTGCACAGTATCAGCTTGAACAAACTAACCCTAGGAACAGTATTAAATCCAGCACCGGTCTTTATAGTTTTAATGTAATCCCAATATCCATCCATCCATCCATTTTCCATACCACTTATCCTACACAGGGTCGCGGACAGTCTGGAGCCTCTTCCAGTGAACTCGGGGCACTAGGTAAGCCTTGCAAATTTGGTTTAATTGAATAAAATGGCTGCCACCCTCATTTTTTAAGCAATTATAAAATAGCACTTGATCCAGCACATCATATTATGTTGCTCATACAGTGTGTGTGTGTGTGTGTGTGTGTGTGTATATATATATATATATATATATACTGTATAAGCAACATAATAGGACGTGCTGGATCAAGTGCTATTTTATAATTGCTTAAAAAAATGAGGGTTTCAATATATTAGCAAACTAGACTAAACTATTAGATGTGTATTTCAAAACTTGTCATCTTCTCAATCTTTTATTAATAAAGGGTTTTTTCGTTGTCATTTTTAAATTGTCTCATGTTTTAATGTTATATTACATTACATTTGACAGCAAAGTCTTATACAACGTGATCTGCTTCTTCAGTCCTCATTTTCTAGCCCCTGATTTATTTATTTATTTATTTTCGTTTTAAGGCAAGGGCTTGTGTATAAAGGTTGTGGTCTAGACGAGATTAAGAAACCCCATCTCGGATGCTTCTACTCAAGAAAGATCTGCCAACCTTGGAAGAGTGATCTACATACAGGTGATTTTTATCAGTCTGAATGGGCTGAAGAGAAAATCGGCTTCGTAAACCAATACTGAAATAATCATTTAAATACTGACATCACCAACTCTGACTACAGCCGATACGGCCGAATCTATATAAACTTTTACTAAATTTAAATGTATTACTTTCAATTATTTGTTACACTACAGTACATTTACAGATCGCACTAGGTTGTTCGCACAATAACATTTAAACAAGGTGTGTTTAAATTGAAAAACGCTTGGCAACACACTTGTTTTGCTGAAGAAGACCTAGACAAGGGTGAAGAGTTTAGTCCTGAAACAGCCCCAGGGAAAGTCGTGCTCTGTCCCAAACCAAAAATATGCCCTTGTGACCAAGACTGGAGAGCTCTTAGGGGCTTCAGATGCCATGTGGAACACAGAGTTAGTGACAGGAAGACTTTATCTGAACGCCAGGGAAGCATCACCACCCCCCACCCCCCTACACCCCCAAACCCTCATCCCGTTCACCGTCACTATGGAAACAGGTCTTTCTGGCTTCAAGCAATGGGTGATTGAGGATGGAGGGTGAGGAGCTGGTGGGAGGACACTTGAAAGGCGATGACGTGTGCGTGTATGCGTCTGCGTGTGTGTGTGTGTGTGTGTGTGTGTGTGTGTGTGAGTAATTACTCCCATTTTCCTTCTCCACTCATCCGCATTTAATAGTTTAAGAATGCTGATTGTGAGAACATGGAGGTGAATGGACGGACACAGGTGCAGGTTTATGGGGTTGTTGTTTTTTTTTTTTATCAAAACCACTCAGGCAAAGAGAATAAAATGGCTCGGCAGTACACAAAACGAGAGGCAGGCTAAGGGTCAGGCAATCTGCAAACTAGACAAGGGTTAATGAGATAACGACAAGGAGGCAAAGGTCAAGACAAAGAGGCAAACGTTCGGGTAATGATGTGTCATATGAAACCGAATCAAACCAAAGAGCAAACGGGAGAATAAGTAAGAAAAAGAGCAAAAAACACTGCAGCTAATCACGGTTATCATGTTTCCAGTTTTGTATGTTGGATATTAGGCTTTCCTGAATAAAATAGATGAGAGATGATGAAAATAATAGATGAAAATTGCAACTAGGGTTGTCACGATACCACAAACATATCTTACGATATTATACCAGCTGAAGTATCACGATACCAAGTAGTATCACCACACCCCGTAATAGTGTGTTATTTCATAATTCAAATCTACAAAATGAACTTACATAGATACAAATAGATATAAATGAAAACAGCCCTTTAGTCGCTAGATTTGTCGCTAGGTGCTTTTTTGAGGGAAAAAAGGAGTGTGAGAAATGGACCGGAGCTGTCTCGGTCAGGGGAGGAGGAGGAGGGGCTGCAGCAGAGGTGTTATATTTTGATTGAAAGGATTGTATTCCTGTTCTATTGAAAATAAACACTTTAAAGTTATTTACCGATTTCGTATTTATTGACTTTTTGCCCATTTTCAAGGTTTTCCAGTACTTAAATCTCAAAAAGCCAAATTCAAGCACTTCAAGCACCATGTATGAACCCTGGTTTTATTATTTACACACAGCGGTTAGCGTAACGTTAGCTCGCTTACTAGCAAACACGGCTAATTTTAGTATTCACGCAGCGGTTAGCGTAACGTTAGCTCGCTTACTAGCAAACATGGCTAATTTTAGTATTTACACAGCGGTTAGCATAACGTTAGCTCGCTTACTAGCAAACACGGCTAATTTTAGTATTC
>JANDJT010000002.1:4476619-4491799 GCA_024331685.1 Stegophilus panzeri
TCATCATCATCATCACCATCATCATCATCATCATCGTCATAATAATAATAATAATAATCATCATCATCATCATCATCGTCATAATAATAATAATAATAATAATAATAATCATCATCATCATCATCATCGTCGTCGCCGTCATCATCATCATCGTCATAACAATAATCATCATCATAATAATAATGATAATAATAATAATAACAGTACCAATAATTTTTATGCCACTCTTTACACATAAAATTCAACCCAAAGGTTTTTTTACACAATAAAATCAAAATTGTACATATAAATTAGTTCAATGAAAGGAAATTCCCATCTAAATGTGATTTTTTGATTTAAAAAAAAAAAAAGCATAAATCCTCAACATCTGGCAACACCGATCCCGCAAAACAAGCAAACTCTGACGCGCGAGAGCGTTTTCGAGCTTTGTTCGCAGGAGTCCGTACACAGCGATCGTTTTCATTGGATGAGCCACGAGGCTGCCGCCCGAGCTGCGTCTCTGATTGGCTAGAGAGAAGCCGTTGGGGAAACAGAAAGACTGAGGGGAAAGCATTTAATATGGACTGAACACGTGAAAGTAACACGAGCATGAATATGATTTATGGTTTTTATAAGAAACTGAGTGAAGATCTGAGGATGAATTTCATTAGAGAAAGACACTGTGCACAGAGTTAGATGGAAAAGAACCGATTTCCTTACGGAAGATTCACACGAGTGTGTGTTTAGACACTTCGCATATTTTTTTTTCACGTGAAATGCTTGATTTTATTTTCAAGTGATTTTTTTAAACACACAATTCGTTTATTTTGACACTTTTTTTGTACAAATTTTTAATTTATTTTCACATGCCCATTTTTTTCTTTTTTCTTTTCTTTCTTATTTTATTTATTTATTTATTTTTACATATTTAAATGTTTTCATATATTGAGCTTTTGGCTACATTTTTCAGATTTCAGATTATCAGAAATTCCCCATAAATAATCCATTTTCATAGGTGATCACATATTCAGATTATTCCATTCAGATTATTCTGTAAGGGCTGTTACAAAAATCCGGTGTAGTTTCCTGTGATTTACTACAATACACTATTGTTTTGTTATGGTACTTTATATTCACTACAACCTTTGACACATGATACCACCATGAATTTACTGCTGGACGTAATGGCTAATAAAGTTAGTCAATGTTAATACTACAAGATGTGACTCTAGAGACTGCAGAGACTGAAGGAAAGAAAGAAAGAAAGAAAGAAAGAAAGAAAGAATAATGGCCTTCTGACAATTATTATTATTCTAATTTCTGTTACCATTCTGTTACCCAGAAGTCCAGCAAAATAATCAGATATGAATCAAAATACATTTTATTACATTAATCGCAATAATACTGTCAGCTTGCTAGATAAACACTACATACGGTAGGCTGTAATCTATGGATCGTCCCTTGTTAAACCATCATTACGTAACATTATAAAATGCTGTTTTTGAGCCTAAGTTTTAGCTTTTATTTCTATCTGTATATAATCTAAAACCCAAGCTAACAAGACAGCCTGGTCAGCTGCTGGCAACATAATGAATTCAACCACGGATTACGGCTAAATTATTAATGATAAGCCGCCAAAACCTTCACCGAGCCTCCCAATGTTGGGGCCCCAGGCAACTGTCAGCCTTTCCTGTCCTGTAGCTACAAATCTGAACCGCGCTTTTACAACAGCGCTTTAGGGCAACTCATTTTATTGCATATTTAACTTTAGTACTGGCACAGTTTTTATTAAGGCCTGGTTTTGAAAGTCTGGTTCCTTTCAAAGTTTCTTCCTCAGGTCGACTCAGGGCATTTTTTCATTGACACAGTCCTCTCTGGATTCCTCATTAGGGGTCTAAATTTACATCCGGATTTCTGCAAAACCGCTTTGGGACAATGTCTATTGTTAAAAGCACGATGCAAATAGAAAACAGAATTGAACTGAATATTGTTAGTATGGTTTACTCAGATCATATTGAGGTGCTTCTGCTTAACAGCGTGTAAAAATGAGCAACACTGTCTACATTGCGCAGCCTGGAGAGTAACCTTATAAGATAGAGAAGTCACTATAGACTTGATCACAATGCTGTTTAATTCTCAATTCTGATTGGTCGAAAGGTGTTGATTCATTTTCTATAACAGTAGCTGTGACAGTAGTTCCAGACGGAAATATTTATATGAATTAAATGGTGGACACTGTACATAAATGGATCTTTTATATGGTGAAGTTTTCTAGAAGGAAGGAGTCTCCAGTGTCAGCACTTTTTTTTAGCAGTCAGAAATAAAGCTCAAGGTCAAGTTCAAGTGGGTTTTTGTTGCCAATCGTCCATATAACATGTATACACTGGAGAGAAATATCAGTTCTTCAGGGTCATGGTGCAACACATAATGCAGTAGAACAGCACACAGGACTAGATACAGTGCAAATACATTCGAGTTTGAGACAAAGGTAAAAAATATACAGTAAATTCTGGAAGAAACCTTAGCGGTTAGTGGTTATGGCTTTGGGATGATGATCAAATTGTTGTGAGTTCAAATCTCAGGACTAGCAAGTAGTCACTGCTGGGCTCTAACTATCATTCGCTCAGGTCATTGTACATTGCTTTGGATAAAAGCATCGGCGAAAAGAGTGAATGTAGCTGTAATTTCTCTGACAGAGGGAAGTCTTTAGGACAGACGGCTTTGTGGTTTTTCTGTGACATGACAAGCTGTGGTTTTCGTCTTATTAACTTCAAAAGAAAGAAATAAAGAGAGGCTGTAAGAGAATGACTGATATAGCTGTTAGAATGATGTGGTTTGTTGATGTTACACGTTTTACTAAAATTAGATAAAAACCGTGATTCTTTAATGAATAAAAATTGTAATAATTGGCCAATTGCTGGGTTAGAAGAATAAAACGCTTCTGGACTTGATGTTATGGCAAAATAATCCGCTTCGGCATGATACCTGATGCCACTGATTATTTTCCTATAAACTAGATTAGATTTCCCTCTTGCTTGTGATTGTACCCCAAAAGCTAAATCACGTTTCCATGGAAACTAAATTTGTTTGGTGTTGAAAAAACATTATTTTAAGTCATTTGGTCAGGGTTACTGTAAGGATGCATAAATTGTATGCAGGACAGATATCCCTGCTGAAAAAAAACAAAAACAATAGAAACCCTCATAGAATTTGTAACGGGTTTTAATGGTTATAATGGGAATTGTATTGGTTTTAATGGAAACTATAATGGTCTATGTGGGTCTCTGGTACTGGTAATCTGTTGTCTTCTATTGATGGCATGTTATGTGTAGTGGATACCATTAAGGACAAATAATGGTAATGGTAATGGGTTTTAATGGTTAGCTGATGGTTTGTAATGGTATTTGTAGTGGAAACCATTAGAATTTCTGTGATGGTGTCTATTGTTTGTTTGTTTTCAGCAGGGTTGAACTGTATATTTATGGAGTAAAATCATATTAATTGGCTGATCAATATTTTTGTTGAACAGTTTTGATGGAAGAATAAAAATTTTTATAATTAACTAATTAATTTGTATGTGGGACATGAACATTTTGAATCATTTTGACAAAACAATATGCTTGATAAACTGCACGAAGTCATTAAATATAGCATTTTATAAACGATTGTGATAAGAATCTTGATATATATCCACAAAATCTACTACTGGGACATAAACATGCCCATATTTGCACTTGCTCATTCATATTTATGCATTTGGCAGATATGCTGGGATACAATCCAAGCAGAGCTGTAGAGGTTATGGGCCAAGCTCGAAGGTCCACTGGTGGTGACATGGAGCCGTTCTTCGATTTGAACTCGTACATTTCCAATCACAGAACCCTAACCACTGAGCTCCGGCTCTAAAAAGCCAATTGCAAATGCTCCCTTCAGGACCCAACTGTCATCTCTGTCTCACGCTGAAGTATTTAGGACACAGCCGTTTCCTCTCCTCAGAGCCCCGTTTGAATTCCCCCAGATTCCTGCAGGCTGTACAAATGTTAGCACAGCGCCAAAAAAATGAAGATGAGAGCATCAGTGCTACTGTTGCTGTACTGACAGCCCAGACTACGTGACCTCCAGCAGAAAGCAAGGCTGTTCAGAAAGCCTGAAACGCTACACGTCTCCTTTCTCCTTCTCCACACTGAATAAATAAATAAAAAAGGGAACAAGCCTCGTTGTTGCGCTTCATGTCACCATGAGACATTTGGGGTTATTGCGTCCAATTTGTCTGTTTTATGCTACCTTCGCTGGCAGACAAAGACACTCTCGAATTTGCATTAAACAAGGCTGGCCGATCGCCAGCAGCAGAGCTTTCTACAGAACCAGCAGAGACGGTGCACTTTAGCAAGGTCATCTCAAGGTCAGGATAATAGTGGAGTGCATCAGACATGCATTTATTCCCCAAAACACAACAGGTGTCCTGCTAGACTACAGGCATATTCTACTCTGTATTCTTTCTAAATAGCTTGCCAAAACGACTCAGAGCAGATCTTAAGGGAAATCAACCCTGAAACACCGGTGTACGTTTCACAGCCAGCTTCAGTGGAAGCCTTCCCAGGTTTTGTTTAAGCGCCGATTGCTCGAGCGCCACAGCTGCATGGATTTGCTACAGTTTAATGAAAAGGCAGTTGCTCATTTAGCTTCTGTGCACATCGGGAATGCCGAGCTCTCGGCTGGAACCCAAAGCGGCAGGGATCTGTGAACATATGAGCTGCTCCTGCAGGTACACACGATGGAACAGATCTGGAAAGTATTGACAGACCTCAGGGTTTTGTTTGTTTTACTAGTTTGCACGTCAAGAGAAAACGTTCTCTTTTAGATCACTGACCTTTCTTTGTTATAAATCAGGTGACGATATGTGTTCCTGATATGATGTGATCTCAGAAGGATTGTAGTGGTAATGTTGGCTTTGGTTAAAGTTAAACCTACAGCCAGAAAGATTCCAAGTAGGACCCTTTCCAAGCTAAGGACACTCGACAATACTGTAAGAAAACTTTGCTACTGTGGGTGACAAGAATTAAGAATATCATAAAGAAAAGACCTTTAGTACGTCCTCTTTTTTTTTTTTACAGAAAAATTAAACAACAGCCTCCCCTCAGTTTGTCCCTTTGGGGAACTACAGTATTAAAGGTTCTACAGCATGTAGAACCCTACATATAACCCCTTCAACTGAGGATTTCCTTTTTCATAAAAGCTTTCAAGTACATCCTTATGCACAAATCTGGAACCATTAAGATCCAGAGAACCTTTAAGGAACTAGGTGAATTCAGTGCAAAGTAAAATTGAAGAAAAACCACTTTAAGAAATTAAAAAACCTCTGTGGTATCATCAAACATCAAATCCTTGCCTTAAGAATCAAAATCATATCATATCATGTGGAAGGTTTACATTCCTAATCCTTTGCATGAATATGTCTCCTTTAATTAGAGATGCTAGACATGGCTTTGTATCTCTGGGTCTTGTAAAATGATATAATATAAAGTTTCTACACACTCAGGAAAAATGGTTCCTCAATGGTTCTCTTTCCTGAAAAGTTCAAAGCAGAATAAAGCTTTGCTTTATTTCACTCTTCTACACAGAATCTTTAAGGATTTCACTAGAAGGACAAACCGGAGAATATGTAAGGGTGCTAGATGGAACTTTTTCCCCCTCTCAGAGTATATGAGGTCTCCTTTACCATCTCTTGGAAGTGCAAATTTTTTCTAGTCCAGGCCCCTTGAGGTATCTTTACACCATAGGAGCCGTAGACGGTTCTCTCTTCTAAGTCTAAATGCATTCTGTTTGAAGCAGTGATTTTGTATTCTCACTGACCATAACCAAACTAGTCATGTGTGTAGGAGTGAGCGATAAGGTTATATTGCAGTGTGGATAATAATTGAACATACGGTACAAAAATACATTTCGGAATCAGATAAGGTATTTGTTACAGCGAACGATAATGGAGTTAGAGAAACACTGACACTGGATACACAGCAAAATGATATCATGACGTTAATATATGGAAATATCACCAGTACTTCGCCGAGAAGGCTGAGGAAGTGATCGGCTTACAGTATTTCGCTTCTGTGGTGATATACTCAATATCTAAAAATAAAAAACGGAGTCTAGACGTCATCATACATTATGCATCGAACAGCGGGCAGAGCAATTACTGAGTCGTGGGAGCCTGCTATCGTGCGTTAGATATGTTGCTGGTTTGCTTAGTGGATTCTGTGGATTGTGATTTTACATTAGAAGATTTTTGGATAATGGTCAATACAGTGTTAGACCACTGGGGCAAGGCCCTTAAGCCTCAACTGTTCAGCTGTGTGGTTGGACTACGTTATGTTTTAATTGCAAATGAATAATAAATATTCAATCACGGTATTAAGGTAGTATAAAATAGATAACATTGTTCATGGTGCACATGATTTTGTAGTCCTTAAAACATCATGTTGTAACTTTATTAATTATTTATTTAGCCCTGCAGTGAGATGTCAGGGCATTTCACTGTAGCATAATTGCGCTAACGTTTCAAATGTTACACACAGGTGAAAAAAACCCTGAGGTACTGAGTGTCAGTCAATCTCTAAAAACAGCTTCAGCAGCTGTGCTTCAGAAACAATACATTATAAATGACCATCGCTGACCCAGTTTCTATACTGTAGGAACATGTTTGGCCTTGGAGTGTCTCCTCACATCTCGCATCCTAATCCTAAATCCTTGTAAAATAGACGTGAAGCGAGGGGGAGGGTGGAGGAGAGGCGCAGCACGACAGAGCCGTACCTCCTCTGAAACCGTTTTGGTCATTTCATTAAACAAACAATTTAGGTGACTGATTGCTCTTACACGGTCGAGCTGAGTCACTTCATCAGTGATTGACTTTCATTACATTTATTCGTTGGCCAGATGATTTTGCCTACAGCGAATTACAAAGCGATGCAGAATATGATTCAAACAGGACTACAGATCTCACTCAAAGACTCAGTAGAGCCTCATGGGCAGTTGCTGGGATTTGAACACTTGACCATCCATACAGAACCCTAAACAAAATATTTTCTGGTTCTCAAAGTGGGGTCCAGGGAGACTCAGGTGTCTGTGAAGCGCAGAGAGGGTTAAAGTGGTCAAAAGCACAACACTCCATTATTATTATATTCATTATTGATTTCTTATAGTTAAAAAAACAACAACTTAGACTTAATGTGTTCTGTCAGGGGAAATTTCAGAAATAGAAAGTTCTACACTTCTAATAAATAGACAAAATATCTTTTGTACACATTTAAATAATTTTAATGAAATAAATCTGTACTGAGTTGGCTTGTGGAATTTATTTTCCAGTTAAAGAAATGTGTGTGGAAGCAGGAAAAACGGGCAAGCATAAGGATCTGAGGGCTAAAGGGCTAAATTGTGATGTCTAGACGACTGGGTCAGAGCATCTTCAAAACGGGAGGTCTTGTGGGGTGTTCCTGGTATGCAGTGGTTAGTACCTACCAAAAGTGGCCCAAGGAAGGATAACCGGTGAACCAGTGACAGGGTCATGGACGCCCAAGACTCATTGATCCATGTGAGGAGCGAAGGCTAGCCCGTCTGGACCGATCCCACAGAAGAGCTACTGTAGCACAAATTGCTGAAAAGGTTAACGCTGGCTCTGATAGAAAGGTGTCAGGACACACAGTGCATCACAGCTTGTTGTAGCTGTAGACCGGTCAGAGCGCACATGCTGACTCCTGTCCACCTCCAAAAGCACCTACAATTGTCATGTGAGTGTCAGAAGTGGACCATAGAGAAATGGAAGAAGGTGGGCTGGTCTGATGAATCACGTTTTCTTTTACATCGTGTGGACGACCGGGTGCATGTGTGTGTGCATCGCTTGCCTGGGGAAAAGCTGACACCAGAATGCACTATGGGAAGAAGGCAAGCCGGAGGGGCAATGTTCTGCTGGGAAACCTTGGGTCCTGGCATTCATGTGGATGTTACTTTGACACGTACCACCTACCTAAACATTGTTGCAGACCAAGTACACACCTTCATGGCAACGGTATTCCCTAATGTCAGTGGTCTCTTTCAGCAGGATAATGCTCCCTGAGACACTGCAAATATTGTTCTGTAATGATTTGAGGAACATGACAAAGAGTTCAAGGTGTTGACTTGGTCTCCACATTCCTTAGATCTCAATCCGATCGAGCGTCTGTTGGATGTGCTGGACAAACAAGTCCGATCCATGGAGGCCCCACCTCACAACTTACAGGACTTAAAGGATCTGCTGCTAACATCTTTGTGCCAGATACCACAGCACACCTACAGAGGTCCTGTGGAGTCCATGCCTCAATGGGCCACTGTTGTTTTGGCTGCAAACGAGGGAACTACAAAATATTAGGCAGGTGCCTACAGCTGAAGAACTCTCCAAAAATAGGTACTAGGAGTTTCAGTATCGCTCTGGAGAAGTGAGACTCCTAGGCTTATTTCCTATTTCCTTTTTATAGGTGTTGTGGCACAACTATCATATCACACTTTTCTCAATCCTGGCATTTATAAAACAAACAAAGTCAAAGCTTGTTTGATGAATTTCCCTGATTCTGTCAATGCAAGTCACCCGAGCGAAGCTAGCAATCCCCAGCTTCACAACATGACAGCTAACGCCGAGCTAACGCAACACAGACTTTCCTGTGTTGGAGTAAACATAGTTACAGTTTTACTGTTACAAAGCACTGACATTGGAGACTCCTTCTCCACAGAGAAACCTTCGCCATATGAAGGATTAAACATTTTAAAAATATTATTTATGTGAAGCATCCATTATACAAGTCCCTGTGGTTGTTACTATAGAAACTATAACAGACGAGGAGGAGTGCATTAATATAACCCTGTGATTTGATTACAGCCAGCACTATTGTCAGAGCTGCTGTTATAGAAAATTAATCAACATGTACTGACCACTCAGGAATTCATTTCGAGCACCTAGAGGACGTGGTACATAACTGGTTGACTGTTGCGCAATTGTACATTTCCATTGTGTATTCTTAGAGGAACAAAATGTACTCGTGTAGTATCTCTTTTCTGACAGTGTAGTCATCTGAAGTGTTTCATTGTCCTCTGGTTTATTACTTATTAGCCTCAGTGTCTCTCCTGGCTATTGTGTAAATACAGAAGTTCCATGTAGGAAGTGGAACCATGTGTGGGTTTTTTTTTAGTATTACATTGTCGACAGTGGTATTTGCTATGAATTTAACAATCACAGGACTTCAGGTTACAAGTTCACAGTTCTGTTTTCTGCAGAACGCCAAAAAATCCCAGAAGCCTTCAGGATCAGAAAGATCAATGATTGGGTTTAGTGGTAAATTCAGTGCTACAGAGGAAAATGAGATTAGTGTGTGTGTGTGTGTGTGTGTGTGTGTGTGTGTTTCGATATGATCCCTAAATGAATCCTTTTCATTCGTTTAGCTTCTTGCTAAACATTTTTCATCACTTTTGTTTTCCAGGAAGCCATGTGGAAAATGAAATCAGATCAGAAAGTAACTCAACTCGAACCCAAAAAAACTTATAACGTAGAACAATGGCATCTTTTGCTGAGATTACAGTTAGGATGACACTGTTCATACAGTACTCCCGTTAAAATCTAACAGATTACACAGATGGTGTGCGGCTGTTGTACATTTATTCGCAATGTTTAAAATACATATACAAACTTTCAGGTAATATACATATTTTGTGAGAAATGCATCAGTTCTTCATCTCAGATCTTCAGCTACTCAGTGTCTGAATATCAGTATAATGAAACGTCTAATGGTCAAAATAAATATAAGCATGTAAAAGTACATACAAGGTGAAAGAACGAATAATTAACACCGGGGTCGAGGAAATGTCGAACGTTTTTTTCATAGCGAAGAAAACCTCTCGGATTCGATTTTTATTTGCTGTACTAATGTTACATTTCACTACAGTGCTACAGTTAAAAAGGTAGTGTTCGGATCTTTTATAATAGTTTGGATTGGATTTGAAAGTAAAGATTGAATAAAGTTCAATAAAATTCTGTAGAAAATGTTTCGCAAATTCTGTTTTAAACGAGTCTACAAGTTAAACAATGTGAAACTGAGTGCTGTTACCACCCTGAAGTTTTCCTATAACAGCACAACCCAAAGTCTTTTATTTCTCTTATACTACAGCAATTTGCCAGCGATTCCATCCATCCATCTGATTTCCATACCGTTTATCCTACACAGGGTTGCAGGGAGCCAGGAGAGTATCCCTGGGAACTCGGGGCACAAGGTAGGGGACACCCTGGAGGAAGTGGGGTAGGCACAATCGCACACACATTCACACACTATGGATAATTTGGAAATGCAAATCAGCCTACAACGTATGTCTTTGGACTGGGGAGGAAATCAGGGTACACGGAGGAAACCCTCGAAACACAGGGAGAACATGCAAACTCCATACACGCAGGGCGGAGGCGGGATTCGAGCCCCCATCCCCAGAGGTGCGAGGCAAACCCTGCCCCCACCCCACTCCAATTTTTTATTTGTTTATTTATTATTGAACACAGCGAGGTTTTTGATAGTTACATTTAATGTTATTGAAATTCCTCTTATCACTTACATCATAGCAGCTATAAACAGTCCTTTCCTCTCCAGCCTCTTTTTTCTTTCTCTCTTGAAGTCAATCAAACAAAAAAACGCAGCTTGTCACGCCATGAAAACTTTCTCATGGGGGAAACGTGCTTACTGTTACAAACTGCTGACACTGGAGACTCCTACCATAAATGTTCGATAAATAAATGCCTCCCTGCAGAAAACTTCACCCTATCAATAACGCTAAATTACTCATTGTAGTCTGTCCATCCATCTTCTATACCACTTATCCTTTTCAGGGTCACAGGAGCCTGGAGCCTACCCCAGGAAGCATCGGGCACAAGGCGGGGTACACCCTGGACTGGGTGCCAATCCATCGCAGGGCACAATCACACACATTACGGACACTTTGGACATGCCAATCAGTTTACCATGCATGTCTCTGGACCCAGGGAGGAAACCAGAATACCCAGAGGGAACCCCCGCAGCATGGGGAGAACATGCAAACTCCACAAACACAGGGTCACGGTGGGAATCGAACCCCCGAGCCTGGAGGTGTGAGGCAAACATGCTAACCACTAAGCCACCACACACCTGTTGTAATCCGTTTTTTTTTTAATTAACCTTAGGTTACGTAGCGTCCCTCTGAATTAGCTGTTACTATAGAAACAAGAACATATTAGAACAAGCGAATGAATATAATCCTATGATTTGCATTACAGCCAGCACTATTGGCAGAGCTGCTGTTAGAGAAAACTAATCAACGCCTTCTGACCAATCCGAATCAGGAATTCTACAGCGTTGTGGTATAATAAAGGTTGTACAGTGAACTGAGCGAACAATGTTTTAAACAAAAGGAGATTGGTTCTAACTGTGCTGCTTGTAAACATGAGCAGGAAGTACTGTATGGGTAGTGAGGAAGTCTTTGCTATTAACCACACACGCTTTTTGCTGCAACCATATTCAGGTATTGTTACTTAAGTTACTTCCCTGGAACTGGTTTCAGAAACGAAGCGTGTGGCTGAGGAGTTCATGTTGCATAACATTCAGGCTTGTGTCGTTAGTGCCGTGTTGTTCGCTTTTGATTCGATTTCTTTATGGAGAAAGCACTGAGCAGGATGCAGAGATTTATCATCCCCCATTTACAGCAGCGATGGTTGCCTAAGCGCTTTTGACAGGCTAAAATAATCGATATATGTCTAAAGAGCTCAGGCTAGCTTTACAATGTTAGCTTTATGTCACCCCTGAGCCCTCATAAAGGCAGCATCCTGTTTGAAATGGCTGCCGGTTTATAGGCCAGAGCACAGCCCGATGACTTATAGATTTTAATATTTATGAACCGGCTTTAGTTTCTCTACAATTGTAAGATGTGTTCTCCGACGAGGTCTTACTAGAGCTTCTAGGAAAGCACTTGGCTTTGTTTGAAGTCCTGGCCTTAGCTTGCAGCACTAATATCTCATGGCAGGGGAATAATGTAAACAGCAGGGCGGAGTTAAGACTCATTAGGCTTTCTGGATCTTACACACACTCTCACTAGGTACAGCTGAGTTGACACAAACACACACACACACACACACACACACCACAGAATAGCTGAGACACATCACTGAGTTTATCTGATGTCTCTCAATAGCATCCCCTGCCAACTAAAGGGCGAGTGGATTGTGTCAGCCTGTGGTGAGTCCTATTTAAAACACACTCACACACTGCAGGCTCTCTCTCTCTCTTGCTCTCTCTCTCTTTCTCTCGCTCACTCTCTCTCTTGCTCGCGCTCTCTCTCTCTCTCTCTTTCTCTCTCTCTCGCTCTCTCTCTCTCTCTCGCTCGCTCTCTCTCTCACTCGCTCTCTCTTGCTCTCTCTCTCTCTCTCTCTCTCTCTCATGCACACACACACACACACACACACACACACATCTGTTCTATGCTTTATCACTGACACATAAAATCCCTGTAGCAGAACACAGGATACATCAGATTCAGCTGCTCGTACACACTCTCTCCACCCTCACCCTCTCTCCCTTGTGCAGTTATTAGGTACAAATCTACAGTATTCACATGAGATTATTCACTGAAGCAAATGAATACAGTACTAGTAAAAATACACAGGTACATGACTGGAGCATCTTTATTAGTTGCTAGCGGGCCTACATAAGAGATCCACCGCTCCTGAAGGAATTTTGACCAATCCTGCCTGCTTCCGAAATTACTTTGCTTTTACCCTGAATGCAATATTAGCTAATGAACGTAATCGGTTGTATTTCCAAAAACATCAGCAAATCAGTCAATTAAACCAGGATTATTGCATTTCCTGAAGACGAACGAATGTATGCGGTACACAGCGCCGCACAAGCTCTACGTCCAATTCTATATTAATGAATATGGCTTTTTGGCGTACAAGCTTCATATCATGAATGAAGCCGGCTAGTTGAAGTAAAAGCTTGGAAACAATTTGACGGTTTTCTATCTCGAGCTTGACTCGCGCTGTTATTTGGACTTGATCTTGACTTCAAGGGCTTCAATCCCCTTTAAAGGGCAGGTTCACCGAAAAATGAAAATTCTGTCATCATTTACTCACTCTCACGTCATTCTAAATCTGTATGCGTTTCTTTCTTCTGCGGAACACAAAGGAAGATATTTCGAAGAATGTTGGTAACCAAACAGTTTTGGTGCCCATTGACTTCCATTGTATGGACAAAAAAAAAAAAAAGACACTGAGACATTTCTCAAAATATCTTCTTCTATTTTCCACAGAAGAAAGAAAGTCATACAGAAGAAAGAAATGCATACAGATTTGACGAGGGTGAGTAAATTATGAAGGAATTTTCATTTTTTGGGTGAACTATCCCTTTAACCGTGGCTAGTCCTGCTCTTGGATTTGACAAAGGTGGTCCTGACTACAGCCCTTGTGAAAAACCACCTGCTACTGTGATTTTTTTGGGGGTCCTACAGGAGCCCAGTCCTGATGCAGACCTCTAGCCTCAATTGCATCATTACAGTCCTAGCCTTTAAGTCAAGTCAAGTGGGTTTTTATTGTCATTCCTCTTTATAACTTCCACACATTGGAACAAAATGAGATCACGATGTAACATAACAATGCAGTAGCACATTACACACGACTGAAATAAATACACGAAACAATAAATGCACGTCCTGCGATGGATTGGCACCCTGTCCAGGGTGTACCCCACCTTGTGCCCGATGCTCCCTGGGATAGGCTCCAGGCTAGCCGTGACCCTGAAAAGGATAAGTGGTATAGGAGATGGATGGATGGATGGAATAAATGCATGCTAACTAGACAGGAAAACAGAATAGTATTGGATGGAAGAAACCAGTGCAAATTATTCTCTATAAACTGTAAGCTCTTCAATATCATGCAGTTGTTTAGAAAAGAAGATGGAGGAAGATATGTAGTAAAAAGTCCCTCATAGCAGCACGAGTGCACGAGTATGGTGATGACTGTAAAATGGTGGGTGTTGGTAGACAGCAGTGTGCTGAATAGTCTAACTGCCTCAGGGAAGATGCTGTTGCAAGGGGTGAAAGGGGTCAAACACAATGCTGGTAGCTGTGTAGCTGCAGCTATTCCCCCCTTCATTTTCTCCCCAATTTTGTTGTCCAATTCCCACACATCAGCCAGTTTCCCCAGTTTCCCCGTAACACACTGGGAGGAAAGCACTCTCTGCTCAGAGATGCTGCCGATTGGCTAGTATTGCTGTGATTAACAAGGGAGAGTGAGTATGCCATCCATCCATTCATCCCTCCTAACCAAAGAGCATGGCCAATTTTGCTCTCTTGGATACCAGCCATAGATTCAAATTTGAAAAAGCAAAAGCACTTGAGATCAGCAGATGCAGTACTTGTGGTAGGAAGTGTCGATGGTGGGCAGTGAGACCCTGATCATCTTGAGAGAATATATTTGTAATGTACTACAGTATATCTGTTAGTACATTTTTGTGATATGTTGGTTTTGTTGCCAAATTGTGATCATGACTTATTTTTAGTTAAAAAATGCAAATCTGTTTTGAACCCCGTCCAACCGCCCTTTCCATGAAACCCGAAAGGCCCATCTACGCCATATGTTCTAGTTTTGCTCGTGTAAGTGTGTGAGACTCATGAGCGAGGCAAATCTGTCTTCCCTCACACTCCAAACACATCTCTCATTCATGAACTTGAAAAGCTCCAAATCGAAGCGTTTATCTGCTTAATTCTTCACCCCTCTCTCTGCCATGCCATTAGGCTGTCGCATTGCATCCAACCTCTACCCTTTCACTCATCCTGGTTTTTTTATCCGTGTCTTTGTCTCGAGCTGCATCACCAGGACAAAGGAGGAGGTGGGACTGTAGCTTGAGAGGGAGAGAAACAGCTGTCTGTATTGATCTACTAAGCCTCGAGTACAATGGATGTTGGTGTGAGTGTGTGTGTGGGAGGATGGACCGTTTTGCGAGCATGTGTGTGAGTAGCAGGTAAACATAGAAACATGTATTTAACAACACCATATGCTGCTTCAGCTCCTTCAGGTGCTATTCCTGTGTCGTTCGCGGAGGAGTCGACTCTTTGAGCCGACTCGCATATCTTTACACGTTATTCCTGTGTCGTTCACAGAGGAGTCGACTCTTT
>JANDJT010000002.1:4493743-4527784 GCA_024331685.1 Stegophilus panzeri
TGTCCAGGGTGTACCCTGCCTTGTGCCCGATGCTTCCTGGGATAGGCTCCAGGTTTCCCCATGACCCTGAAAAGGATAAGCGGTATAGAAGATGGTTGGATGAGAAAGGTCTCTTTAGTGTCCTAATGTGCCCTTTAATTGCTGGCCACCTGTAAACTGTTGGTGTCTTAAGGACTGTTCCACAGGTGCGTGTGCAATAATTGTTTATGGCTCATTGAACAAGCATGAAAAACATTGTATAAGCCATTTACAATAAAGATCTGTAAAGTGTATTTGGATTTTACAAAATTATCTTTAAAATACAGTCTCCTGCAAAAATACTTTTTTTTCTGAATATATTATATACACACATGCGCGCACACACACACACACACACACACACACACACACACACACACACACACATAGAACAAAAGGGTACTCACAGAAGAACTGTCTGTTTCTGTTCTGCAAGACGCTCAGTAAAACTTACCAGCGGGTCAAATTTGTACCTGAGACTGCTATTTTTTTTTAAGCAGAGGGTCATCACACCATATATTGACCTTGTTTCATTTATTACTGTTTACTGCTGGTATTTTTTTAATGTAGAAACAGTTGATTTCATTTTTTTTTTTTTTTTGAAGGCATCTTTATTCTAAAGCACTTCTTTGCATGTGCATTAGACTTTTGCACAGTACTGTGAAATTCTTCCCCCAGATAACATCACTTCCTATTACTCTGTGGCTTCAAAAAAAAAAAAAATGTGTAAAGTATGTCTTAATCTCTAAATCTAACCATGCAGTGTTGTTTCGTATATATAATTATATGCATCATCAAATATTTACTTAGAAAATTATTGTTTGCTTGCAACTTGCACTGCTGTGTGAATTAGTTAGTGTTCCTAAAGCATTAAAGACATTTTCGGTAGATGTTTAGGTAGTATAACATCAGCAGACCAGATTTGTTTATACTATTAATCATTTATCATTAAACATTCAGTAAATTACTTGTGATAATGAAGGAACTAGGAATGCATTGATATAGGGTGGTTGTTGTTTTTTTTTTTTTCAGACTGAGAGCAAGTACCAGTGCATGTTTTTTGGTACTCACCTATACTGATACTGAAATGAGTCAACTCCATCCATCCATTTTCTGTACCGCTTATCCTACACAGGTTCACGGGGGAACCTGGAGCCTATCCCAGGGAACTCGGGGCGCAACCCTGGATGGAGTGACAACCTGTCAAATGGCACAAGTGCACACACATTCACACACTACAACAATCTGGAAATGTCAATCAGCCTACAGAGTGTGTCTTTGGATTGGGGAGGAAACCAGAGTACCCGGAAGAAACCCCCAAAGCACGGGGAGCACATGCAAACTCCACGCATACAGGAGATTTAAACCCCCAACCCAAAGGTGTGAGGCAAACATGTTTATTTAGCTCTGTATACATTTCTGCATTTTAAACAGCAGCCATGAAAAGTGCAAACGTGTAAGTTCATACATTTAAGCTACTAGGCTTGTTCTTAATAAAGGTAGCTAGTTGATTCTAAATAAAGTGCATTAAGCTAGCTACGTACATGTACGGAATTAAATTCGTGCCAGACGTATTGAATGTATATGAAAGAAGTAAGACACTCTGAAACCGAAAACAGTGAACTCAGTAGCAACAATTTGACTTGGTCTTCAAATAAACAGCGATCTTCGTTAACAGTTTGTTCATCCTGACACAAACCTCTCACGTGGGCGGGGCTTAATAACGATTTACTCTCATTGGCTAGTGAGATTTTGATCGACAGCTCCCTGACCAGGAAGTAGAGACTTCAGTGTGGCGAATTTTGGACAGCGTTCTGGATGCGACTCTCCGTATAGTTATAGTGTTTGTACTTTGTAGGGGAAATGACTTACTTACTTAGTCAGTATATTAGTTTGTAATTAATATTTGAGATTTGGGTAATCTCGTACCACTATTTTTTCGAGGTGAGCTCTCAGGAGCAGCACGGAGCATCATCGTCATCATCATCATCCTCCTCCTCCTGTTCCTCAGCTGGACACTCGAACAGTCGATCCAAATCTTACTAATCAATTAGCTTAAATCGCTGTTAAGCCCCGCCCATACATGAGATTTGTGCCAGAATGGCGATGGTAAGCTTGCGTAGCGTAAAAGAAAACTTTGAAAAGCGTAAGTGAAAACTCTGGCAACGCATTTTTAAACCATGATTAGCGAAAACGAAGCTTAGACAACCGTTAACAAAGAATGCTGTTTATTTGAAGACCATGAATTTAAATTTTTGCCTCTGACCTTTCAGACTGGTTTTCTTCGTTCTCATTGTATATTTTTGTTTCTTTGTTGAAAATACTTTTGGCACAAATTTAATTCCATAGTTACATTAATTAGCTTGGATCAGCTAGGGCTTCATACTGGAAAAGCACTTCGTTTTTGTCTTCATTGCGTCAGAATCCCAGGTTGTCAATGACCACTTATCTAGAGCTAGCTGTAGATTTTGTTGTGGTTTCTTTTTTTGAGCAATAATGTTTTATGTTGAAGATATTTTTATCAGGTTATTATGCTGTAGTTCCTCCTCTTGATATTTCCACTGATCACGGTTTGAAGTCTGCTTTGCTTTGATTGGCACCATTAATGGTGAAATATATCCAGATCGCTGTCATTTTGTGTTCATTAGCACAACGACGTATGCTAGGCTTAAGTCACATAGTATCACATGTTGCTATCTGAACATCTTTGATGAGTAGAAGTAAATGAGCACAGTATCAGATGTATACATGATATCAGCATCGGTAGCAAATGCAAAGAACATTTGCTGTAAACTTACGTTTCTTTGCCTTCATCATTTTACCCAAAGGCTGTACACGCTTTTGCATTCACCTACACACACAAATACAGTTTCTGTGAGAAGTAAATGTTCAGAATGTACAGAATGTGAAGGTCTCAGAGACAATTTTTTCATTGTTGGTGTTGGTTTTCGCAGGCGGCGGTAGCAGAATGGCGCAGGAATGACACGGCGTAGGAGGAAGCTGCCAAACCGTGTGAACAGAGACCTTATTCTCGTCCAACATCTCTGCCAAACTAGCTGTGGGTGGCAGTTGTGCTCATGTGCCTGATGGTACGCCAACACGCTGATCCAGAATCAACGTTCCTGACTTCAAACAAGTTTACAGCCACGGCAGCAGAAACGGCGAACTGATCCCAGAGCAGGTCGAGCATTAAAACCTCCCCCAATGCCACGGCAACAGCAGGAGCTTCCTCTGGCAGAAGGGAAGCGGCTGAGAAAAGTGTCAGGGGCCGGAATCTTTCTGGGAAATGTCTCCAGATTTCTGTCACGCATCCCTGATGCACATTAATAAAACAGACAAAGAAGTGAGCCTTGACAACGCAACACAGTTCAGTTAGTTTCAGTTCCTTTTAATGTTTGACTTCAATAGGGTTTTTTTGACATTTATGGAGCACATAGTGTGAGCTCTTTGCATGAACTATTTTTCACCTTCATTATTACCGACTAAATCGCCCAATAAATATTTGAGATGTTATTTGTGTTCCTTAAAATAATTTGCTTATGAGATAGCGTTAGTAGCAGGAATTCAGAAACTGATTCCTCTTTATGATCTGGCAAAGACGGTCTACCAGTTTGACCATTTCTGACTTTTAACAGCAGAGTGTCCATAAAATATATTTCAATTGTTCTTTTGATCTGAAATATATATATTCAATCGGTCTTAACGTTCATTAATATTCATGTTAAAGAGCCCTATTATGCAATGTAAAAGTGCCGAATTTTATTTTAGAGGTCTCGTACAATAGGCTTACGTGCATCCGAGGTCAAAAAACGCTTGAAGTTTCTCATAATTTACATTGCAGCATCACCTCTTTTTCTCAGTCACTAACGACTCGCTCAAGGATCCGTTCACTCTAAACTCCTCCTTTCAGAGAACCTACTCTGCTCTGATTGGTCAGATGTCCCAGTCTGTTGTGATTGGTCTACCGCTTGCAGCGCGTGTCGGAAAGGAAACGCCCACTACCATATCTGAATTTCAGCAGCTCAGTCATACTGTCGTCAGTTTTACCTTATTTTGAGCCCGAGTCCGATAGTGATACATCGGAAGATCGACCCGAACCACCATCGCAAGCACGACGAGAACGGGACGTTTCTCAGTGGGAAGTTTATATGTAGTTTGAGTTAGCCGGTTAGCAGAGGCCTCCAGCTGTGCACTGGCTGTACACGTATACAACACAAAACTATGCATTTGGAGCACTCGGTAGAAAATATATACATAAATAATTTATCGCACTTACAGGTTGTGATCCAGAGGCGCAAGACAGTCCAAATACGGTTGGTAGGGCCCCGTCTTCAATAAATAATCATTTCGCAAATCCCGCGTTCACTTCAGCTAGATTTGAGAAGCAGTCGAACACAAACGAGGGTCGGAGCTGAACTGCTGTGGTATCGTTTTAAAATGAATTCTAACCACTGACGCTTTACATCCTCGTCCTTCGGGAGTCCATGCAAAGTGGCTTTGCTTTTGCAGCGCAGAAAACAACATCTTCCCGACAGGAACCTAACTCTTTCAGGACGCAACCTCAACTGTAGTGTTTGAGGGCGGGTCAAAGTACATGTTGTTTTTGCGAGCAGCCAACGAAGACCAGAGGCGGGGTTTTACGTAGGTTGCGCTTACATTTATTCATTTAGCACACGTTTTTATCCAAAGAGACTTACAAATGAGGAAATACAAGCAAAGCGATACATCAAGCGGAGAACAATACAAATAGTGCTACCATGCGAGATTTATAATTGAGTTCTAGAGAAGCAAAGTGCACAGAGTCGAGGTGTAAGAGCCAGAGTAAGGTTGTTTTTTAATAATGTGGGGGTTGGCGTTTTAGGGGTTAGTTAGATATTCACGGAAGAGGTGGGTCTTTAGCTGTTTTTTTGAAGATGGTGAGAGATTCTGTGGTCCGGATTGAGATTGGAAGTTCATTCCACCACTGAGGGACAGTTAGTGTGAAGGTTCTGGAAAGGGACCTTGCGCCACGCTGAGTAGGCACTACTAAGCATCGGTCGTTAATCGATCGCAGATTGCATGAGGGAACGTAAGCCTTCAGGAGAGTGTTGTGAGGTAGGAGGGTGCTGTTCCAGACAAGGTCTTGTACGTGAGCATCAATTCCTTGAATTTGATACGGGCGGCTACAGGAAACCAGTGGAGGGAGATGAAGAAGAAGAAAGGTCTGTACAGGAAGTAAAGTCTGGAATTACTAACGAGTCGTTTCAGCTGTTCAGAATCGCTTCCTTCTTTTGGGAGTCAATAACTCCGTTTGTCGTGCGCTTTGATTTTTGAAACTTTGCAGACTTTTTACATTTCACAAACAGCTACATATATAACATACTACATGAAAGGTAATATCTGAAAAAGCGTAATGGGGCGCTTTAATTGCCTTCTGAAGAAAGGGTGAAACAACTTGCACGTTTTTTAAACCTGTTTCGACCCGAATCTGATATATGCCTGATTTATAACGTGGTGAAGTTGATTAAGCTAAATGAGCTGTTTGCATGTGCGTGTGTGTGTGTGTGTGTGCGCGTGTGTGTGTGCGCGCGCGCGCGTTTTCAGCGCTGTCCTGAGAGAAATAAGATTTGGAGTATGCGAGCAGTAGGAAGATCTCCCAAAAAAAAAAAAAAAACTTCACACAGAGTTGACAGAGTTTTGCATTTGGGAAAGTAATGAAAGGATTTATTTATTTATTTATTTGCAGGAATGGCTCTACAGACTTTTTTCACTTCCTATTTTAAGTATGCTGGGTGTAACATCCCGAATCGCACGCTAGTACACTAAACAATATGTAAACACACAGGGTGTCACACCATCTCTTTTACACCATATTTAAAGAATAAAACTCTTGCTTATATGCTTTACTTAACAAAAAAATTCATAAATCAACTTCATGTTGGTGTGATATGACCTGCTACACCCAGAAGCTGATTATTTTCCCAATAACAGCTCACCCTGAAGGGTTTTCTTCCTTTTATACCACAATTTTTTTTTTTTTTTTTTTTTTTTTTTTTTTAGCAAAACACAATAAAGTAGCTTGTCATGTTAAAGAGAAACTGGACAGCACAAGGCAGAAAGCCGACTGCTACAAAGAACTGACACTGGAGACTCCTTCGTCTCCTTACAGAAAGCTTCACCTCATCGACAATTATACATGTTTCTTGGCTGAATAACTACACGTTTTTTTAATCTTGTTTATTATTAGACTTAGATTATGTATTGTCTAATGAGCTGTTAATATAGAAAGGATAACATATTAGAACGAGTGCATTAATATAATAAACCCGTGATTTCCCTCATCGTCGGATTACTGTCAGAGCTGCCGGTATAGGAAATTCAGCAACACGTTCTGACCAATCAGAATCAAGAATTCAACAGCAGTATAAAGAGGAATACTTTCTTCTGAAGACAACAGCAGGGTGTTTTGTGGTTTGTGCTGTATGATAATTTGTTGCCTGTGAGGGTTTTTTTTTCCTTCCTTCAGCTTAATTTTTCTTCAGTAAACTGATGAAATCAAAGTTGATTTTCGCAATATACGGTGTATCCTTACAAATTTAAGCATGATAATTAAAGCTCTTGTTTCCTCTCCAATCAGAAGCCATTCAGCTGTTACTGTATGTTACTACAGGTCTACATCAGGTGTCTACCACCAGGTCAGGTAATCTCACAAGGAATCACGGCTGAAAAAGTGATGTGCGAGGTAATGCGCTTGACTTTTAATTAAGGCATCTGACTGTGTTTCCTAATGGAAAAATGATTGGTGAAAAGCTGCAAATGCAGCTCTCAGCCAAATTTGGAGCCGTAATCGGTTTTGACCCGCGGTGGTCTGTCCAGTCAGAAATTGAGTTTAGCTAAAGTGCCGTGGCTCGGCGAAGAGGTGAAGAGCACTCTAGCCGCCCAACATCAGACCGAAAAAAAAAACAACAAATGAGCTCCCCCGCCTCGCACCCGAGAGGCATCATTACCAAACCATTTAGACAAATGAACCCTCCGCCGTTTCCTGTCTGGGAACTTTATAATTCAATTAGCCTCATTTATCGATCACAGACGAACATTTAATGCCTCTCAGAGAGCGCACAGAGAAATATTTATACACAAGAGTTCAGCAGAGCCATCAATCTTACAGGAAAAAGAGGTCATGACAGACACTGAGGTACGTGATGAATGCGGATACGCAGGGAAACTTCTCGGGGTAGGACATGCTCGATCTGTAGACCTTCTAAATGCCATCGACTGATGAAAACCCATTTCAAGGCTCAGAAACTCAGGCGGCAGGGACATTATTTTGGGGGTAAAAATCAAAGTTGTGCAGTCTGCAAGGCTACTAGTGGACAAGAGGAGAAAAAAAATCAATCAATCCCTGTTTGGTCCCTGTAGAGAATACGGCAGGAGAGACGGCTCCTGAAGGCGCGAATAATCCATTGTCAGGATATTTCGAGCGTATTTAATTCCAGCAGGAAGAACTACTACATGGAGTTTGAATGCATTATTCTAATTGAGCAATTATGATACATAAAAAGAGTTTCGCCTGTCCAGCGGGTGCCTGCGCTGCCAATTAGTCCATGCATTTAAAGGTCATCTTGTGCCATATGTGCAATTTGGTTACTTAACTATTAACCCTTTAATCTCCACGGAGTCCTCGATTGATCCAGCCTTACATTCCTCACTGCCGTACCTACACACCTTTCTCATTAGCTTCACAGTAATTACTGAATTATTCATGGTTACTGACTAATATAGTTTAAAATGAATGCTTGGATAATAAGCCATGAGTCTACTGACTAAAGGAAAGTATGAATGTACTTTTTTTTTTTGAAGTCTACATATCTTGCTGTATTTGAAGGGGTTTTTTTTTTTTTTTAAATGACCTCCTGCCAGGATGCTTCCTTTCACAGGCTTTAACACACGACTAATGTGGTGATGCAATACTCTCCAACAGTGCTGTTATTCCTGTTTCATTGTAAAATAAAACATCAAGGACCATTTTATGCAATAAAGTGAATCAATAAAGACTCATCATCAAATCAGGCTGGAAAAGGTTACAAAACCATCTCTAAAGAGTTTGGACTCCACCAATCCACGGTCAGAGAGACTGTGTACATATGGAGGAAATTCAAGACCGTCGTTACCCTGCCCACGAGTGGTCGACCAACAACGATCAGGTCAAGAGCTCTTATTAGTGACCTCTCTTATCAACAAGGTGTTTCCACCCAGAGAACTGTATAAACTCTAGAGACTGTTGGGTATGAAAATCCCAAGAGACCAGCAGTTTCTGAAATACTCAAACCGACCCATCTGATACCAACAACCATGACACGATCAAAGTCATGGAGATGACACTGTTTTCATTTTTCATCAACTGAATCTCTTGACCTATAGCTGCATGATTTTTTGCATTGCACTACCACATGATTGGATGATTATTGGCTAATGGATAATTGGCTACATACATACATACATACATACATACATATACACACATATATATATAAAATAAATAAATTAGTTGATTTAATATATATGATGGTGGCACACAGCAGCCAGATACAGAACAGAACTTTCTTTACATTATATCTATACTACTGTACATTAGACTTTTTCATTGTACTTTCTTTAAACCCTGGGATAAAATTACATTTACCTTTGTGGTATTTGGCAGACACCCTTATCCAGAGCGACTTACATTTATATATCTGGGCAGTTGAGGGTTAAACACCTTGCTTAAGAGGCCCAACAGTGGCAGCTCGGCAGTGCTGCAATCTGAACTCACGACCTTCCGAGGAACTCACGCCCACGACCGTGGGCGGCTGTGGTTCAGGTCGTAGAGCGGGTTGTCCACTAATCGTAGGGTGGCTCTGCATACCGAAGTGTCCTTGGGCAAAACACTGAACCCAAAGTTGCTCCCGATGGCAAGTTAGCTCCTTGCATGGCCGCTCTGCTACCACTGGTGTGTGTGTGTGTGTGTGAGTGTGTGTGAATGGGTGAAAGAGAACCAGTGTAAAGCACTTTGGATAAAAGCGCTATACAAGTGCAGACCATTTACCTTCCGATCAGTAGCCCAACATCTTAACCACTGAGCTACCGCTTCACAAATTAGTGAGGTACGAATACACAGTAAACTGCATCTTTAATGAAGTGGCCCTCATATGATCAGAGATGAAACTGATGCACAGTACTGGATCCCTGGTTATGATTCTGATGGACTCATTTGCTTTTTAATAGATTGCCGGCGCACATCGGGACCGGTGCTGTAATTGCTATTCAGGCAATCATGACGTCCAAAGTGTTTAATAACGCCGACGATGGTTTAGCCGACGATGCAAGGACATTAAAGACTTAACAGGATGAAATCCACCCAAGAGAACAATATCCACTTATTCTCCTGCCTTTTACACACTTGTATCATATCTTTTGCATGCAACGCACACGTCGTGCTTACAACAGCCTCCACAAAGCACACGGCAGCTCTCCTGATCGGCTGTAGTCCACACTATCGGTGCCTGGTGCTGCTTTTAATTTGTCGCACCGAGAGGATGGAAAATGTCACCGCCGCATACATTTGAATAATGCAGTCATCATTATTCAAGCACCTTGAACCAATGCTACCTAGCTCATAGAGTTACAATTTTAGGAGAGTGAATTTTCTCTCACAAAATCCCCCAGGGGTCTATTTAAGGGTAAAGCCCTGCAACGACTAAATAAATCAATAATAAACAGGCTTTAAGGAAACAGACAATCGTCATACATCATTCTGGTCACGCTGTGTATATAAGATGGCAAAATGTAGCAAAAATCAACCTAATTAGCACTGGATCTTATTCTTAGCTCTAGGGACCTCATGTTATTTTCTTTGCATTTTGCTTTCTCGAACAAACCTATTTGAGTTAAGGACGTCATTGTGTTACAGCTGAAAAGTGCTCCTAGACTCAGTAAAGTTTAGTTCTAATTTATTTTGCTTGGTTTTTTTTTTTTTTTCCACTTGTCACAGCATAACAACATGGCATGTGCGCAAAAGGCTTGAAGGTCCAGCTGTGGTTTGTACCTTGCTGAGAAATGCAGAACGTATTCAGCTCATTTCCTGATACTTTTGCAACCCTGAGGTTTTTTTTTCTTTCCTTCCATAGATCAGTTTGCAACAGCTGAAGCACAGCACTAAGCCAAAGGTCTGGTTTTGTAATCAAGATGAAAGAAATAACCTTGAAACAGGGCAGTTCATCCAACCTGATTCAATTCATCAGATAACAGCGAGGAATTCGGGCTGTGCGAGACGTTTGCGTTATTCTGCGAACTTGTATCGTGGTTATTGCAGAGTACATTAGGTCTGTTTGGTTTAAATGGTAGCTTAAACAATCTCGGCGGGTTCACATACATGTAGCATATTAACTCCTTTGGTTCATTTTCACTTACTGACATTACCCATAATACCACTTGAATACCTGCAGATAGTGGTACAGTGGAATTTCGCTTGATCTCTACCTGAAGAAAGTGATGCAGCGGCACTTTAGTCTTTCAGTCTGTCCAGATCTCTCACCTCCTCATCTGCACACTCTGCTCAAACAGATCAGCTTCCAAAAGCTTCAACTATTACGTTAATACCACCACCAACACCATCACGCTAGTCACCTTGTAGATCGCTAACTAGCCAAGCCGAGTCTGCTGTAACTCTGTTATACAGTACAGCTGCTTTACATTCTGAGACTTTTATGAGTCTTGTCCAACGGCGTCTCCACGACTTCTATGCTTGATGTCGCTGGAAAACGGTGAGCGACAAAAGAAGCTCTTTTGTTTTGAAGAGACTGACCATGATCCCATATGTCTGAGATCTCTGAAATGAGCTCCATTGGAACTATGCTAGCATTCACAATTCAATTTCAATACAAAGATATTTCATGTATTTCAGGGTGGCGTTCTCCTTTAAGACATCTGGCCTACTCGGTCCAGCAACAGTCTGAATTACTTTACATCTATTGGCAGTTTGTCTATTATTACCCAGGAATGTATGACCTACCTCCCATCTCCAAGATCTCCAAACAGCTTTATATTGGGATCAGTCGATATGCACGTACATGCTTAGAAAAATAGGGATCCTCAGCGATTCTTTTGATGGTCTTGGGTTCTCAAAGGGGTTCTAGATGGACCTTTTCTGAAATGAAAAGACAAGTTGAAAAGCTCTGTGTACTAGGAGTATAGTGAAACTGCATGAGAACATGTTATTTAATCCTTTATCCTATTGTGAGTGCAGAGATAGTTATACGTAGGGTTTAAAGACATGGCGATATCTTAAGAAATTGCCATGATGCATGAAAACATTGCATATTGTGAGGTTTGGGTTTTTTGTTGTTTTTTTTCATGCCACATCAGTGCAGTAGATTTTTCAAATCTGTATGCCATAACTGCAACCCATATGAAGAGCTGTGGGGGGGGTACTCCTTATTGATGTTTTCATTTGGTATGCATATTTAGATGCAATGCCCTTCGCAGCGGAGCTGAGCAGCTCGATACTGTAACTATAAAGCAGACCACTTGTTCTGAATTAGTGTGTGTATATGACCAATGAGCTTTTAAAGAGCAGGAACATTGGAATGTGGAAAAACTGATGAAACTCGGTGCAAACTCTTCACACAACTCTCCGGCTAGCAAATATCTTGCAGTTAATATATTACACAGAGAGAGAGAAAATAAATAGACAAGCCAGACTTTCATAATAATATATATTTTTGTGTGTGACGCGAAGATGGAAATGTTGTTAGCGGATTAATTAGACAATTAGCTTTCCGTACATTATTACATTATGTTAGCTACCATATTTTAGTCTCGTCAGTTTTAGGGCAACCAAAACATGGGACCAGGCAAACACACTGGAGCTTTCACTTGCCTAGTTATTACATTACCCACGATTCTTATTTAAGTTTAACCTTCCTGAATTATTTGAAGAGGATGTGAAGGAAATATTAAGTAGCTGCTGCAAAAAGAAGGAAGGACATCCAATCAGCTACTTGTTATTGTGAGTTACAACGGAATTAATTTAGATGTTTATCAGAACTACACCGATCAGCCATAACATTAAAACCACTGACAGGCGACGTGAATAACATGGATTATCTCGTTACAGTGGCACCTGTCAAGGGGTGGGATACATTTATTAGGCAGTAAGTGAGGAGTCAGTTCTCGAAAGTTGATGTGTTGGAAGCAGGAAAAATGGGCAAGCGTCAGGATCAGTGCGACTTTGACAAGGGAAAAATTGTGATGGCTAGACGACTGGGTCAGAGCATCTTCAAAACGGTAGGTCGTGTGGGGTGTTCCCGGTATGCAGTGGTTAGTACCTACCAAAAGTGGTCCAAGGAAGGACAACTGGTGAACCAATGACAGGATCATGGCCCCAAAGGATTGGGGAGCGAAGACTAGCCCGTCTGGTCAGATCGCACAGAAGATCTACTGTAGCACAAATCGCTGAAAAAGTTAACGCTGGCTCTGATAGAAAGGTGTCAGAACACACAGTGCATCACAGCTTACTGTGTATGGGGCTGCGTAGCCACAGACCGGTCAGAGCACCCATGCTGACCCCTGTCCACCTCCGAAAGCACCTACATTGGGCACGTGAGCATCAGAACTGGATCATGGAGCAATGGAAAAAGGTGGCCTGGTCTGATGAATCACGTTTTCTTTTACTTCATGTGGACGACCGGGTGTGGGTGTGTGTGTGTCGCTTACCTGGGGAAGAGATGGAACCAGGATGCACTATGGGAAGAAGGCAAGTCGGCGGAGGCAGTGTGATGCTCTGGTTAATGTTCTGCTGGGAAATTTTAGGTCCTGGCATTCATATGGATGTTACTTTGACACGTACCACCTACCTAAACATTGTTGCAGACCAAGTACACCCCTTCATGGTAACAGTATTCCCTAATGTCAGCGGTCTCTTTCAGCAGGATAATGCGCCCTGCTACACTGCAAATATTGTTCAGGAACGGTTTGAGGAACATGACAAAGAGTTCAAGGTGTTGAGTCGGCCTCCAAATTCCCCAGATCTCAATCCAATCGAGCGTCTGTGGGACGTGCCGGACAAACAAGTCCGATCCATGGAGCCCCCACATTGCAACTTACAGGACTTAAAGGATCTTACAGTATTAAAGTCTTGGTGCCAGATACCACAGCACACCTTCAGAGGTCTTGTCGAGTCCCAAGGGGGGGCCTACACAATATTATGCAGGTGGTTATAATGTTATGGCTGATCGGTGTATGTATATGTATTGCGATATTGCTATAATATACTAGTTACACTGCCCAGCCCTAGTTCCGAGTATTAGCAGTCAGAAGATAAAACCCCCATTAGCTCTGTAAACAAGCCTTTAATGTGATGACCGGATATACAGTTGCTATAATGGCACTAAATGAATGAATGAATGAATGACCCTGATCCATTAAATAAATGTCCCTCATAATCGTTTCCACGCTCGCGTGCCTCGGAAGGCCATATCCGCCCTGCTGTTCCTCCATCAGAGTCACATCAGCTCTGATCCGTGCACGGCTCGGATCACATTAGGTGCCTGACATTTTGCCTTCAGCTAATGGGGCTATTAAAAGAACGCAGGCTGTCTCTGTGGCTTAGCATCATGACGGAGATTAAAAAAGGAAAAAAAAAGAACAAAAACTAACAGATGCATTGGCTTACCCTTTTCTTCTCTATGCTAACTGAGCGGCAATGGGGTGGAGGTGGGAAAGAAAAAAAAACTCTCAGGGGTCTCTTTAAACAGATGTTGTGCCACACACCACAGGTTGACAGATGCTCCACTTGCTAATGAAGTTCACACGATCAAGATCAAATAAAGATATATACACATACACACTCCACCTAGCTTCACTCTTTTCAGCTGCAATTTGTGACACATTTAAAGAGTAAAAACTGACGTCTTTTCATTTCCTCGCTTCCTGAACCTTACACATCTGTGATACAATTCTGTTAATAATATATGACTTGTGTAAACAAAAATCAATACAATCCCTCATGCAGTCCTGACATCATGGAGATGGTCAATAAAAACCAGATATTCCTGGGTATTTGTGTAGGCGAACAACTGAACGCAGCTGCATCGACCCACGGAGATATTTCACGTGATTTGGTGTTAAAGTCGAAACCACAGCGCCACCTACGGGCAGGAATCAGATCGATGCGTTGAAATTAATGAACCAGGGTGCATTTTTGTGAAATGTGAACTTAATTTAATAAGCATATTTAAATAAAATAAAAAAAAAAAAAAGGCAATCCAAACCTATCTGTACTGTAAACAGCATCTACTGTGTTCAATAAGAAATACACAATGATAAAATGATTTCTTACTTCTATAAACAAACACCGCACAAAAGGTCATCCCTAATATCGGACCTATTGAACATAATGCAACACACACTTTCTTTATCTTTCTGATTTACCTGTACTGAAGTGAATGATCATGTTGGTCATGTAAACAAGATATTTGGGGGGGGGAGCAATCTTCAATTTCAAACTGAGATGCGAACAAACAAATATAGAGAGAAAGATAAGAAAGAAAAAACAAAACAAAACAAAACAAAAAGATCGCTGAAGGATCCTCAGTCGTCTCGTTCTGGGCTCTTGCTTCTGCCGGGGCTTTGAGAAGAAGAGCGACTGTAACGAGAAAAACCGAGATAACTATTACGAAAACAGACCGTTGATTTAGGGTGCGTGTACATGACAAAAGAAAACCAAACATCTAACCATGAAAATCGACTCTAAACCCAACTTTTAAGTGAAGAAGGAGCCCAACCTTTACAAAGGCTGAGATTAAAACAAAAACGTTCCTTCATTTTACTGTGAAATTACTCACCTGGCTTTATTTTCTTTTCCTTACCCCTCTAACAGGGACCGCCTGATACTCATAAATAAAGTGTGCCATGCTTTAGAGATATTCTCATTATATAGCGAATATTTCAATCTTATACCACAGCTCAAAATCTGATCGGAGCTGATGAATGTTCTGTAACAGCAGCTCTGACAGTAGTGCAGCTGTGAATCACGGGTATAAATTAATAATAATTAATACGCTCGTTCTAAGACGTTATCGTTTCTCTATAGCTCGTTCGTATGGACTTGTATGGCGGATGCTCCACGTGATCGAAAACCTGATAATACATGTAATAATAAACGTAGCGCTTTACTGTTTCGTAGTAACAAGCTGCATTTTTTATGATTAACTCCTTGATAGTGAAGGGGACGAGCGTCTAGACCTGTTATAATGTTAGTGATACAGGAACTACCTTCGCTGATGTTTTACAACCTTAACTGGTAACTGGTTTTTAAAATCGTCTGATATTGAAACCTATACAGTCCCCTCCGAATGTATTGGAACAGCAAGGCCAATTCCTTTTTTGTTTTGTTTTTTCCCGCTATACTATAGCTGAAGACGTTTGGGTTTGAGATTAAAAATGAATATGAGACGACAGATCGGAATTTCAGCTTTCATTTGCTGATATTTGAATCTATGATGTGCTAAACAACTCCGAAGACTTCACTTTTGGTAGCAGGCCACCCAATTTTTTAAGTGAGCAAAAGTATCGGAACGGATCGTCTCGGCGTAAATAACACTTTCTGTTGGTTTATCCTTTTTGACAACACATGCTGTCTTCACACGCAAAACCCAGAGCTCAAACCTAGAGTAGATATTCGGAGCTATTGATTCTTTAAACAATCAATCAATCTTACAGGGCACACCTGGGCAGCAAGAAACACCTGTCAGTCACATGTTTCAATAATTCTGATCACTTAGAAAAATGGGTGGATTCAAATGAAAGGTAGATAATGTGTTCGGAGTTGTTTAACACATCGTAGACGTATATATCAGGAAATATAATATAAGCATATAGCAAAAAAACAACAACAGAACTGGCTTTGCTGTTCCAATACTTTCAGAGGGGACTGTATGTGTGTGTCTATGTTCTGTTTTATCGGTTTCATCTGTTGATCTGGCCTCCTGGTTTAATTTTCAGTCTCTCCTCATGAGTAAGAGAACATTCAGGCCGACAAAAATAAAAGTCAACAAAAGTCACGTCCGTCATATTGCGGTAAAAAGCAGAGAAGCTGCTAAGTTGCTAGCTAATTTTCACTTAAGAAGGTAGGGACAACTAGCTAGACCTATAAATAATCGAAGAAGAAAAAAGCCAGACACAAGCAAAAATAATCAAACAACTTTATACCTACAATTTATTTACTATATGTGCCAATTACAAAGATGATGAAAACAAGCTATACTAGTTGCAGGTATCAGCACTTCAAATTTAATACTTTTTAATACCATATTCAAGACAGTTACAAAAAATTTTTAAGACCTGCACATCACTTCAATCATGCTACACGATACATCAGCTATAGTGCATTGTGTTCATGCATATACATCCATTTCTGGGTTTAAGTAAACTATAGCAGGGTGAACGTCTATAGAGGGAGATGGGAGACCAGAGCAAATATCCTTTCTGTATTAGCATTTGCTCCAACAGTGAAAGAAAAAAAATCCAGTATTTCCTTTCCATGACTTTACAAGAGAGGAAAAAAAAACTATAGAGAGATGGATTCCGGCATTCAGAAGAGAAAAAGATGTCGAATTTGCCATCACTCAGGGAGTCGAGTAGTATTTTAGCATCTTCAAAGTAGACGCCCTTTTCGCCTAGAATTTACAGAAATGTATTCTTGGCATTTTCTTGACCGATTTCTTGAGGAATTTCCCTGAGATGCTTCTTAAACAGGATTAACAGGTTCCCACCTACGCTGGACTCTTATCGGCCGCTTTTATATTATATATATATATATATATACATATATATGTATATATGTGTGTGTGTGTGTGTGTATGTACATATACACACACACACTGAGTTTAAGTGTCTAAAAACAGCTCTTTCCCATCGTCGTTCGCGTGTGTGTGTGTGTGTGTGTGTGTGTGTGTGTGTGTGTGTGTATGATTACCTCCTAGCTGCAGAACCAGACCTGGATCTCCCAACAGAGCCTAATCTACATTTAAAAATCACACAAATAAACCCCAATGAATTACACAAAGCAATCATCGTCTAAATCATCTAAACAATATAATTTTACGGACGGTTTCATTTGTTGCTATATTGTACCTGCTCCTCGGATGAGAGGCAGAGCGAGAGCGAGATCTGGATCGAGATCTAGACCTTGAAAACACACAAAAAAAAGAAGAGAAAATTTAATCGGTCATTCATGAGATGGTTTAAAGTCCCTCTGAGCAATCGGGATCATGCTGATGTTGCAGAAATTGTTTAAAGAGCCCTGTTTATTCTCCAGTACATCACATCTTCAAGATGGAGCCAGAAAACCCTTCATTTGCTTTATATAAGGTTGGACTACTAAAATGGGGGTTTAAATAAAAAAAATAAAAAAATAAAAAAAGTTAACTACACGTACGCAAGATGGCTGCCGCATGGATCCCACGGTCATTCGGTGCATCGCTTGTGCACTCTCTCGGAAATTAACGCGACATGTCTGTGTAGTACGATACTAACACAAATGACGGGCGTAGTGTAGCAGCATGCAAGACTACCTCCGAGACCGAGTGAGCAAACCAGCCTGGTGTCTCAAATCGTGCACTATTCCAGACCGTTATTGAGTATTAAAACTACGTTTTGTGTTTGAATTTTAAAAACCTTTCACATGGTCTTCAAATCTACCAAAAGATCAGTTTTAAACACTGTTAACGTAGGGCCATTAAATGAACATGTACGATTTGAGATGCAGTTCATGACAACAATCACGACGACGGTGGAATGTTTTGACAAAGCTTGTCTAGTCTTTTTAACATCACTGTGGGTGGGAAAAAAACCCCACAAAAATGAACACAAAACACAAAATTTTACAGTCCGTCGAATAATGCTGCTTGCCTTGCTGCTGCTTCTGCACACACACACAAAATCATGTGTAAAGTATAAACCGGATTTTAGCTGCGAAAACACCAAGGCTACATCCGAAATCACGTACTGCGACGGTACGTGCTGCATTCGATGCTGTACCTACTGCACGGCTGTTGAAACAGTACGTACTAAACAGTATGCTTGTGTATTATGACTACAATCCCGGATATGCTACAGCCGCCATGTTGGCATTGTCATGTGACCTTCGACATCATCATAAACACGACAATCTTAAAGGGACCACAAGATTAAAGCAAGTGCACTAACCTAACTGCAAAATGCAGATCAGGAAAGTTAACTGAATTAGCAATTTAACGTGGGCGGGGTTAACAGGCTGAGGTAAATTCGTTGCCGTTAGTTTGGCCGGCTAAGGCGTGACGGGGTTCACAAAAAAGGGTTTCAAACGCTGTGATGACGCTGTGTTTTCATTTTTAAACCTTCAACGAGTTAACAATTTATTCGGGTATTGTTAAAGTTCCGTTAAACCCAGGTTTAATACTTAAAAAGAGCCGACGTGCGAGCTCGTCCACGCCAGTCCATTATGGCATTATGACACTGACTCGCGTAGTGTCCTAACGGTCGTACAAACAGTACGCCATCCGGATATTTCTCGCCCACTGAGTATTCGGACGTACTATACCCCCACCGCCCGGGCATACTGCTTTTTGCCTACTGCGTAGTAGGGTAGTACGCCATTCCGGACGCAGCCCGAGACCCACCTGGACCTTCTGGGTGTGCCAGACCTGGACCTCCGCGGAGAGCCGGAGCGAGAGCGGCGAGGAGAGAAGGACCTCGACCTGGAACACAGCAAGCAAAGCATACACTTTTAAAATGTGTATAGAACACTAATGAGAAACAACATGAGAAAGATACATCATTAAAAAGATGCTTAAGGTTTAAAAAGTGTTGTAACGAACTATAATATTCATCATTTCAGAGATATATATTTTTTAAAATAAATAAATAAATAAATAAATAAATAAAGAGTCACAATAATACTAGATGCCTAGTTTTTGCATTAGGCCTTGCTTTATATTTTGTCTTGCAGCAGCTGCTCACCTCTACCAACTATTTAAAGGGAAAAAGAACTTTTAATAAATGATAAATGGTCAGCTTTTCCCCCCCACTGTATTACAACCGTCATGAAATTAAAACCTGCACCACAGGCAACAAATAAATATAAAGTGCTCTGTTAATGAACAGTGCTACATTTTTACATCATACATACATTAGGAATATTACAATCAAAATATCTTTGTTTTTGTTTTTTATAAATGTCTGCAATGATCTTTTTACTCTGCAATGATATAACACACCGTGTTGTCTATAAAGCTCCTATAAAAGAATGCATGATGATGATGATAATATCGCGATATGTATTTATATCATCTTTCTACGATTACAACCCACACGCGTGCACACTCACCTCCTGCCTCGGCTGCGGCTGCGAGAGCGGGACCGCGAATACCTCCTTCCGCGAGAGCGTGAGCGAGAACGAGACCTGCCCGATCCATTCGAGAGGGCGCACAGAGACGGAGGCATGGACGAAAGGATGCAACGAAAACAGAGAAAAACACTAAGTACTGACTCCACATAGGAACAGTGAGTAAGACATACAGACATTATTTCTGTCTCTGAAACTGTCCCTGCACCTCTTCCTACATCTGCTTACAGCATTCTGCACCTCTGCCACTGGCCTTACCTAGCATGAACGGAAAAAGTACAGTACTTTTCACTTTAGCACTATATTACTTACAGCAGTCAACTTTTTTTTTATTTTTTTTTTTTACTTACAGGATCCCTGCATAAAGTAGGTCTTTCTCAAGCTTAACCAAAAAAACAAAAAACAGTGAAGACAGCTTGACATTACACATTATGTTTGACTAATTTCAGGCAAAAGAAATAAAAAAAAAAAAATTTTAAAAAAAGGAGAGAGAGAAAGACACATTAATTGGTACTTAAAATAAACCTTGCAAGTTTGCAGGTCGACCCTCTTTGGAACCGAGGTCTAGCAGATCTAGGCGATCTAGAAGTATCTATCATCAGTCGACCTCTGCATCTAGTCGTTTTCTTCGCTTTCTAACGATGATCGCACTGACAGCCAAATCGCTTGATTGAGACTTGATAGAAGCGTGCGAAGTGCTTTGTCTGCCGAGGTCTCGATGCTCTCGTTAGCAAAAGCGTGGGCCCGAATCGATTGTCAAATTGGCTCGGATTTGCCGATCAGTTGGGTTTGGAGGAGGAGGGGTGGGGGAGGGTGTGGGGCACACACACACACACGTGCTCACACACACACACACACACACACACAACACGCTTATGTGCCCCGAATGAAACGATTAGCTGCAGGTAGAACTGGCAGGAGACTTAGAGAGGGTCTGGCTGGCCACGCCCTGGTCAAAGCAGGTGATCGTAACTGTGGCATTTGCTAGAAGATTCATGAAATCGTAAAGGGTCGTGACACTCTGAACCAAACGATGAAACCTGAAAGGTTTTGACCAGGTGAGTCATTAAATAAAATCGCACACAACATTTGAGCATTATATAAACCTTGAAAGTAAAACAAACAACATTTATATAGCTGTATATGTATATAGTGGTTGACTGATACATTGGCTTATATACTGGGCTTTTTAGGAAGTCAGCTCCTGATTGGTTGGCCATCATGATGACATCACAGCATCTTTATAGTTTAAATTTTTTTCACTGAATTATGCCTTTTTTTTTTCTTCTTAAGACAGAAAATGTTGACAGGAAATATGTTTGTTTGGGTTTTGTTTTTAAAAACACCCATCCCTATAGATTTCCAAGCCAAAAAAAAAAAGAAAAGAAAAGAATGTCAACTCCAAACTAGTAAGTCAACAAACTTAATGAGAAAATTCTATGTGCTTATGATCATGGGAAGCTTGTAGGATAGGTCTAAAATTGTTCCGTGTTTAATAGATCTATACAATTATTAACATTAACGGCTTAAAAACATCTTTAATAGTGTCATTCTCGTGTCTTAAAACATATTTCATTAAAATCAATTATTGGCTACATGCCATCTGCCTCATTAATCTCGAAATATCCTCATTAACCTGTAAACGTCAACCCTTTATAAAACAAATCGGTCGACCACTATATGTATATACAGGAACCAAACAAGGAGAACATCAGAATTTTAAACAATAAAGAGACATGTAGATACTCCTGTGTGAGCATCTAGCTCCAGAGAAACAGTGTAGAGAAAATCTGAGACTGTATTTACATTTACGCAAACATGCCATCATGTTGAAAATCTGCATTGACCAGTCTTTCTGAATATTAATAAAACACGTTCTACGTTACTTTATTGAGTATTCGTTAGCATTCATTAACGTGTGCAGGTGTTGAATTGGTGGTGGTTCTGGCTCTGGCTGTTGTTTACCTGCTCCGTCTGCGGCGGCTGTAGCGGTGACAGTCGTACGCGTAATGCCCCTTCTCACCGCACTCATAGCAACGGTCGTTAGGGTCGAAGGGGCGCCGAGTGGGCGGGCGGTCGTAACGGGAGCGGCGAGGCATTCCTGTCGATAACTCTACACGCACACGGGTTCCACAGATCACTCTGAAACAGAAACGTGACGAACGTGCAACAGTAGATCGGTTCACCTTCAGGAAACATTTATTATATTGTTATTGAGTAATTCTTTTAATATCCACGATTACGTCGTTCAAGTTTACGAGGCTAACTAACGTTAATGATTAGGAAACGTGGAATATGTTACATTTATTGTACCTAATGATTTGGTTTAATCCAATTGGGGGGGGGGGGGGGGGGGGGGGCACTAAAGCCTTGCTGACAAAAAAAGGCTTTTTTCTCTCTCTTAACTTCTGATATTAGGCTTGTTAGTTGATGGTTAATCACAGACTAGTGACCGTCAAGTAATCAGCCCCGAGTTTTTTTTGTGATTGTTGCGGCCAAAAATGCTTAATTTTGCTGCGGTTGCTTCCCCCCCCAAAAAAAATTTTTTACGATGCAACATTTTTTGTTGCAGAAAAGGACTTGAATTGCATGTAATTGCTTTGCATGGTCTTTCTCAGTGATGTTCGTTAGAAAATGACGTTACGTGACAAGTCTTGGCCCGAATCTGCGGAAAACCGGCGGTAATGTTGAAAAACCGCAAGCTCCTCCGAATATTGTTCCGTTTTGCTCGATTTTGCGTTCATTTCTGCAATCGCAAAAAACATGAAATCCTGCAGGGACCGCTTAATGACACTTAAAAACAGCTGAATAATCAGCTGGCATTCTGTTTCAGAAATAACTGCTATGATTAATCACGAAAAAAAAATACGTAAAATTTACCCCATGTGCTATAGAAGACCTTTCTTCCGTCATAGTATCAGCCGAGTGATAAAGTGATTTGTGCACGTTCCCGACTTACTTGCCATCGAGGCCACGGACGGCATCCTCAGCGTCTCTGGGATCATCAAACTCCACGAAGGCAAATCCTGGAGGGTTTCTGGCGATCCACACAGTTCTCAAAGGCCCGTAATAACCGAAAGCCCGCTCGAGTTCGCCTTTCCCTGCACCAGTGCCCAGGTTCCCCACGTAAACTTTAGTCTCTACAAAAGAATAAATACAGATGCTGTAGATCAGATCGTTCTTACCTCTAAGCCTAGTCTAGGACCAGTAAGTCTGATCGAGAGAGATCAAAACATGAACACACTTCATTTAAAATTAACAGTCCTTACTTAAAAAAAATCACTCCAGAGACTGGGACTGAGTAGGGGTCCTTGCAGATGTTCCTCCCTGTAAATCTGATCATTCTGCATGACTGCCAGCTGCACGCTGATGTTGAGCCACGCCCAAGTAATCTAATGTACATCATGTGCTCTCCTATTTTATGTAGCAGAGGTTGTAGCCATCATGCCTAAACCAAGAAGTCACATGCTCAATTAAATTTTGCTTCAGGGCTCACCCTGTGCTGAAAATGAGCTTTTGCAGTGCAACATCTAAATGCCACGTACATACAAAAGCGAGCTGAAAGAACTGGTACAATCCCCATTAGAAAAAAGTAATAAAAACAAACCAACCCTCCATGGTTATATTTGACCTTTACTGACATTTTCTCCTTGAAGCCAACTTGCATTTCTTTGCCAATTTTATGCAATAAACACAAATGTACCCTGAGGAGCCTGTTCTTTATCCTGATTGGTTGGATGTTAGTGGTCCATCATCTCCTTGCGTTCACACCAGGAGCATCTGGAAGTCGTCCATTGTCTATGAGATCTGTTCATTTTCATGACATTAGGCTAAGCCACCTCTAACGACAACAAAATCGGCGGGGCGAGTGACACGAAAAAGTGAAACTGAACTTTATGCAAACGAGAAGCGCTTACCAAGTGAGACATGACTGACTGGAGAACACGTGTTTTCTGGTTCCATACATTTGTATGATTGTAAGTAAACTAATATTTTTCCCCCTCCTGTTTTACAGAGAATCCACAGAGACCAAAGTGTGACTGATCTATTTAAGCTGCTGGGATGTGAGGTGATGTTCGCCAAAGATTGCACACTGTACTCGCCTGTTTGGCGATGAATAAATAATCACAGCCCCCCAACCTTTAAAGAAGAAGCCTTTATTTGTCACATATACATTACAGAACAGTTCAATTCTTTTTTTCCCCCCCACATATCCCAGGTTGTTAGGAAGCCTGAGGGGTCAGAGCGCAGGATCAGCCATTATACAGCACCCTGGGAGCAGAAAGGTTTAACGGCCTTGCTCAAGAACCCAACAGTGGCTGCTTGGCTGTGCTGGGGCTTGAACCCCTGACCTTCGGATCACAAACTCGAAACCTAAAAACGTTTAGCCACCGCCCTTTACTTGCATTAGACCGGTGCAGACCGGTCAGGTTAAACCAGAAACCCAAAACGATATAACTGCAATGTAATTACAGAGGAGATTGTCGTGGTTGCCATAGATACGTTGCGAAACTCTGTTCAGACAGTTTGAACAGTTTCCCGCCGATAACTTTCCTAAACGCAGACATTCGATTCATTTTTATTCGTATAGTGCTTTCAGTGACTAGACGTCGTCACAAAGCAGGTTTACAGGTGGGTGTAGATCTGAGATGGTGACAGTATTGAGGAAAATCTCCTCATGAGGAAGAAACGTTACGACTCACAATGGAACCCTTCATCGGTACATTTACATGGACAACAATAATCCGATATTAACCCGGTTAAGATGATAATCCAGTTACCTCTGATTAAGAAAATAGTATGTAAACAGCGATATCTGATGACCTTAATTTAGAAGTGAATTAAGACGTGTGGAGTATTCCTGTTTTAGTCGCATTATCGAAGTGCATTACAGACATGTACACACCTTAATCACACTATTAACGTCGTGTGGGAGTTTTCGTCGAGACAGGACACGTACACACACGGCAGTGCTCAACCGTTTGACGGCAAACAAGAGAGCACTGCTGTGTCCGAAACCGCGTACTTACCTGCTATATAGTAAGCAAAATATACATATTTCTATATACTATATAGTAGGAGAAATACACACGTCTCTATATACCATACAGTAGGTAAGTACACGTTTTCGGACGCAGCCCACAGCTTCAAGGAGTCATCTATTTGCACGTACAGCATCACAAATAATTAACTGCACTTGAAGCTTTCGTAAAAAATTAAAAACGAAACACTCAAAACTGTACACGGCCCCATAAAGAAGACCAACTGTATGTCGATACATGAGATTCTAGAGGGAACGTCGGACGGCGTGGGGACGTAATGACGTGTGCCGTTAATCCATCTATGCTCTATAACATGTAAAACGGTAACATGAAAGGAATATTGTCTTGTTCAGAATAAGGTTAGATTATTGTTGTCCATGTAAACGTAGTCTATGACACCACATTGTGGGATTATAAATCGTTAGAATATACAGGTGAAGAAGAGGAAAGAGAAACTGTATTAAGTGCATAAGAAAGGATGTTCAGTATGAGCAGATTGTGAAAATAAAGAGTCCTGGGATGAGCAGTCATTATGATTACAGCAGCAGCTCTTGGGTATAAATCTACAGTGTCCACTGAAGCAAAGGTGCATAAACATAAAGGCAAACAAAAATAAATACTTCAGTTAATGAGTTGAATTCAAAAGGTTCATAGGTTAAATGTAAAATACTTTCTTGCACATTGCAAACAAAAAAAATATAATAAAAGTATTTAAAAAAAAAAAAAAAAAAAAAGTATAAGCAAACTACCGCTAAGCCATACAGGTTGTATCCAAAATGGCGGACCTGTATTTTTAATGGAATTGTTCATAAACATTATTCGCTTTGCCGTTCTGGACAAGGGCTAATTCCTATCTATTTACAGCATACACTTGGGAATTTTACATTAAAACATTTAGAAGGATATTATATCAGATTAAACCCAAACAGTGTAAGTGGTTGTGTACAAAAAAAAAAAGAAGAAGAATTGTCGCGTTAGCTAGTAAGCTAGTTTAGCTTAACATAGCAACCCTCGCGTTCGAAGAAAGCCGTGCACGCGCAGCAGTCGGCCATTACAGCCGCTGAAGAGGCGCGAGCAAAGACACGCACGCGCGCGCTATGATGCTACCCGGATACCATTTATCTTTATTTATTTATTTATAAATTTGTCAATAAATACACTCTTTTTTTTATATTTACACCTAGCTTACCTCCTCCGTGCCGACCGTACCTGGACATCTCACAGAACCTAAACACACTCTGTTCTGGAAAGCTCGTCAGACTGACAGATGGGAACGGAACCAAAAATAGAAAGAAAAATGCGTGTCACATTTAAAAGTGTCCGTGCTCTCGTTCTTTGTAGTTCTCACATGGGAGTAAAGTACGGGGAGTAGCATTTAAAAACTTGATATCCCATAATGCACTTCTCGAACGTGTTTAGTATCCGGTAAGTTCAAGCGCAAACGCGGTGATATTGGTTCCCATTGGCATATCTTTTATATCTTATGAAGTAAGAGAAAATTTTTTTGCTCTTGTTATTATTCACAGATATTCGTTTTTATTTATTTATCCAGCGGAAATGGGTGAATGGTGCAATATGTTGCCGCAGGAATGGTTTAAATTTGTGAACCAAGAGGTAAAAGTGACCGCGCAGGATCAACAGCAGTATGAAGGCTTTGTGTTCACTGTGGATCCGGTTTCTTCCAGGTAATTCCTATGCACGCTGATACACACATTAAAGAAGAAATCCACCCAGAAACATATTAAGTATAATTATATTAGAATATTTCTGATGTATGTAGTGTTTCTGGGACAATTTGATAGGTGGTGGTGTATTTTTGGTATTCTTGTGAGAAGTTAGTGTTTGTGTCCCGTGCTTGCGTAACACGAGGGCGTGGTTTGCGGTTAACGACGGTGTTTAATAGGAGGGGAAAAAATCTTTAAGGATGATGGTCAGATTTTGTTGATAGCTCCTAAAAAAACAAGAAAACGCTATATTTAAATTTTTTCAGCCATGTCTTACTGAAAAATCGTACGTAGAAATAGTCGCTGTGAGTCGATTTAGTTTTTAATAACGACGCTCGTCTAAAAAGCCACCAATGGCTTGTTTTTACGTGACGTCACAAAAACACGTACTTTTCTGTCTGCCATTTTGATTCCCTTCATTTAACATTTAAACATCTCTGTGCATTGAGCGGCACGCTGCGTAGTGTGTTAAAAGGTAAATATACCGGTTTGTGATGTTTAGGCATTGAGACTCAGATATTATCTGAAGAAAGGCGTAGGTTTATGGAAGGCTGCCGTTAATCTTAAGGGTATGACATTCTTTTTATTTATTTATTTTTATTATTATTTATTTTCTTTTATTTAATTTCCTCATGACAAATTAACCTGTCAAAATGAAATATGGTGAAATCTGAACTACCGATCCTTGATTACATTACATCACTCAGCTGAACGTTCATTATGATGAAACAACTCTATAGATATAGTGATTAATCAAATTCTAATACGAGTACAACTTTAATTAGACAATTTTAACGAATAAAAAAAAAAAATCATCAATACTGCCAAACAGCAAAGATCTTCCAGGAGAGATCTCAACACCCATCCTGCTGCTAAAGGACATACAGGCAAATTGTCACCTGAGGTTAATTAGTTTAAAGGATATTTAGGGATAGGCATAGTTTAGGGATATATTTTTTAAAGAACTTAAATAGAATATTTAGAATTTCATGTAAACAGGCTTATTTACAAGACAGGACCAGTGCACGAGGTATTTAGTTCGGAAATCAAAATGGCCGCATAGTTACAAACGGTATAGGATGACGCGAAACTCACGGGACAGCTACAGATACGGCAGGATCACTGGGGAAACATAGGCGAGACATGCTAATGGACAGAGAGTTATTACCTCAAACTCACTTATTAAGATTATTTCTATTTACACGAGCCTGGATCACGGTAATTCTGACCCTTCAGGATTTCGTGATTGAAGAAATGAACGCAAAATCAAGCAAACGGCGCAGTGTTTGGTCGAGCTTGCAATTTTTCTAAATTACGCAGATTTGGGCCGAGATGCCGAAGCCCAAACTCGGCAAGTTGCATCACAAATTTTGGCTGCAACGATGACAAAATAATATCATTTTCTTTAATCCCATGTCTATCTTTTAAAGGATCTTTATCGTATAATCTGACACACAATAAAGATCCTCTTGATCATTTTATCACACAGTCGGTTATAGAATTCAGACAAGATCTTTTAAAAAATTTTTTCCCCCCTCAAGCCTCGTCCTTGTGACCTTCGAGGAGAAAAGAAGCGCCTCCGTGAGGGTCGTCTTGGGTCATGCGGTGAGAGACGTGCAGCTTCTCAGGGCAGGAGATGAAGATACAGAGATGAAGATGAGGTCTCTCTTCATACCTGCTGCCAGTCAGGACTTCAGCACAGAGGAGCTCGAGGAACGCAAGGAGGACCTGCGAGCATGGCTGGAAAAGAACCTCGTTCCCGTTACGGACGAGGGTGACGTCCTGCGCGTGGCCAACGTGCTCACCGTCAGCGCCCCGTACGGACCCGAGCAGTGCAGCAGCAGCAACGAAATCATTTTGGCCCGAGTGCAGAGTCTCGTGGAAAGCAAGCCGGGACGAGAGAACCAGCAGTGAGCATTCGACTCGTCACATTGTGTCCTCTCTGTGAGAGTTCATGAAGTTCTCTTTCTATTGAGGGAGATTTAGAATCCACTGGACTTTGATTAAAGCAGTTGTGGCACTGACAGGATGTTGAGCTTTTTTTTTTTACTTCTATGTACATCCTTAATGCCGAAGCACGCATTGGGCCTTGTTTATCAATCTGGGTACGAACAAATCATTCCCAGGAGCATTTAAGCAAGAAATTTGGTTTTCATGAAAATACAGTTAGAACAGAAAAACCTCATTTTGTCATTTCATATTCCTGACTTGAAATAAAGCAATCCAGAACAAATCAAGACAAATAAGACTAACCTATTCACTCAGAACAAAAGTTATGACCCCACCCATTGCCGATGCAATGGCTGAGCTACATTACTGGAAGATTTAGCATGCTTATGAGGCGCTCTTTCATCATTTAGTCTTAACCTTTTATAGAGTATTGTGTGCGTCACTAAATGCAAGCGTGCCATGAACATGCTTGGTACTTTACAGGCGATCAACACTGGCACACGAGGGTGAAGAACATCTGTCGAGATTTTTTTTAGTACGGTTCGGCTTACGATAATATTTACACAAAACTTCACTAAAAGGCTAATGCCTAAAAGAATGGGAAAATATTATACGCGTATATTTTGCCGAGCTGATTTTGGTACCTCGTTCTTGGCAAAGAAAAAAAAACCTTGGTCAGGTAAATAAAGGCAAACACGTCATAGCTTTTACAAATATAGATTTTTTTTTTCTCTCTAGGAACTGGTGACTGATCAGGACCTGGGAAAAGGAAATAATTCTGCAGTTTGTAGTTTTGTATTAATAAACTATTTGATGAAGATTAAAAAAAAAAAAAAAAAGATCACAATTTTGTAATAAAAGTTGTCATGACGAATCAAATTATTTGTTTAATACTATGAGTAATAATAGAATTTATTTTCCATCCATCCATCCGAGTGTTCTGGTGAGCGTGAATGCCGTAGCATACGATTTATATTTCTATTACATTTACATCCTCATCAAACCATTCGGTGATATCCGTGAATGTGGGCGGGGCCATCCTGGAAGAGACCACGCCCATCAGCTCCACATTTTCATTACTTATATTACGTTAATAAATACTATCAGTTTCTGACTGGTGTTCTAATAATGCAGTCCCTCCAGGATTTCGTGATTTTACGTCCGCAGGAACAAACGCGAAATCAAGCACACGCCGCGATATTCGGAGGAGCTTTTTTTTTTTGCAAAATTACCGCAGACATTTCGCAGATCTGGGCCGAGACACATCACGTGACGTCATCGCGACAGGTGTTTGGTCAAAGCCGTCTTCGATTCACGTGTCTACGTACACGAGTACAGCTACGTAAATGGTCTCATTTACCGACGAACGTCACTGCGAATGAGCATACAAAACAATGTCGTGCGATTGCGATTTCGCCAATTCGAGTAGTTTTCCACAAGAAAAAAAAAAAAAAGGAAGCACAAACACGTACGCAAGTCGCATCGTAAAAATTTTGAAGAATAAAAAGGTGCAGCAAAAATCAAGCATTTTTGGCCGCAACAATAACAAAATAACTCGCAAATGCAAAATCCTGTATGGATTGTCTATTTTAGAAGATAAATGTACAAAAGTGTGTGAAAGATTTATGTGCTCAACAGTTTCACCATCAAACCTCATTCCGTCCCTCTCCCATAGAGCCTCGGCCATGGCGTCCCTCTCCTATAGAGCCTCGGCCGTGGCGTCCCTCTCCTATACAGCCTCGGCCGTGACGTTGTTCTCAGTACTTTAATTGCATTTCTGTAAACAATTGCATTGGGAGATGATGTTTCTCATCAGTGTCTGATGCACAGCTCTACTGTAGCACCCGTCCCTAAACATAACAGATCATCACATACACACACTGGATAAAGCATCAATCAGAACATTACTGCATAAACACACACTACCGGTCAAAAGTTTGTGGACACCCGAGTGAAATGTTTCTCACGATCTTAAAAAGCTTTTGATCTGAAGGTGTGTGATTAAATGTTTGAAATCGGTGTCGTAGACAAAAATATAATCGTGCCGACGTATTCACTTCTTTCATTAGAAAACACATTTTATTTACAAAAAAATATATATTTTTTAAACAGACGACTCGGAGCGAAATATTCCGAAAAGCAGCGGATAAGAGTCCAGCGTCGGTGCGAACTCCTTTAATACTGTTTAAAAATCATCTCAGGGAAATTCCTCAAGAAATCGGTCGAGAAAACACCAAGAATACAGTTCTGTAAATTCTAGGCGAAAAGGGCGTCGACTTTGAAGATGCTAAAATACTCAATTATTTTGATTTATTTTGGATTTTTTATCACAATATAATTCCCATAGTTCCCTTTGTGTTACTCCAGAGTTTTGATGACTTTATTATTATTATTATTATTATTATTATTCATTCTAAAATGTGGAAGAAAATAAAAATTAAAAATGAGTGTCTAAACTTTTGACCGGTAGTGTACATCACATGATTCATGAACTGATTACTCATATGGACGTATTCTTGGGAAACGCAAACACTTTATTTCACTTTTCTCCCATTTTCTATGCAATTTGGTCACCTGACAATTCCCAGCCACCAGGCAGCCATCTGTCTGCTGTCACACCACAGCTACCGTATCAACTGAGGACGGTGAAGGCTAACACATGCTGCTCGTGTTGTCTGCCCTCTTCCGCATACACAGAGAGAGAGAGAGAGAGACCTTCCATGGCTGTGGCATCATCAGGATTTGTTCTCGTGATCCCCTCACACTATGAAAACGCTTCTTTCTTTCTTTTTTTTTTTTTTTTAAACTGATTTTCTTCCGGAGGTTTCTTTGTACCTATAGTTATTTATTTAGTTATTTACTAATTCTCTCTCATTACTCATATTGACTTTCCCAGCACACAGTGGTAGAAACACTTTTATTCCCTTGTTTTAAGAAGGCAATCTTTTTTTTTTTTTTTTCTTCTTTACATACTTATTGGCAAAAACAAATGATTCAGAAAATAAAAGTTCTAACACAAAGGACAATCACTTCTTTTTTTTTTTTTTTTTCTTCGTGTTTCTTGAATGCATGAAAGTACCTCTTTGGTTGTGGGAGGGTACCTTTGACTTGTGGTACTCTTGAGACTTGAGACTACTGGCACGCAGACCTCTCCCCGTGGGGGTTAAACACGAACGCAGCTTGCATCTCCCAGTCCCTTTTGTTTTTTTGTTTTTTTTTTGTGTTTTAAACGTAATGAGGTGTGGTTAAGTCAAAGGCTGAGGCAGAAGGAGTCCTATGGGTCGAGTCCTACCTGTCGGCATGGAGGAGGCAGGCACATGAAGTCTGTGAAGAGGAGAAACCGTGCTTTGTTGATTTGCTTTATTTAGGAGCTGGTTCAAACTGCTCTATAGTCTTTCGCTGTCCAGCATTAATGTTATTGATTTGCGTATGTATTTTATTATTATTATTATTATTATTATTATTTTTTTAATCTGGTCCTGACTGCAGCTGCTGTGGAGGAAAGGAGGAAAGGCAGATGAGCTCATGGCTGAAAATAAGCAACAAACAACAACAACAAAAAAAAAAATGCAAAATGAAATGAACAATCAGACAAGGACAAAAAACAAACAAACAAACAAACAAAAAAACAAAAAAACACACACGCACGCATACCAGCTTTCAAAAAGACAAAGCAAAAAAAAAAAACCCCAAAAATATACAGAGAGACAACCTGCTGCAGGAGGGCAGGCTGATCTTAAACCAAGTGAAAACACAATCTGAATGGTTTAAGGGCACATTTTTCATTTCCTGTTTGTCTTTTTTTTTTTCTCCTCCTCCAAATTCCAACACTGGCATTTCATCCAACAGCTGTATTTTTTTTTTGTTTTGTTTTTTTGAAAAAGTCATTATTCTGTATGTATATATCTCACACTTCTCATCTGCAGTCTTTAGTGTTTCCTCTTTAGGAAGGGTTGGCGTTCTCGAGAAGTGGCGGACCTTCCCGCTCCCTTTTATATGTTTTCGGGGGCAGTTTAGGGATGGCCGTGCTGTGCCGGGGGGGCAGCGGGGGTCCGGCGGCGCCGTCACACTCGAGCAGGTGCAGCGCCGGAGAAGAGGCTGGGAGTTTCCGGGGTCCCAGCGGCGACGGTGACGGGGACGAGGGAAAAAAGTGGCTGGGCTCGGCGCGCCGGCCCTGGGGAGGAGGCTGGAGGAGCAGAGGCGAGCTGGAGAACACGTCAGGAGTGCGCAAGGGCTCGCGGGGAGGCAGCGAGGGCGGGCTGGAGGGAGCGTCCGGCACCGAGTAGCGCATCGCGTGCAGCTTACCGGTGGGCTGCCTCGGGGGGATGGCCGGGGGACTGTCCATGTGTTTCGACATCATCTGAAAAGAGATATTAGGATGATCAAAACTTGGTTTTTTTTCCACGTTTGCATACTATTTCAGCTTTCCTAAAATTTTATACGCGTGTAAATTTAATCCCGTCTGGATAGAGATTTAGTCTATAAAAACATTATAGACTCATTAGATGAGATGAGATTCTGGCTCCAGAACCAGAACCACATCTTGGATGACGTTTGAGGATGTTTTACCTTGGAAGGCGAGGACTCGGCAGGAGCGGATTCAGGACGCCGTCGTGGTGGGACAGGAGGAGGGACAGGGGGGTCGTCTGTACTCCTGTGGAAACTCACCATTGAAGACACGGACGATGACCCTGAGAAAGAGAGAGAAGAGAGAAATTAGAGCACAAATAGTACTTTAGGCATTTTCTATGACTGATGAGATGCCAAAGCATGAAACAAAGGATGAGACACGAATCAGATGCATGACCTCTGACCCCAAACCCTCACCCAGATTTTTTCCCCCCCTAATCGTGTGAACAGTGACTGGAGTGGGTCTGTGATCCCTGTGATCAAAAAAAAAAGAAAAAAAAAAAAAGAAGCAGTGATCATTTGGCTCCTGCCCCATATAACACGTGAAATATTTTCCAGCTCTGGTGATGGAGAGACAAAACAAATGTAATGGAAGAGTGAATGAGTGAGTGAAGGGAGGGGGAGGGGGGGATGAGAGAGTGAGAAAGGTAAAGGAGGGCTTATACTAACGTGGGCCATGAGGCAGCGCAACTGGGGCAAAAATGGTGTCGCTGTCTGGTAGCAAAAAGAAAAGAGAGAGAGAGAGACAGAGAGACACAGAGAGAGAGAGACACAGAGAGAGAGAGAGAGAGAGAGAGAGAGAGACATGCTGAGAGAGCAACAACGTAGACAAGGTCTCGGAATGTGAAGAAATACGTCATCATCATCAATCAATCAATCAAGAAGAAAAAAATCTTTGAGAATTTTTGTATATTTTTTGCCAGGGAGGTACACACACACACTTCTCACAACTGCAGAGAGAGAGAGAGAGAGAGTGAGAAGGGGGAAGATCAGGTAGAGTTAGGTGCTGAGAGACAAAAACAAAGACAGAGAGAAAGAGACACAGAAAAAGAAAGACAGAGGCAGAGAGAGGGAGACATATATAGAAAGACCCACACAGAAAGACAGAGAAAGACAGCGAAACATACAGAGACACAAACAGAAAGACAGAGAGAGACAGCACGCAAAAGACACACGAGAGAGAGCGAGAGAGCAAAAGACACGAGAGAGAGAGAGAGAGCAAAAGACACACGAGAGAGAGAGCAAAAGACACGAGAGAGAGAGAGAGCAAAAGACACGAGAGAGAGAGAGAGCAAAAGACACACGAGAGAGAGAGCAAAAGACACACGAGAGAGAGAGCAAAAGACACGAGAGAGAGAGCAAAAGACACGAGAGAGAGAGAGAGAGAGAGCAAAAGACACACGAGAGAGAGAGTAAAAGACGCGAGAGAGAGGGAGAGCAAAAGACGCGAGAGAGACAGAGAGCAAAAGACACACGAGAGAGAGAAAGAGAAACG
>JANDJT010000002.1:4528006-4544316 GCA_024331685.1 Stegophilus panzeri
AAAGACACACGATAGAGAGTGAGAGTAAAAGACACGAGAGAGAGAGAGAGATGGAGAGAGAGCAAAAGACACGACACAGACAGAGAGAGAGAGAGCAAAAGACACACACTCCTGATCAGTGGAATAAAATGTAGCGGGTTAGTTGGTGTTAGTAAAATTCACTCAACACGTTTTACACGTGACAGGAGTGTAGAGTAGCCATACTGCATACAAGATCTTTAGATAACAACAAAAAGACGTGTGTGTGTGTGTGTGTGTGTGTGTGTGTGTGTGTGAGAGAGAGAGAGAGAGAGAGAGCGTACAGTACGTACTCGAGTGGAAGGGACTGGAGGGACCCTGCGGAGAGTCGAACACACTGCAGATATCTGTGGAGCTGGAGGCTGCGGAGGCGGGTGGGGGCGTGAGGGGCGTCCGGGGCGAGTTGGGCGCCGACGCCGCGCAGCTCTCCGTCTCGCTGTCCGGAATGCGACTGTAGCTGATCTTTCTCGGCTCGTTCTGCAGCGGCGTCGGGTGGCGCATGGTCCCGGGCCGACTCGAGGACGGTCGCACGCCCGGAGATTTCAGCGGGCAGCTGTACTTCTTAGGCTGCGGGTGGGGAGCGGAAGCAGATTTAAACATCGTCTCCGTGTCTACTTCCTCGTGTGGAGAAATGAAAAGGCACTAGCCAACATCTTTATCTGAACATGTAGTACGGCAGGATGCGCTTACGAATCGAGGCAGGGAACGTGCGTTGCGAGGCTCGATCTCTAAAGACTTGTTGAAAAGGTGGTCTGTAAACTCCTTCTCCATCATGTCCTCCATCGGGTTCAGGTTCTCGAAGAATTTCTGCGTCGGCGTGAGAATCGAACGAGAGGGAGGGAGGAAGCGGAGCGCTGAGGTCACTTTCATTTCAACAGTTATTCGTTCATTCATGCTTCTAGAACGACTAGACCCGTCAGTGCAGATCAGAAAAATACGCTACAGTATTATATTTTATTTAAAACACTTCCTAGACGAAGAAATGACTGGAATATACACTACCGGTCAAAAGTTTAGACACACTCATTCTTTATTTTCGTCCACATTTTATAATAATAATAATAATAATAATAATAATAAAGTCATCAAAATTCTGGAATAACACAAATGGAATTATGTTATACTTATGAATTATGTTGTGATACTAAATTATTTTGGATTTATTTATTTATTATTTATTTTATTTTTTTCGCCTAGAATTTACAGAACTGTATTCTTGGCGTTTTCTCGATCGATTTCTTGAGGAATTTCCCTGAGATTATTTTTAAACAGGATTAAAGGAGTTCGCACCGACGCCGGACTCTTATCGGCCGCTTTTCGGAAGATTTCGTTCCGGGTCGTCCGTTTAAAACAATATTTTTCGTAAAGAGAATGTTAGTTTTCTAATGAAAGGGCCGAATACGTCGGCACGATTATATTTTTTGTCTACGACACCGAGTTCAAACATCTAATCATACACCTTCAGATCAAAGGGTTTTTAACGTCACGAGAAACGGTTCAGTCGGGTGTCCACAAACTTTTGACCGGTAGTGTGTTTCTCAGGCCGTTCTCATGTCAGTCTCTTCAGCCATTTAGTCAGCGCATGAATGAATCTTTCAAATGGTCTAGAGGTAGTGAAGTATGCAAAAGGCATTTGTTTAAACTTGCTGATTTAATTGTTAATACATAAGTAAGTAATAATAATAATAAGTAATTTAAAAATCCACTGTTAGGTATTATTTCATTTAGCAGCTACATAAAACATGATTCCCATTACACGTCCTTGAAAAGGATTGTAACTCATTTTCCATTCCTAACCCGTATGTCGGCCTCCGACCGTAGGCAGTAAGGCTGGTTCTGGTACTGCTGGATCTCTCCGGTGATCTCTGCTACTTTCCGCCGCTTACTGAAGTTGATCAGCTCTTTCCCGTGTCTCTTCAGGAAGTCAGGGTTGCCTTCCTCCGTTTTCAGGATATTTGTTAAATATATACCTGAAACACAGACAAATCACATACCGATAAATTGACCTGAAAATGAGAGGGGGGTAAAAAAAATAAATAAATAAACGTATCCTATTCTGTTCAACTGGAATACAAAGCAAAAACCGTACCAAAGAAGGGCACACATGGTGGGTTAATGGACCTGAGTTTGGCCAAATACTTCTTATAATGGTCCTCGCTGAGTTCATGGGCCTCCTCTAGGATCTTCCTCTGTCGGCTCGGGATTTGCTGGAAGAACAAGCAACATTTCTCGCGATAAACTCACTATGTACTTTGTGCCCCCCGCCCCCCCCAGGAATCATCTGACGCAAAGTTCACGTACGAGTCCTACAAAGTTTACCTCGAAGGTGTGGTCGAGCCGGTACACAGGAGAAGAGTTCATGGCGCTGACCACCTCGAGGACGCCGTTAAAGTTATTGAGCTCCTGGAAGACCTGCAGGATCTCGATGATGCGGGACACCACGGCTACGCGCTCCTCCAGGTTCTCCGTTTCCACGATACACCTGAGGAGAGCACCATATTAGCGGTCAGCGCTAATATTACACTGTAACAGCGGAAAGTAATGACTGTACTATCTGTACTGTGTTTGATTGTTCATTGTTTATGTATTATCGTATTACTATTGTAAAGCGTCCCTGAGCTCTGGAAAGGTGCTATATAAATGAAACATTATTATTATTATTATTATTATGATATGAAAAGGATTAAGGGCTCATGGAATTTTATCTCTCTCTTCGTGAATGTTTATTCGTTCTCTAATTTGGTCAATGAAAGATGACAGTCAGACGATTTGTATAGTCTTTGTATAACCTTTTCTTGTATTCTTTTCCATTTCAATCTCAAGCAAGAGCGAGTCTGAGCGTCTACGAGCCCTCGGGGTGTATATTTATCTTTCTGTGGTTTAGCTATCTGACGCCTGCCTCGTGTTTCAGTTACGCCGGGTAATAAAAATACACACATCAGAGGCGGTAGTTTTCTCTCGACGCTGCATTTAATTAGGCGCGCACTAAGATTACAGCAAAGTAGTTGAGAGGTTATGCGATTTCAGTCATGCAGTAGATTTTAGTTTAACCTCGTAACAATGATGAAACAGCAGCAGATAATCAGATCCTCAGCGTGAAGAAGGTCCCAACCTACCTACTAAATAATTTGTCAGTACACTACTGGTGTCATTATTATTTAGGCACACTACTTAGTATGCATTTTATGGTTTGGGATGCAGCCTTGAATCCTCTCTGAATAAATCCGATTAAATCCCAGAGATTAATCTGTGCAAATTTTGCTACTAGTGAGGAAGAAATTCTGAAATCGTTTAGCTTTAACCCTAATACAGGGTACAATTCCGTTACGGTATCTAATCTAAACACGAGGATCAGACAGAAGCCAGTGACTTACTTCTCGAACCAGAGGGTGAGATTGGTGGTGTGGCGGATCATACGCAGAAGGTTGGGCGAGTTCAGTTCTTTGTCCTCTTTCGTCCACACGCTGCCCACCAGCTCTGACGGCTGAACCGCCCTGAGAGAGACAGACAGAGACGGGATGAAAAAGGTCAAAATGGCGGCCTGCTTTCTCTCTCATCTTTCTACTACATGGAGAAAAATTACCCAGAACACAGCAACACAAAACCATCGCACTGTGATGTTATTTACTGGTTTAAAGGTATTCAACAGAATAAATGATCAGTGTGCCACAGTACGGCATTAAAATGTCGCTAAGGCATCGGAAATCCACTTTCTCATAGTTTAAGTTTAATCTGACACACCCGTTACACCTTTACGGCAAAACACAAGCTACAGATCAAAGCAAATACAATGATTAAATGCCTTTATGCTTTTTAAAAGCCCACAAATATACCGATTTAGTTTACGAGACAACTTTGACACAAGGACACCATTAGTAACACCTTGTAGTAGCATTTTAACACCTTGATGTTTCACAATGAATCATTCTGCAGTGGGTGAGATGTGAACGTTCGTAAACGACTGGGTTTAAATGCTGAAAAATCCATTCAAAGCATTGAACTAATAAACACCGATCAGCCGTAACATTAAGACCACCTGCATAATATTGTGTAGGTCATCCTTGTGCCTCCAAACCAGCTTTGACCCATCAAGACGTGGACTCCACAAGACCTCTGAAGGTGTGCTGTGGTACCTGGCACCGTTAAGACGTTAGCAGCAGATCATTCAAGTTGGGAGGTGGGGCCAGCGTGGATCGGACTTGTTTGTCCATCATAGCCAGCAGTTTGTGCTTCAGTAGCTCTTCCGTGGGATCGGACCAGACGGGCTAGCCTTCGCTCCCCACACCCATCAATGAGTCTTGGGCGTCCATGACCCTGTCGCCAGATCACCAGTTGTCCTTCCTTGGACCACTTTTGGTAGGTACTAACCACTGCATACCGGGAACACCCCGCAAGACCTACCGTTTTGGAGATGCTCTGACCCAGTCGTCTAGACATCACAATTTATCCTTTATCAAAGTCACTCAGATCCTTACGCTTGCCCATTTTTCCTGCTTCCAACACATCAACTTTGAGAACTGACTGTACACTTACTGCCTAATATATCCCACCCCTTGACAGGTACCATTGTAACTTTGTTATTCACTTCACCTGTCAGTGGCTTTAATGTTATAGCTGATCGGTGTATAGCTTGTTGTATACTTGTTTATTTTTTTTTTCTTTTACATCATTAGACACTTAATTGCATTAGTGTTTAGAAGCACAAGCATCTACAGTCATGTGAAAAAAAATAAGTACACCCCATGGAAATTGTTGGGGCTTTTTTGACATAGTTGGACAAGCAAACATTTGATCCTCTTTGAAACAGTGTCTATTATTAAAGCTGATGCACTCTTTCAAATGACACACAAAACATAAAAACCAAATCAGTCACATGGGAAAAAAAAAGTAAGTACACCCCTACATTTATCATACCTTCAAATCTATAAAATTAGAATCAGGTGTTCAAGTTTGGGTGTCAGTGATTAGAACCTGCTTAGGGAGTGCAGAACCGGTCTTATTTATAAAGGGAGGGGGGAGTTGTGGATGCCTATGAGTCTGGCAAGGGATTAAAATTATTTAAATTAGAAATGAATATCCTAATTATTTGAAATACATCATTCCATTGTAAGGAAAATCATCTACAAATGGCACAGATTTCAAACGACCGTCAATTCGTCCAGGACTGGCCGTCCAAGCAAATTCAGCCCAAGGAGAAGACCGTCTGATGCAAAAAGAAGTCTCCAAGTACCCCAAAATTTCATCAGAGGATCTGCTAGTAAGTCTTGCAACTGTTGGTGTCAAAGTGCGTGCTTCTACAATCAGAAAGAGATTGGACAAATCTGACCTGCAAGGGTGGCGTGCTTAGAATAAATCCTTTATTCCAATATTATGAGATACTGGATTTTTGATTTCCATGAGCTGTTAACCATAATCATCATGATTGAAACAGACAAACAAAAAAGGCTTGAAATATTTTACTTTATTTGTAATGAATCTAGAATAAATGAAAGTTCCACTTTTTTAATTAAATTAAGGGGGGGGGGGAAGAGAATGCACTTTGCCTACACAGGTGCAGCTCAAAAAATTTTAATATCGTGGAAAAGACCAGGCCTTTTGGAATAATGCGCTCTGGACAGACGAATCAAAGATAGAGTTGTTTGGCCACAGTAACAGCAGAGTAACCAAAGACAGCTTTTCAGGAGAAGTACCTCATACCAACTGTGAAGCACGGTGGTAGAAATGTTATGGTTTGGGGTTGCTTCGCTGCCTCAGGGACTGGACAGCTTGCGTTCATTGATTCAACTATGAATCCTGCATCATATCAAAGAGTGCTTGAAGATAATGTGAGGCCATCTGTCTGAAAATTGAAGCTGAACCAAAAGTAGACCTTTCAACCGATGATCCTAAGCACACTAGAAAATCCACCAAGGAACTGCTCAAAAAGAAGAAATGGAGGGTTTGGAACGGCCGAGTCGAAGCCCGGATTTGAATCCCATTGAACCGTTGTGGGGGGATTTGAAACGGGCAGTACATGCAAGAAAACCCTCAAACATCTTGCAACTGGAAGAATATTACATGGAAGAGAGGTCAAAAATTCCAGCAAGCCTGTTGGACAATTATGCAAAACACCTACAAGATGTTATTTCTGCTAAAGCGGGCAATACTTCTGAGGCCAAGGGTGTACTTACTTTTTCCACAGAAGAACATCACATGTATTGATATTTCTGTTGAATAAATGATGATTTTCCATGTGGTTTTGTTCAAGTCTATCGACTTTAATAATACACACTGTTTCAAAGATGATCAAATGTTTGCTTGACCAAATATGTCCCAAAAAAAAACAAAAAAAAAAAACCAACAATTTCCATAGGGTGCACTTATTTTTTCACCTGACCGTATATGGTTCATACTGTAATGCCAGATGGAAAAATCTATAAACCCAATAATATGGGAATATATCCTATACTCCTTCCTGATAAATTTAATGAATTATTTTTGCGTTTGGCCGAAGGGGAGGGACGTGCTTTGGTTGGTTTAGATGATAAGAAATCGTGATTTGTCTATCACAAGCTATGTGACTCAACTTTGATCCAAAACAGATGCACACCGGCTGATATCAGTTTTACAACAGATATGTTTTGTTTGTAATACTGAAGGTATCCCCTCTCATACCGAAAGTATCAGTTCCCTATCATCAGCTCTAAAATACAGCAAGTTAAAATGACTTAATACCAATATATCTACTAATGCATTCATACTTGCAGTGTTTTTACTGGAGGACCCAGAACACCCACTCGAAGACCATTAAAGCTCTTTTAGGGAGACGAAACACATCCTCGAGGGAAAGCGAGAACCCTGGGTACGATGGTCATCCCCCGTTCCCACAGGCGCACAGAGCTAAAGGGAAGTGTGTCCCCTTGTTCCCTTTTGTGTGTGTGTGTGTGTGTGTGTGTGTGTGTGTGCGCATACAAGATGTGGATACAATAAGTAATACTCCCATGTCCTGCATTGTGTTAAAGTGCCCCATTTTCTTGGCCGATAGTTGGCGAGTGGTCAAAAAAACACAAATACAAACAGGAAGCGGCCATGTTTCCTAGTGTTCAATAAACCCATTAAATCACATCACTGCAGTTCATCTAAAATAAACTGTGTGTGTGTGTGTGTGTGTGTGTGTGTGTGTGTGTGTACCTGTAGAAGTCAGACTCGAGCAGCGTGAGTTGGCGAGCAATCTCGATGGGGTGAAGGGTCATCAGGTCGAACTGCTCGGTCTGGCACGGTTTGCTGATGTGCCACTCGATGGGCGGAGGTAAACTCTCGAAGGTGATGTTGTGGCTCGGGCCGTTAGCCTGCGCCTGCTTCTTCCTCTGGATGATCTTGGTGATGGACTCGACCCACTTCCTCATCGCTTTCCCTGCGGAGACGAAGGAGAGACGAGAAAGCTTTCGAAGCTGATCCGACAACGGCTGAAAAAAATCGTCGATTCGATTCAAACTCGGCGAGGAAGCGCTTTGATCATTTCCTGTAAAAAATCGGAACCTAATTTGATAGGACAGGTTGGGTAGGGAGTTCTTGGGAAATCCCAGAATGCCTCTGCTGGGTTCATGAACAAGAGTTTAAACATTCACTGTAGGATCGATCGGAAAAATGTCTCAATCCATGCAGAAGAGCATGAAAAGAGTGTGATGTACATAATTTCCATCCAGGTATAGTTTTATTTATTATTTATTTAACTACTGATGGATTCTGTATTCATTTATGTCCATGATTCTCACGTGTGTGTGTGTGTGTGTGTGTGTGTGTGTGTTTGTAAATCACAGCCAAACATTATCAAAATGATATTAATTATTGACTTCTTATAGTTATTCAGCGATTTGATTGGTCAAATGAAATGAATAAGTTTTAATCCAAACCTCACTAACTCAAAAACAAGTAGGTCTATAAATAACATCAACCTGAATCTAATAATTTTAATAAAAATAAATAAATAAATAAATAAATAAATAAAAACAGTATGTGAGAGAAACGTTAAGACATTTATTTAAAAAATGGCCCCAATAAATAGCAAAAAAAATAATTACTGTAAGTATATACATATTTAAATAACATGCATAATATTTCAAGATTTATTTCTTTAAACTGAACGATTTTGGTTTCTATACACAAGAGACCACGGATGCAAAAAGTTTGAGCACCCCTGAATTACATATCTCATGGACCATTTCTGTACCAAATGCAAAGAAATTAAATGTAATGCTGATTATGTAATTAAAAAACAAAACAAAACAAAAAAAAAAAACATTGAAATGAATTGATATTTGAAGAGATGCTCAACGTGAACATAAGCATGAGGTTTGTATTAATGCATATTTAGGGTTAGGGGGGGGTTTAGCGTGGCTAGTTTATAAACAAGGTCACTGATGTCGTATTGCTTGCGGTAAATTAGAGAGATTACCTCGGACTGTTCCGATGAACTCCTCCAGCTGGCAGAGTAGCTGAGCGTCCCTCTCAAAGTCGTAGAAGTGGTGCTCCACCCAGTGCCGGCACACGTTCAGCACCCTGCAGACACAAAATTCAAACCTGACTCTGCTTCGAAATATGTCTATAAAAGTTTGCATTCCTCCAGAACATTCTGAATGTGTAGTAGTCAACCACAGAGATCGAAAGAACCGGTGGTGAAACTTTTTTTAAATAAATCTAGTCGTCTGGACCTTTTATTATTACTGAACTTTGTCCTGTTTTTTTTTTTTTTTTTCTGTTTTTTTGCTGAAATGGCCCATTTAGGACGTTATTGTTCTGGTTAGTGCACCTGAGCTGCACTGGCTGGACGTATTCTTTGCGGAAGCGTTTGAGCTCGGCGCTGAGCGGCTGATCTCCGTTCTCCATGGCCATCTGATCCGCCTCTGTGGGTTTGGGCTCCGGAATGTCAAACCTGGACATCACACACAAACACACACACACACACACACAAATATAAAGTCAAGCAGGTTACTTATACAAAGCTGCTACAGTCTTTTTTCTTTTTTTTTTTTTAATTCAAATCTAAAAATAGTTTCCAAGAGACATACTTTGTCCCTGGAAAGAGTTGAAATGAATTTGTAAAAATCTCACCTCTCGATGAGCAGGTCCAGCAGCTGTTGCGGTTTACAGAATGACCGGTAGGTGGTGAGGAACGTCCGTACAAAATTGGGATCTGCAACACACACACACACACACACACAAAAAAAAAAACAACAACAAACAGCCGCTTAATGGTCTTTTCTTTTTTTTTTTCCCCCCAGAAAAAAACCCTTCATTGTTCCTAATTCAGTGTTGACTCCAGGGTTTTGTTTTGTCCTGTTGGGCTTCATATTGTTTTGGTCAGTGGTGGGAAACATGAAGTGGCCTTGAGCTGCACCTGTTTTCATGACTGCTTGATGAAATAAGGGATAATACTAAATTAAAAAAAAAAAAAAAAAAAAAAAGAATTCTGATGTACAAAAAATATTAAATAAATAAATAAAAATACAAGACGTGGAAGGAAATGGTGGCTCTTACAGCACAATCAAAGAACTGAGATGAGAAATCTGGGAAGTTTCAGGTCATAGCTGATGTGATTATGTTATTACACACACACACGTACACACACTCCGTATTTGTTTCCTAAAGTTTCCACACTACACCGGTGGTTCTTAAAGTGGGGCCCAAAGCTAGGAGTGGTAAAGGGGTTCGAGAAGCGCCGCACTACTACAAGTGAGATAACAACTTTGCAAGCAGATGGCTAAAATAATATCGCACGTGGTCATAAGGACTCAATTTGGCTATTCCAGGTGAATGATGGGTAATACAAAGAAGCTACATGTGAGCCTAAAACACTCGAGAGATTGCTGTACATCTGAACAAAGTGCTATATCCGTGTATTAAGGCTATATTTAATCTGAGGCAAGCGCAGTTCCACACATGGCCTATAGATGGCATAATGCGACATAAGGATTAACACAGAGGGGTTACCTGGATTAAACTCTCTGAAAAGAATCACAAGTCCTAATGATTCAACAAATGTTAGTAATCAGGGTCAAAACAAAACTCAGGCCACATCATGGGTTCTGGGTTTTAAATAGTGCAAGGTATATCTATCTATATATCTATCCATCTATCTATCTATTATAATATTTTAGAACACTAACAGAGTATTCACACCAAATCACCTGCCTGTTATTGAGTTGTTGTTTTTTTGTGAGTGATCTTTGCACGTCCTGGTTTTAAAAAAAAATAAAAATAACAACTGGTATTATCTAAAATGTATATAGTCTACTGTATCATTTAGGCTGTTTTCACACCTAGTTCATCTGAGCCCTCTAAACGCTCTCATAGCGGTTCAGTGTATATGTGAACAAACCGAGTGATCTCAGACCCCCCCCCAAAAGGACCCAAAAGTGAACCGTACTCAGTCCACCTCTTTTCGTTCGTTTGCGGTTCGATTTCTTCATGATATGTGAAAGCAATGAGGTCCCGGTCCGCTTTGCGTTTCGTTTTCGACATGTGTACCTGGAGGCCTGCCGTACCTGCAGCCATGTTCCGTCACTGCTGAAAACACCACGCAACTTTTCACCATGTCAGGTCGCGGGGGTCGTGTGGTCTCAGCGGGAGAGCTGTGCACTTCTTGAAATTTGGAAAGAGGATTGCATTAAACGGCAACTATCCTCAACACATAACATAAAAGTGTTTCTTTTGTTTTCTCAAAAAATGAAGGAACAAGGCTATAACAGAACAGCGCTACAATGCTGGGTAAAATTTTAAAAACTACAACAGAAGTACATGAGCACCCGTGATAAAACGTGTCGAAGTGGAGAGTCCACTGAAATGAAGGATTCCTCTCCCTTCTATGACGACTTGAGATGAAATTTTGGGTGCGAGCTGCGGTCTGAGTTCTTATGAAGTTGTGGTGTGAACAAGAAAGGGTCTGAGATCACTTCATTGCTGAAGAGGACCAAAAAAAAAGAACCGGGATCTCTTTTGAGTCCACCATATTGCGAACACCTAAAGGACTGAGGTCACGTTCGGCTGGTTCCCTTTCTGGTTTGGTTCTTTTAAAACGAACTACATGTGAAAACACCCTTATACACTCATCCATGTTACTTCTGATTATCATACAAGGAATAAGACTTGAGTGGCTGTGGCTCAGGTGGTAGAGCGGGTTGTCCACTAATCGTAGGGTTGGCGGTTCGATTCCCGGCCCGCGTGACTCCACATACCGAAGTGTCCTTGGGCAAGACACTGAACCCCGAGTTTCTCCCGATGGCAAGCTAGCACCTTGCATGGCAGCTCTGCTACCATTGGTGTGTGTGTGAATGAGAACCCGTGTAAAGCGCTTTGGAACCTCTAAGGTTAAAAAAGTGCTATATAAGTGCAGACCATTTACCCTTCACCAATAAAACACTTCTAATAAAATAATCAACAATACGTCACATCTGTTAACCCACTTACACTTACGTTTAATTCCCCGAAGCAAGTTATCACTAGTGCTGTAGCAACTATAAACAGTCGTATAAACAGTCGTATAAACAGTCGTATAAACAGTCGTTCCCTCACCGAGTTCTCCTTTCTCTCTCTCGAAATGATTAAGTCTTGTTACCGAGAAACCTCAAAGCCCTCTGTCCTGAAGACTTCCCTGTTACAGCTTTACGTTTTGTACCATGACTGGAACAAAATGCTCCTCATAAAACTTTAAATTAGTAAATTAGACACTTCACCGAAGACATCTCGGTCAACGAGTTAGTATAGAAACGTAGAACGTATTAGCGCATTAATATAAACCTGTGACGTTAAAGGAAATGAAACAACGCCAACCTGACCAATCGGAATCGAGAATCCGACAGCGCTGTGCTAGAAAAGCGACCGGAGCTTCTGGAGCTTTACCGTGTCGTCTAGATTTGTGCATACACACTGGGGAAAAACCAAGAACATTACAAATAAAACCAAACTGTATTTACAGTAGCTTACACAATAAGCTTACACGATAAGGAGGTGTTCAAAGGAGGTGTCCGTCCACAGATGTAGATTTAAAGTGCGGCTCTGCCGGAACTTCACGTCTGGTATACGTCGCTGTAGAGTTTTAGCTGGAATGTCGGAACTTTGATGCTCCTATGATTTCAAAACGATCCTCGCACCAGGACAGGACCTTATAACATGAAGGTCGTGACAAGACTGAAATGCTTTCAGCTGTCACAAACATTTACACTTGGGACTTTATATTTATCTTAAGAGGTTTTTTTTCAACCCCTGATACTCCTACTGTTTGTGTGTGTGTGTGTGTGTGTGTGTGTGTGTGTGTGTGTGTGTGTGTGGCGTGGAGAGCTGTTTGTTCATATGATGGATCTGCTGAGTTCTGGGTTCCTCGGCGAGGCCAGTAAGGAACAATAGCTGCCTCAGTTTGCATTTACAAACAATCAGCCTGGAATTATTCTGGCCAGGAAACAGACGCCACTCTGACGCACAAGGCTGCCCTCACACGGACTAACACACACACACACACACACACACACACACACACACACACACATACACATCTGCATACACAGTGCACTTAAAATAGATTTAGAACTTTCAGCTCTTAGAGAAGTCACAGACAGGACCTCTCTCTCTCGCTCTCGCTCTCTCTCTCAGACACACACAAACAGGTAGAAGTTAGTGTTCAACTCCGAAATGAAAATTAAACCACAATGAATCAAGATGAACTGGATAAACCTGGACCCAAAACAGTGCTGGTGACCTAAGCAATCTTTCAGGACGAGATTTTAGAACGACGGGTGAGTAAACAGTGCGAGGGTTAGTGTGAACAAAAGCATTATTAACACACGGGTACATTGGAAAGCCGAGTAAGACGCATCGGATTAAATTGATGATGCTTCGTTTCGCACCAGCACTTCAAGTTAGTAGTAAGTCCGCCCCCCCCCAAAAAAAAAATTAGCTGTAGGTCCATGGGTGGGAGGCATGGTATATGCACTCTCCTGTCAATCACATGGGTGTCTGTGAGTTCATATATGTGGAAGAGGGCAGACAGCACTTGTGTTACGCTGCCCCTTGAGGCAGCACGAGCAACCAATCGAAAAGATCTCGGAGGAAGCACGTGTTAGCTGTCGTATGATAGCGGAGAACTGGCTGGTGGGTGGGAATTGGCAAGTGACCATGTTTTCTCTAAAATATATATAAATATAAAATTTATTAACATTTTTTTAATTGGAGCAATTCAAAGATGATCCCATTACAGGCCATTTGAATTGAGAACAAAAATTCAGGTTGGGCTCATTTGGTAGAAAATCAGAAGCATGTTCCAACAATATGACTAAGTAGAGAGAGGACAAACTGCAAGTGATAAACAAACTGTTTGAAGCATATTTTCCACCACATCCAAAACTTTTTTTGCTAAATAATGGGGTTATACTGTATATACTGTATGCGAGGTGGTCTGGAAAACCGGTTGGATGTCGCAGTGGCCGAATTGTGGCAACGGCCAAAATAAATTGGATTACGGCCAAAACTGGTGTTTTTTTTTTTTAACTCTGGATAGGCTTTCTGCAGAGATAATGGTGTATAAGGAGCTAGTTTAACAAAGATGGTGAGAGTCAGACTGCCTTTAAATACGCTATACGGCTAAACGTTTGTGGACCCCTGACCGTTACACTCATGTGCTAGCTGAACATCCCATTCCAACGTTGATCGCCCCTTTGCTGTTATAATAACCTCCACTCTTCTGGGAAGGCTTTCCACTAGATTTTGGAGTGTGGCTGTGGCGATTTGTGTTCATTCAACCGCAAGAGCATTAGTGAGGTCAGGTACTGGTGTTATGCGAGGAGGCTCCAGTTCATCCCAAAGGTGTTCAGTGGGGTTGAGGTCAGGGTTCTGAGCAGGACGCTCGAGCTCTTCCACTCCAACCTTAACACACCATGTCTTCATGGAGCTCCTCGCTTTGTGCACAGGGGCGTCGTCATGCTGGAACATATTTGGACCTCTTAGTTCCAGTGAAGGGAAATCGTAAAACTACAGCATACAAAGACGTTCTATACAATTGTGTGCTTCCAACTTGGTGGCGAAAGTTTGGGGAAGAACCACATGTGGGTGTAATGGTTAGGCATCCACATACTTTTGAAATCTTCTAATGTGATTTTCCCCCTTTTCATTTTGGAGGGTAACCAGGCTTTAAAATGCTAGAGCATTACTTCGGAAAAACATGCGCAAAAGAGTAATACTTCGCTTCAGGAAAGTCGGTAGTTTTCAGAAACATATAGAAGACGATGTCCAAATTTCACCACGTGACGTGTTTCCCAGGTCGCCACACAAACGAGAACGTGTGCATGAAGTGTAAAAGAGGCTTAAGTGAGAGTGTAGGTGTGGGTACGTCGGGGCTGATGTGGTGGAATCAAGCATCCATCAATCCTCCACCCAGCTGCGTCCAGTTGTGGGTCCCCGAGTGAATCAGACAGGATGCACCTTTTTTCCTCACTCGTTAATGGCCAAAAAAAAAAAAAAGGGTGCGTTAACATGCGCACACCGTTTTCCTCAAAAGGCCCCCTTTCCTTGAGTTATTAGAAACGAGCGAGATGTACGCCACTGGAGTCTCTGGAGGAAAACGCACTCTTTCGGACAGGAAGTTTATTTTGGGGTGTGACCGGCCGGGACCACCCATTAGAGGAATCCTTACTCGGCTCGTACACAGACGAATTCGGATCTGTTTAGTGCAGCGTGTCCGACTGCACGTGGAATATTATATTACAACATTGAAAGCTACAAACGAAAACTTTAGGGTTAGGGTAAATTCCAGGCTGATTCCTGGAGCTGCATGACTGATGGGATTTATATCGGTATCGCAGTGAGAGTCACCATGATAAACACACCGTGAATGCTGCAATAACAAATGGGCTTAAAAGCTGGGAATAACAACGAAACTGAAATTGCTTTACATCAACAGAGACTTGTGTGCGTGTATGTGTGTACGTGTGATCACTGGAGTAGGACCGCGGAGCAAGAACACACACACGTGAACTTCTATAAACACTGCTGTTATTAGATGTTAGGCTGAAAAACATGAGCGTTTTTTTCTGCTGAGTGCAGTGAAGAAAAACTCTATCTGTACTTTAGTTTTAAACATCGTGACCGTATCAGGCAAAGTTTTGTGTAAGATGAGTTGAGCAGTGGTGGAGTTTTAAAAATAAATTTGTCATTTTAATTTCAAAACGACATTATCAAGCCAAAGGTTATGATTTTCCTATACCCGACACTGGAGACTGCTTCCACGAATGTTATATAACAAATGGAGGGCCCACTGTAGTGCACTACATAGGGTGTACCCTAGGTAAAGAGCATAAGCGGTGACTAGAAAGTCACTTGGATCGTTATTATGCTCTGCCTTAACTTTAAAAAATAAATAAATAAATAAATAATTTTTAAAAAGTGGGGGTTTTTTTGTTTTTTTTTAAACTTCCCGACCAATCAGGCAGTCCTTCCATGATTTCAAGCAAACTGCAACATTCAGAGGAGCTCGGAATTTTCCAAAATTACAGCAGATTTTCCACGAATTCGGGCCGAGACGCGTCGCTGTGATGTCATCACGACGCGCATTCAGCCAAAACCTTCTTCAAATCATGTTGAACATGACTACAGCTATCTCATTTACTGACAGACATCACTGCGAAAGACCGTGCACAACAGTTCAGTGCAACTGCAATTTCCCCGGTTCAAGCAGTTTTCCCCAAAAAAAAACAAAACAAAAAAAGGCACAAAAACTCAGCAAGTTGCATCGCAAAATTTGAAGAAGAAGAAGAAGAAAAAAAAAAAAAAACGCAGTAAAATCGAGCATTTTTGGCCGCAACGTTCACCAAAGACATGATAATAAGCGGAATCCTGTAGGGACTGATCAGATCACAGAGAAAAACAAACAGTGCTTTTTCTGCATCTCATCATCATCACAATATCATGCGGGCCCAGTGATCATTACACAACCTAAAGCAAAAATCAACGTTTCTACTTCACTCTCTCCTTCTTAAAACTATAAATAGGCTTGTGTTTGATTAGCCAAGTGAGCTCTAAGCTGCCCACAAGCCTGAGTGGATTTGGACTGGGTTATCCAGACTCTGTTTAAGGGATTTGCCTGTAAAAAAAAACAACAAAAAAAAACCAGCCCCACACACACACACACACACACACACATATATACACACACACACACACACACACACACACACACACACACATATATATACACACACACACACACACATATATATACACACACACACACACACACACACACACACACACACACACACACACACACA
>JANDJT010000002.1:4545327-4560826 GCA_024331685.1 Stegophilus panzeri
TTATCACAACATAATTCCCATAGTTCCCTTTGTGTTACTCCAGAGTTTTGATGACTTTATTATTATTCTAAAACGTGGAGAAAATAAAATGACCGGTAGTGTGTGTGTGTGTGTGTGTGTGTATATATATATATATATTTATTTATTTACACACACACAAACACACAAACACACACACTTGCATCTTCAGAAAGCTAATTAACCAACAGCCTTTTGGAGAGCTGTCTTGAATGTGTGCTGGAAAAACAGCTGCTGATGTCATTTTATTTATTATCTCCTTTCTTCTTATCAGTTTTTTTCAAACGCTATCTGTGGCACCGTGACACTAAAACAAAACAGGTCGTCACACAGTGTTCTATGACGTAAAACACCGTCCAAATATTTAGCAAGCGTGAGAAAACAGCCAGGAATAGGACCGCGGTGACAAACAGCGCAAACAAACACGGTGACCTTTGAGCCTCCAATGTTTTTCACACGTGGCGTTCGGGTCTTTAACTTGTGTAATCGGGGTGTAATTACGCTACAGCGCTAGAAGGCAAACACTCGGTGCTGTTGGGCAAATAGAAGAGCAAATGACTGTAAAAACCCCAACGACACGCCACTGCTGGAAATCCGAGTTATGCAAACACAACTAACTGCGCGTCTTGCAGACCGTGATGGAGAACATGCGTACGTATGGACTTGTATGATGGATGCGCTACATGAACTAATACTGCTTATAAATAAATTGTAAAATGTGTTATTCAACAAAAGAAAACATAAAATCATTGCTATGGTGAAGTTTATTTAACATCTTGGGAAGGAGTCTCTAGTGACAGAAGGTGAAGGAACAATGGATTGTAGTTAAGTAATAAATGGAGCCATCTTGTTTCGCAGATGTTCCACAACAGTGAACGGTGTAAGATTGGTTAATATATTCAGAACTTGTAATCGTTGGCACAAACACGTGTTTAAAAAAAAAAAAAAAAAAAAAAAAAGGCACAACACACTTCAGGGTGTGCCGTTATTGGGAAACAATCAACTTTAAGATAGAAACAGTAACTTCACATGGGTCGAGATGAATCACACCACCCTGCTGTTGATTATTTTCCTACAACCGCACACCTCGAAGTGTTTTATTCTTCACTTCAAAGCCATTCAGTGCTTGCCAGTGCTGCTGTTATTGATTTGCAAGCCTTAAAATTTACATCAATAAATCCATCACCAGTTCTCAAGTTCATCAGCAGATGCCGACTGGTTTAGGTAAAAACACGAGACAACTTCTCCGAGTTAAACCGAGTTAAATCTACCATGCTGTTAAAAAATGATCCAAAGTATTTTACTGCCATAGCATCATGATCTCTAGAGCAGAATTCCCCAAACAAGTCATTGGGGACCCCAAGAAAGTCAGAATTGTTGGTCTCTTCCAAATACAAATACGCCTCAACCAAGCAATCAACACCTCTATATACCTGGTACCAGCCACTTGGACCACCTGGGAACCACCTGGGAACCAAGGACCAGTTTTGGGAAAATCGTACGGTCCGTCTTTATACGAGGGCGTCACAGGCTTTCGATCTTTTCTCCACTAGAAAAGATTTGTTATGTGTATTCAAGCGAACCAGTTCATCACCTAGTGACTCCATTGGTAATGATCCCCCCACCCAACCTCATTTGTTATCTAAGATTATCCATCTTTCTCACCAATAATTTGTCTTACAAAAATGAATAAACTCAAAGAAGTCATCCATATACAAACCAGAGACATAGTCTTGCTCTGACCTGCATACATGTGGAAGGTGAGCCTCTCGATGAGCTTCAGCACCGTGCCTGCCTTGATTATCGGGATGCCAGACTGGGACTGCACGTTCTCCTCGAACACCACGTTCTCCTCGGAGTCGGGTTCTGCAAAGCGGTAGATCTCGGCACTGGGAAGCCTCATCTGCTCCTCTTTCTCCTCTTGCAACATGGCCGTGTCGAGCATGCGCTCCAGGGTAGAGCGGTACTGAAGAGAAATCAGCGCCGCCATCCAACCGTTCTTCTCCTCGGCAGACTTGGCAGCGAACACCACGCTGTTGCCGTCCTTCAGGATGAGCTCAAAGGCATGGCGATACTCACCCTCCTTGTCGTCCTTGTCGTTGATTTGGACCTAGAGAAAGGATGGTAAAGACGTTTTCTGGGCTGATCTGCAAGACTGTTGCCGCAAATCAGAAATCTGCAAATGCTGCAAAACAGTAGAACTGCTGAAGCTGTTTGCTTGAGTGGAAAACGACAAATATATGTCGTCATCTTGCCTTTCTCCATGCCCTTGTTCCCCTTTAAAACCATCCAAACAGCTATTCTCCATCTGTCTTCTCTTTCCATCAATGGATTTATCACCAACCCATCTGAAGGTTCTACTGACGCACTACCTACTGAAGTTCCATCTGAAGTTCTACCCAACAATTTCCAACTACCATCTCTTTCCATTAACACTATCCAACTACTTTCTCGTCCCACAAACACAAAGCATCAACCGCTCATCTTTTTCCAAACAATTTCATCAATCTGTCATTAGCACTCTTCCAACCAGACTGATCCACCATCTCTCCCAAATATCCACTGATCATCCCTCCCACCAACACCAGTCTATGCATCCATCCATTCTCTTTCACCACACCATCAATTCACTCTTCATACCAACACAATCCAACTACCACTTCTTCCCAACACCAGCCATCCATCACTTCCAATGAATGCAATCCAAGCATCCATCTAATTTCACCAATACTATCCATCAATCTCTTCCCCTCACACCATCCAACTTACATCTATCCATCTCTTACCATTACCACCTATCCACACTGTCCCATTTGTCTTCTCCCATAGACACATCCGATATCTCCTCCCAGTCATATCATTCACCTTCCCAGAATCATGACTTCATCATCGGTCTTTCTCCCTACATCACGATCCATCCATCTATCACCTGTCTTTTCTCAATCGACACCGCCCATCCATCAACTTTTCCCAAAAGGTCTCTTTCCTATCAACTCTTTCCATCTTTCTTGTCAGACTAAAACAATCCAACTATCCATATTTACCTACCAACATCATTCAACTTTCATCTCATCCCTTCAACCATCCACCAATCCTGCATCTCTTCCAACTATATCTGTTCATCCACCTCCCATCTCCCACCAAAGATTCATCTATCCACCTCTTCTCACCAACACCATAATCATCCACCTCTTTCTACCAACATTGTCTAGCTACCACATCTTTCCACCAACACCATTCCCAATTTGTCCACCCACCTCCCACCAACAAAATCAACTCATCATCCATCAACCTCTTTTCAACACCGACACTCATCCTTTCTTCCCAACACCATCCATTGGTACACCTGATTTCACCAAACCCAAAAGGTCCATCAATCCCTCAACCATCGATTCAGCCATTCCCACCAGCGCCATCTCGAGCTTTCTACTTTCATCCATCAAACTGCATCACAACATCACCAACCTTTTTTTAAGAACAATATGATCTCTTAGTCTATCAATCCCACCAAAGCATCAATCCACCCCTTAACACAAACATCCATCTGTCCATCTCAAATATTCAAGCATCCGTGATTCCACCCATCCATCCATCCATCCATCCAGCCACACTTACCTTGCGCATGAAGAACTTTTCTTTCAACCTGTATTCGGCAGCACTGGCCCCTGGTAGGCGTGGTTGTCCGTGATTGGACTTGCAGCAGATCATCAGGCCGTCGAAGAGGAAGATGTGGCGCTCGTGCTTGGCGCCCACCCGCGTCAAAGTGCCCTCCATTATAAACTCGTTGCAACACTGGCCGATGTCTTTGCCCTCCCAGCCGTCGATGTTCCTCTGGATCTCGTTCATCTTCTTGATGGCCAGGTGCTTGCCCTTCATCTGCTGACTGTAGAAGCGGCAGGCCGACTCGCTGGAGAAGGAGAGCCGAGAAAAAAAAAAAAAACAAACATTTGTGCAAAGCCAATAGTGCAGAAGGAGGGGAGCGCAAACAGAGAGGGAGGGGGTGAGAGCAAAAGCACAGTTCCATCACTCACAATACTACTACACACTGGCATTGTTTTTAAAACACTGAAAATAGAAACCTTGCGACTGAGAGGAAGACTGGCTTTGTCGTCGGTAGCAGTGACTAAACCACGTTACGGAGGTTTCACATCAACTTAAAACTGATCGCTCAATCTAGCAAGATCTAAGCTGAAAGCAGAATTTAATGCAATGATAAGGTGAACTGAATAGATGGTTTGGTGAGATCACTGACGTAGAGTAGATCTGTATCATTCCATCTCAAAATCAGATTGCGCAGATTTGCTTGGTTTTTTTTTTATTCATTGTGGTTAAGATTTTCTGCTGTTATACAATCACTCAAGTGGGATGGAAAGATGGAGAAGGGGATAGGGGACAATCAGGGAGGGATTTACTCTAGGCAGTGGTGGAACGGGCTGCACGGGACTAGTCGCAGGGGGAAAAGGAGCTTACTGACGTTTTCTGGAGTGCAGCGTTTTCCCAATCGCTGGCTCTTTCTTCATACCAGCTTCTGCATGTGTGACATGCGTTTCAAACAGCCTGGCGCCTGCAGAGGGTGGCGCTGAGGGCATGACACACTACACTATAATGCCTCGATACTCAATAGCTAAATGGCAAAACAGCAACAAGTGGATGGAAAAACTGGCACGCTCAGAGTCTTACTCTTTCCTCGGGTATATTTATACACAAGACCAGATGATTCATATTGCCGTGCTATTGCAGGTGCATATAATGAAATCTGTATCAACATTAAGACTAAAGATAACAAAAAAGCATGACTAATCAACCCCAAAACACATATTGTAAAATGATTTCCTTAAAACTTTATCTGGTCAAATGCACTCTGGTGGAAAAATGACCGAAGGGAGTAGCATAGCAGGTTGACCCTTTGTTCTTACCCTCATACAAAGAAGTCAAGGGAAACAGGAAGGTTGCTCACAGCTATGGATTTAACAGCACTACACACCAAAAAAAACCAATCGTACATATGGAAATGTGGAGAAAAACAAAATACAAAAAAAAACAGACACCTACCGTAAAATAAGCCATCCTTTCCCCATAAAAAAAGACTAGAACCGGGTGAAAATTTAAGTCACCAAAAGAAAAGAGGGGAAGATCTTTTAAATCCACTTCATTGATGCCATTTCGATTGATGAAGCAGGGGCGCAGAACGATTCGGCGGAGAAATGAAAAATACTGAAACCCGAACTAGAAGCACAGCCCCAAAAGATGAAGAGATGCTGAGCTCTGCTTCACAAAGATTTGAATTTCTCTCCCACAAGTGAGCGCCTTCTCTCTCTCTCTCTCCCTCGCTCACTCACTCATTTTTTTTCCCAACCTGAGAACAATAACAGCCGGGCTGGACGGCCCAAACCTTGACGCAACATCCCTGGGACAATATGCTGACCCCCCTAACTCGGTCCTACACCACGGCTATTTTAGGGGCAGGGGGTGGTGAGGGAGCTCAGGACCGAGTCTGGGTGGAGTGGGGAGGATGGGAGGGGTACAGGAAAAGTGTGTGTGTGTGTGCGTGTGTGTGTGTGTGAGATTGTTATGAGTTAGGATTTATTTGAGTTTCATGTCTAAATGCTTTTCAGGTTGAAGTTTGTGTGATGATCAGGTCCTATGAGATCCAGTCAAGCTGTTGAACCATATGTTCTCATCATGCAGAGGTTTCTGTGTGTGTGTGTATATATATGTGTGTGTGTGTGTGTGTGTGTGTATGTGTATATATGTGTGTATATGTGTGTGTGTGTGTGTATATATATATGTGTGTGTGTCTGTGTGTGTGTACTTGTGTGTGTGTCTGTGTGTACCTGAGTCTTCTCTTGGCCAGGCTTTTGGAGCAGATCCTCTCCATGCTGCTCTGAAGGTTGAGGAGCGCAGTGATGGCCTGCTTCAGACGTTCCTTATCGTCCTCATCCTCACTTTTCTCCTCCAGTTGCTGTGAGGCCAAATAACAGAGAGACTAAGCAAAACGAGTAAAAGATATTCTGAACACACTGACCAAAAAAAAAAAAAAAAAAAAAAGCTTTTAAAAATGGGGAAGAAAAATAAAAGCAATTTACAAAGAAAGAAAAAATAAAAAGAGAGAACGAAAGCCCAAGAAAGAAAAAGACTAAGAAAGATAAAAAGACCAGGAAATATAGAAATATCTAGGAGAAAGAAAGACCAAGAAAAAAAAAAAGTAAGCAAGCAAGAAAAGATCAAGAAAGAAAGAAAGAAAGAAAGAAAGAAAGAAAGAAAGAAAAGGAGGAGCCTGTCTCATTGTCTGTCCTTGACTAGTGCTCATTTATTGATGACTCTCAATAAACTGAGGACAGAATCATATCCAGGCCACAGAGAGCTCCAGCATACAGGCTTTAGATCAGTGACACACCACATATCTCTCTCTCTCTCGCTCTCACTCTCTCAGTATTTAAGAAAGAGGATTTACTTACAGCCACATTTACAGTAGAGAGTAAAGCACATGAAACTGGTTCACCATGTACACATGCTTTAAAGCCCAAATATGCACAAAGCAGCAAAGAACTTCAAGGCATTTCAGGCAGATTTACATCCCTTCTGCAAAGGAATCCTGAAAAGAGGCTTAGTGCCTCAATTCCAATGCAAAAAACACACGACGAAATAATGCTCTGCCAGACACGTGGTGCGGCCCTTGTGACTTCAGCTGAACTTTAAAGAACATACACGAATTTACCTTACAAAACCTTCTACCTACTGATCCCATTCCTGAGATGGTCAAAGACCAGAGAGAGAAACAGAACTACTGGCATATGCATCACAAATTGAAAGAAAACACGGATTTATCGGTGTTCCACACAAACAGTTCCCTGTCAGTCTGTCTCACTGCGTCTGCTAGTCTGTCTCACTCCGTCTGCTAGTATGAGTCACTCCGTCTGGCAGTATGCTTCACTCCGTCTGGCAGTATGCTTCACTCCGTCTGGCAGTCTGTCTCACTCCGTCTGCTAGTATGTGTGACTCCGTCTGGCAGTATGCTTCACTCCGTCTGGCAGTATGTGTCACTCCGTCTGCTAGTATGTGTGACTCCGTCTGGCAGTATGTGTCACTCCGTCTGGCAGTATGTGTCACTCCGTCTGCTAGTGTGTGTGACTCCGTCTGGCAGTATGCTTCACTCCGTCTGGCAGTATGCGTCACTCCGTCTGCTAATATGTGTCACTCCGTCTGGCAGTATGCTTCACTCCGTCTGGCAGTATGCTTCACTCCATCTGGCAGTATGCTTCACTCCGTCTGGCTGGCCGTCTCACTCCACCTGGCTGGCCGTCTCACTCCATCTGGCTGGCTGTCTCACTCCATCTGGCTGGCCGTCTCACTCCATCTGGCTGGCCGTCTCACTCCATCTGGCTGGCCGTCTCACTCCGTCTGCTTTGCTCCATCTGGCATTTAGTCACTCCCTCTGGTAGTCAGTCATAGCTGTCTGGCAGTTCATCACTCTGTCTCACTCCATCTGTCAGTTCATCACTACACATGATAGTCCATCACTGTCTGGTAGTGTGTCAATCTGTCTTCTAGTCCATTACTCCATCCGTCCCTGGTAGTCTTTGAGCAACCTGGACCCCCGATTTTCTGACTGATGACTGGTGCTTTAATGTGTAGAAATGTGATTAATGCGATCGACAAGACCCTCACCTTTAAGATCTCGAAGTGGTGGAGGCAGTGGTAAACTGGGGTCAGGAGCAGCCGAGGTAATACGTACTGCACGGCCTCTTTGAAGCCTTCACATATCGACTGGGAAAGTGAAAAAAAAAAACGAGATACTAAACAGAACTATTAAAACATCCTTAATTCCTCGTATTCATCTTCACCATGGACCTTGGTTTAGTACAATTTTTCTATATTTTGGTATGAATGACCATGCAGATGTGCGTCTAATACATATCTAACTACTATAATGTGTTTTAAGATGAGCCACGACCTCTGACCTGGAGGTAGAAGGCTGCACCGGGTTTGGAGAGCTGGCTGAGGAAGTGGTCATGGAATCCGGGCCGTAGGATGTCCTGAGCGTACGTCTCGTAGGGGTCAAAGGCCAGCTCCTGAAACAAGGACCCACCCACCCAGGAGTTAACAATGCAGGAATGAATCCTACCCCACATTCCTGTAGCTCTAATTACAACAACAGAACAATGAAGCTAAAACACGATCATGGCGTTCGTCAAAGACAGAGCACCTTCAAGTAGAATTTAAAGATGTTTGTGAGAGATTCAGACCGATTTTTTCAAACGAGGAGCTACAGATTACTGCGTTATACTACACTGCGTGGCGTCAGACCTCAGCCAAGTCCTCGAAGCAGCGGCCCACCAGAGGGTGAGGGCTTCCCTCGTCCGTCATCTCCACCGTGTCCTCGATGAGCCCGAGCAGCTTCAGAGTCACCTCGTGGATGTCCACAATACGACTGAAGATGTTCTCCACATCCTGCAGAGAGCAGCACACGAGAAGAAGTATTTATTTATTTATTTATTTATTAATGTTTAATAATAATTTTCCCAACCCTATTTAGTTTGTTTGTTTTTTTTTAAAAAAAAAAAAAAAAGGTCATAAAATATTTTTGAAAATAAAATAAAAGCATTAATAACTACTGTTATTTTTGTAAATTTTTAAAAATAAATAAAATTGCATATTTTTAAAAAATGTAAAAATAACCATAAATTTCTTTTTTGCAGGAAATTGTTCGCAAACCTATATATCACGATGTATACCGTGTATCATAGAAATACCTTTGAGAATCATGATATAAAATAACAATAATATAATTGCCCGCCCCTATCTGAGACACGGCTCCATTTCTGCAGAAAAAACCGAACAGCTTGAGATAAAGCGCTGGCATCCGAAGCTAAAAGTGCACTGACTTGCTGCTATTAAATATATTTTTTATTTGACCTGGATACCTAAAACCCTTTTTTTACACTTTGCTGTAGCCAAAAGCAGGAAAACCCGAGCGCGTCAGCAATCGAGTGACTCACGTGGTGCGAGAACAGCTTGGTGTTGGTGGCGAACGGCTCGCGGAACACCTTGATGATGAGGTTCAGGTCTCTCAGGTACTGACGCACCTCGGCCATGAACGCTTTCACCAGGTCGTAGTAGGTCTGCGCCTCGGACGCCGATGGCTCCTCGTCCATGAGGGGGAAGCCGCTGATGTCCTCCTCGTCCTGATGGAACATGTCCATCAACACCTGCGAGCAGGACGTCGACGGTAAACACGATTGATATAACCGGGTTATAGGTCCGATATACGATTCTTTCGAATTCTCGATTCTGACTGGTCAGGAAGTGTCGATTCATTTTCTATTACCGCTCGCTCAGACAGCGGTTCACCTGCAAATCGCAGGTTTACACGGATGCGCTTCTTCTAATACGTTACTGTTTCTATAATAATAAAAAAAAAACTACATAAGAAAACTTGCACGGCGAACGCAAGAAACGAATTCAAAACTATGTTTAACTGCTGATATGGAGAAGTTTTCTGTAAGGAGATGTTTATTTAAACATTAAATAAGGAGGAGGAGAAGGCGTCTCCAGCATCAGCACTTTCAGTCGGTAAAGTCTTCATGATGGGAGGACTTCCCACTTTTCTTGGTAACTAGCTGCTTTTTTTTTTTTTTTTTAAATTTAGAAACAGATAAAAACTACTATGTTGTTCTTTAACAGATAAAGAATGTAATCGTTGGTAAATTGCCCCATCTCGGGGTTGATAGAGTGACCCCGAATCACGCCGGGCCACATCACACCACCTCCTTGATGATTATTTAACTATATATAATAGTTTTTAATATTTGTTGTTCTATATACACAACTCCAAATATTTATACACCGCACAGTGGGGGCGAATACATTGCAAGAGATGACCTTATACACACTTACACCTTTGACGTAGGTGCTTTTAGAAATATTTGCATACACAATCTATTTCTATAGCTTTGCCACACAGGGATTCACCTTATCAGCGCACATGGCCACACTGATGTCTTGTTGCGAGATCTCATAGTGCCGTATGTTTCGTACGTAGTTTCCAGCCAACTTCAGGATGTCCGCTGAGATGTATTCCAACACCGCCACGATGTACACGGACACCTGGTGGTCTATTTTGTAGCCTAGTACCTCCTGCCACACAGAGAGAGCACAAACAGGGTCAGTGAGAGCACACTTGTTATCCTTGTTATCAGTGTGCTCGAGGGCATGATTACACACGAACATTTTCCACACGGAGTTTCATAAATGGTAAAAACAACGATTGTTTCAGGCCAAAGCAGACCTCTCCACCCAGCTGCATTCTTTTCCTGCCGCGTAATTGGCAGCGAAAGCAGATTCAAAACACTGGATTTATGCTTAGTCACCAGAGAGTGGTACGGCTCCGTCACGGCTCCCTCTGCTGGACGAGGTGGTGGAGTGCTCAGACGGAAAGTCCCACGCTCCGCTCAGCGTGCATCCGGTTTTGTCATGGAGGTCACATCTGGAGTATGGCTAGACAGCTGGGATGCCAGATTGGGATGACCGTTTCACACCCGGTTCATTATATACCGGCCCACAGTGCACTTAAATATTATCAAATAAATAATCATTTATCATCCACAGTACACTAGATAGTACGTACGCAGAGGAGACGACATTGCTAGGTTGACTCTGGTAACGATTAACCGCAAACTCTGTACACGCTTCACTTATTCGTCTTAAAGCTCAGTATTCAGTTAAACCTATATGAAAGTCATGTAAACATCTTCCTGCCAATGGGAGTTTAAACGGTTACGGGTGGACAATTTGATATAAATACTGTGATAAATTATGTAACAATACAATTTTCTAAGATACCGTGGGTTTCATTAGTACTTTTCACACTGACCAACTCCATAGTGACTCAGAATTAAAGCATAGTACGGTGAAATATCTCTCTCTATTTTTTTTTTTTTTTTTAATCTTTTTGATTTTTTTTTATTTGAAGCAAAAACAAATTGAGCATCTAAAAACTACAGGAAAGAATACATAGCCAGCTTCACTTATTTACTTACAGTTGAGGTCATAAATATACGTACGCCTTGCAGAACCTAAAATTTTATTTATTTTTAAATTAAGAAGGATCATAAAAATTGCATTGTGTTTTTTATTTAGTACCACCATTCAGAAGCTACATAATATAATTACATGTTTCCTAGAAGTCAAAATAATGACACTCATCATCCTGTTCTAAAGTTTACACCCCCCAGGCTCTTAATGCATCGTTTTTGCCTTCTTGAGCATCAGTGAATGTTTGCACCTTTTGTAATAGTCGTGTACGAGTCCCTCAGTCGTCCTCAGCGTGTAAAGATGGATCAACATCATATAGTCGCTGTTGGAAAGGACTCAAATATGCAGAAGATGCTGGAAAAGTAAAGACTGTGCAGGACCTGGAGGATTTTTCTGAAGAACAGTGGGCGGTTTAACTGCTCAGGACGGACAAGGGACTCATGATGAACTCTCACAAAACATAAACACAGTCGCTGATCGTCCAGGTAACGACGCGAACTGGTTCATTTGTGTAAATTCAGTTATTATTGTGTTCTGTGGACTCTATGTAAACATCTGTTATGTGAAATAGCTTCTTCAGGGTATCAGTGGTATCTCTATTTTCAGGTAAATACAGTATGTTGCGGTTAATATGTCTTTTTGCAGACTTTATTTAAAAATATAACTGAAAAATAATCACTAACTCAGTATTTTTATGTGGCACTACTGTTTGTTTGGTTTTTTTTTGCAAAGCTAAAAATCCTGTTAGATATTTTTGCATCGTGACTCGAACTTGTTTTTCGTTCAGATTCAAGTTGCTCGTATTTATTCATCGTTTCCTGTAACCATATTGCATGCTATTCTTTTTTTAATCTCACCACCTGCTGCACTACACACATCACATCACATAACATCACATCGCATCACACGTGTTATTACATTACATATCGCGCTTTATAGCCTGGGCGATCACGTTTCCAAGGGCAACCAAAAATGTTACTTGGCAACACAGCGGAGGTTCTACGTGCCATGGCGTGCTGATGAATTTACGAATTGTCCACCCCGAACGATAAAGGAGAGATATCTACACGGAGAAATATTGAGGAGAAGTTATAAGGTTAATCCGAAACCTTCAGAAGTGGGTGAATCTTATCCACAGGCAGAGCGAGAGGGTTCCTCCTCTTCCTCTTCTCAATGGCCGCCTGGGCGTCTGCGATGGCCCACTTATCGATGGGGTGAGGGAAACTCTTCTGGACTCGCTCCTGTCGAAACCAAAGAGAGAGGCAGTGAGACAGAGAACGACGACTTTTGCGTCTCGTCAAAAATCTTTTCAAAAAGTACTTCAATAAGCATGTATTTATATGCCTAATCCGGGTTCAAATCTCGGGTCGTACAGCCTTCTGTGCCCAGCTCAGAGAGGCGTACGTGAACGAGTGAATGAAGCTGGCTCGTCTCATGAGAGGCAGATGGAAGAGAAAAGGAAGGGAAGAGATGATGGTGGAAAAGGAGCAGAACAAAAGGAACACAGGATACGAGTGGCCAAAAAGGAATGGAAGATGAAGGAGATCTATTAATAAAGAAATAAAATAAATAAATAAATAGATAGATAAATAAAGATCTAGTGACGTGTGACAGCACCACAAATAAAGCACCTTTCCAGCTCACGCTCAGGCGTCTGTGCGCGAAAATGGATCAGAAACACAGAAAGAGTTGAGAAATGGGTCAGTGAGCAAACAGTCACAAATCACTGAAGGACAAAATATCTGTATTTTTATGCATGGATTAAGATGAAAGACTTGTGGTCTCATTAAGTAAAGGAATAGAACACTTCGGGGTGTGGGGGTTGGGGGGGGTTACAGGAAAATAATCAACAACCTGACGCAAAGTGGAATTATTCCTCTTATACCGCAGCAACCTGCAAACGATTATAATTGTTTATTTATATTAAAAAATAAAAGAACAACACGTCGTAACGTCGCTGAAAATCAAAACAAGTTCCTGTTACGTTACAGCAGCTCTAAACAGCCGTTCCCTCACCAGCTTCCTGTCATTTTACAGAGAAACCGGAAAACACTGGAGACTCCTTCCAAAAAAAAAAGGGAAATAAACATCACCTTACAGAGATCAACAATTTAGACACTTGTTTTTTTTTTTAAATACTTTGATGGTCCAAAAATATATCATCCATAATGTGATAACTTTTTTTTTTTTTTTTTTTTTTTCACTTTGAAAGGGAATATTTTTGTATAAACAGAAAAAAGAAAAAATAGTGTCCTTTTTATATACCATCTTGCCTAGAACATTTTTGATGTATGCCTTGTGTACAAATCCTTGAATTCTGCTAAGAGCTTAACAAGAAAAAAAAGAAGTGTTTTATGTTTTCATACTTTATTCAGCGTGAAAGCTGGATCCATCCGGTGTTTTATTACCTGTACTACTAAACATGGTTTACATTTGAATCCCCATTGCTATAAAATAATAATCAGAAATGCAATGTCTCCTGTTGGCATGTGATCCATAAGCCCTGTCTGACTGCACACGTGATCATTTGACATTAAAAAAAGTGCTCTTAATAAAATGTGTCTGTGCACGAATAAGATACACACTTTTCCATGGATCATTCTAATTGAAATTAAGGGCACTAAGCCTTTTGCCTACAAGTAGCTCTTAAAGCTGCACCCAAGACCCTGATTAGAAATGTATTTTATTCAATTACATATTTTTTCTTTTCTTTTTCCCACCAATTCTGACCAACTTAGAGATACATGAAATATTTGTGGTGCGAACAGCTTTATTGTGAGCCATGTTATCTCACCATGAGGGGGTTTTCAAGGCATTTTTGTTCTATTGTGTGTACATTTTAGGTTTCCGTGTTTGTGTGCTCCTTTTTACAATAACCCATGTGTGCTATGACTGTATTTTCCCCCCACAAATACCCAAATTATAGCTCTCCATGTCTGTGAATGTTTTCCATTTCTTCCGGTATGTTTTATGGATGGAATACCTCATGTTGCAAACCAAGGAATGGTTTTATTTAATTTTTTTTTTTTTTTTTTTTTGTCTCCTGAAGGTTGAAGTCATAATTATAATCAAAATCCTCCTCATGTCTGTACCATCCCGAATATTCCTCAGCCATTTCACCCTCTTATTTACCTCTGAATAAACAGCTGGGTGGTCAGTAAACGTCTATTCTATCAGTTAAATTACATTTACATCTACATCCAGACCCTAAAGATGAGCTTTGTAAACTAATGCCACAACTGCTTTATTCCTGCTATTGAGTATCAACTGTTTTAGGCTCATTTCTACTTAGTAGCCAGGAGGGGTTGCTGCTGCATCATGTTAATAATCTGTGCAGTGCAGCGACCATTTCCCATTTTTATTTTGTGACAGAATAGATAATAGAACAGAACAGACATTTTCCAAAGAAAAAGGAGAATATAATTCGATGACTGAGCAAAATGTCCAAATACTCGCACACTGTTGTGGGTCACTTTATTGATGGTGAAACATGGTTTCAGTGGTTTCAGGGATGGACATAAAGCATAAATAATATCAGCTAAACCACCAGGCAAGTAAAAGCTCCAATGTGTGCCCCTGTTTTGTTAGACCGTAAACCTACAATAACTGACAAGCCTTAAAAATTGTAGCTATGTAAGCTAGTTAAGTGTGTTAACACAAGGCAAGGGAAACAAATGAGTATATGTAGCATGGTAATAGCATCCAATTAAAAATTCCTTGAGCTGTTAACTAATGATTTAATTATGAGCAGCGTGACTTTATATGTCTCTGGTTGATGAACCTACATGTCTGCTGGGCAACTATGACTAACAGGCTGGCTAGTGATACAGCCACCCCATTTCACTACCAGTTTTTTCCAGTAATATTACACTGAGAGTATATTGTGTTCAGTTCTAATACCAGATTACATCTGCTGCATAATAGCTTGTGTAGACCTCTCAGCCACCTTACTTTATTATGAGTGAGTACAGTGTGGAGCACCCTGGGGTAGCATTTACCCTCATCAGCAACAATCACAGAGATTGAGTGGCTTTGGGAAGGATGAGAAGGTCACCACTCTGTTGCAGGTATTGACGGAGCTAATTGAGGACTGCCCAGACAGCAGTAAGATTGATTAACAATCTCTGATCTGAGATGTACAGGTATGTCCCTGAACACCGTACTGGGCTTTTATGACTGAATGTGCATAATGAATGGGCTGAAACACCAGCATTGTCATCTTTATAGATTGTCATAAAATTGCACCCATAATCTGGGCATTATAATAGAATTCGCATATGAACTAAATTCAGAGGCTTCAGTCAAGCTCCCTTCTTAGACTTAAAGGTGCTAGAACACCATTTAATATTGTCTTATTATCACAAATAATGTGGAAATAGTTGACACATGCCATCTGTAGTACTCAAAAAGGCTAACAAGGTGTAATCTAGTGCAAAGCCAGATATAT
>JANDJT010000002.1:4569987-4583635 GCA_024331685.1 Stegophilus panzeri
TGTTGATGAGACCAGTTACTGTCAAACAACTTGTTGAAATGGAGAGAATAAAGTTTTTATTTGCATTTCCTTCAGAACTGTGGAATTAATTATTATTCATTTAAAAGCAGGCATAAAAGGCAGAACTATCGGTATCGGCCGATATCGCTCTGAATAATCGGTTATCCGTATCGGCTGAGAAATTTAGTATCGGTGCGTCTCTAATTAAAACCACTTGATATTTTCCACATTATGCAGAGTCGATGAACCCAAGCGTAAAAGGTGCAATAGTGGATTTTTTTGGCATTCCTTACTTCCACAAATAACCTGGAAGGTATGAAGAATACGATGAAAAAAAAAAAAAATAGTTTGAGCTGTAGCCTCAGCAAAAGAGAACGAGTGGCTGAGAAACTCCGCTCCGGTCAATTCAAATGTGCTAACCTAATCTAGTCTTACCTGACCCATCTTTAACTAAAAAAAGCTAAAAATGTATTCGCTGTTCAATATTAAACCCAGTTCTAATGAAGAAATCCGTGTTATCTAACACGAGTGATGTGATCATCGGTTTTCAAACAAACAATAGAAAATCATAAATCAAAAGGCTGCTGAGCGGTCAGTGCTTGGACCCCGAGACATTGAAGGACACCTGCAAATAGCGCTGGGGGATACGACGGATATTATAACGTCATACATGCTTTTGTATTTAATTTGTTTGTTTTTAATAATTACAATATGGCAGCTGATCTCACGTTAAAATCTACTTAAGCTTTAAAATGCTTAAACCCCTTAATGAGAACGTCAGTAAACGTATATAAGGACATCCGTATCGCTATAACGAGCGTCGTGACGCTTCGTAATAAAGACAGCACACCTCGGCGCAGCTTTTACACTACGGTCAGTCACGCTTTTTCCAAACGGTACAGAAAGACAAGTTTTCCTGCACAAGCGAAAACTTTTGTTGTATACGTACACTGAAATTGAACCATTTAGCAGAAACTACAGAAAACTGCCAAGGAGTCATCAGTAACTACAGAATAAGGAACGATCAAAATAAACCCCAGAATGAAGAAAAAACAACAACAACAAAAAAATCCCACGAGCGCACACGCAAAACCAGACGAGTTTCCTTAAAAGCACATTAACGGCAGAAAGCGCGATCTGTGCGGATCACGCCCTGCCGTTACTGCGGCACGCTGCACTCAGACTTCCGAGCAAAGCCCTCAGAGAAAGTGCTCAGCCTTTCGCACATACCGGCACTGCGCTCTCTCACAGCCAGTAACACGACCACGAACGTCGGAAGTCGGGCGATATCTGTTTGTAAGAAAACTGCCATTGACTAACTGGACTCGTTTATCAGAGGGACGTCTGTAATCATGGTTTTTAGATATCTCCTCAGGTATAATATGGATAAACATTACCACAAGACCCCATACAATCCCATTAGACAGCAGATATCGCTCCAGAAGCATTTCATCCAGAGTCTATAAATATGCAAATTAGAAAAACCCAAATTCTTCAAGAGCCCACCCCCTGTGTGGCCTTCATTTGCATACTCTGTATGTATTTGTTGTAGGAAACGATTGAGCTCTACGCTGGTGCGGTTGCAGGAAAGTAATCGACGACCGGGTGGGCGTGACGCGGCCCGACATGACGCGGAGTCACGGTCGCGGTCTCCGATCAGTTCCTCCGGGATTTCGCGATCGCAGAAATGAATGCAAAATCGAGCAAACGCAGCGATATTCGGAGGAGCTCGCGGTTGTTCAAAATTACCGTGGGTTTGGGCCGAGACGAGCACAGCTAAAAGGTCTCGTTTACCGACAAACATCGCTGCGGAGGAATTTCGTACGTTTGCGATTTCACCAATTCTGAAGTAGGTTTCAGAAATTTTTTTTTTGATACTTCTTCTACCACTTATTCTTCTTATGCCACTTATTCTTCTTATTATTCTTCTACCACTTATTCTTCTTACACCACATCAATTTGCCAGCGATTACAATTCCGCATTTATAAAACATCGCATTGTACTATGTATCCCTTTATAGTTACGTCCAATTTTTCCCCCCGAAGCCTCTCGAAGATAATAATCCAAATGCTGCGGCTTATCGAACGCAAACGTCTTTAAGGAGTTCCAACGATCGTCACACAGAACTGACACTGGAGACTCCTTCCGTAAACGTTTCAGAAATCTCCAGCACGTCGATCGGACAAATCGCAACAAGTATTCATTCGTTTATTAGTAGTGCCTAACAGTCCGCGCTACCGTCCGACCTGCTTTCCAACCGGCTTCAAGATCTTCGTTCCTCCGCAGCGCGATACCGAACGGTGCATAAGTAAAAGCATAAGTAAAAGCGCCCTGAAGGTGAACCGGTGCTCGAGTGTGTCCGAGTCCAGTGTAGGTTTCTGCTGACTGTGCAGCTTGTTCTACGCAACACTACACACTCGAGTTTGTTCACACGCATCCATATTTCTTAGCCTGCAGGGTCTCACAGGAAACGACACTCGTTCTGTACGGATTCGGGTGTACTTACAGCTGACCGCATGTACGAATATAACACATTGTATGTGATCTTTCTACATATTTGTGTACATCTCTCGCAAAAAGATTTTTTTTAAAAAGAATAAATAAATAAATAAATAAATAAATAAATAAATCTCACCGTCCTAGTGTGATGCATTAGAAGACTGCTATACTGAGAGCACCACTTACACAACAATCTAATCAGACATTGGCGTAATACGAGTGCTGCACTTTGTGATATTGGGTATCATGTTGCGCTGGCCAGTGTTACGATAACAATTAGCAAACAGCGGATTAACTGCAATACGATCGGCTGAGCCAGTGCTACACCGCTACACCCGTGTCCGAGGTTAGGGCCGGTCCATATTTCAGTGGACAAGGCTGCTTCAGTGTCCTGGCTGTTTACAGAGACACAAACCTGTTTAATTATCACTCAGGTCCAGGACTAACCTCTGAGAGAGAAAAGAAAAAAAAAAAAACATGGTGAAATCAACAAGCGGTGTGTTCTGGAGGAAAGATGGCGGGGTCGAGCGGTCCAAAGGCGACAGAGAGCATCACACACACACATCAGTTCGCATGATGTTCGTAAAGCTTACACTGTGCACCCAAACGTACATGCGCACGTTTTCCCATCATCCATGCGAGCCTTTTGAGAAACCGCTGAAGTGAAGAGAAGAGCTACGCGTGAATTTTAATTTGGCTCTGCGCGCCGAGTCATTTTTTGTGAAGCGCCCGGCCCCTGCTGTTGCTATGGATTCAGAGTGACAGAAGATGGAGCAGAACGAGTGTGGCTGAGAAACTGAGAGTGTGATGTGAGCACGTCCTCCTCCACACAGGACCACGAACTGGAGTCACACACTGTGGTTGAAACCCAAATGATTGATGGGTGTAAAGCGCGCTCTATAAGGTGAGGGCTTTGGGATAAACGAAGCCGGCTTTACACCGTACGGTTTTCGAAGAAAATCTGAAATGTGTTTAGTTTAGCGCTCTCTGTGCGAGAGCTGCTACGACGCTCGTCTGAAAGCCACCAATAGGAGGACGGCACGGCATGGCACGGAACGGGATGGCGCACATTACTTACACTGCGTTAATGGTGCCTTGTAAGTGGTAATAACGCCATTTCCCACCTCGGCACGTTTCGACATGGAAAAAAACAGAACTAACACGGACGCGTCCAGAAAAGGTGTCTTTTTGTTTGCTCTGTTAGATCACGTAAAGCTCATCACGTAAAGCTCCTGGTATAAACGTCAAACATTTATACAACGTCGGGAATTGAAACCGCAGCACAGCAACGACAGCGGGTCATGTTCTCAGCGAGGCAAGCGAGCCAACGTTACGAGTGATAACTCTAATGCTGATGATTAACATCTTAAAACATCAAATCGGTATGGTCGTTTTATTTCATTTAACATTACAGAAGGGTTTCTCTTTATACAGTTCATAGTAGCGGGGTTTCCATCCAAGCTGCGAATTTACAGTAACTTATGCGGGGGGAAAAAACGGAACATCGCATAAAACATTTTGCGACTAAAATTTTGCCCCACCACAGAGGCAGTGGTGTCTCAGTGGTTAAAGGCTCTGCGTTACTGATCAGAAGGTCATTAGTTCAAACCCCAGCACTGCCAAGCTACCACTGCTGGGCCCTTGAGCAAGGCCCTTAACCCTCGATTGCTCAGATGTATAAATGAGATAAATATAAGTCGCTCTGGATAAGGGCATCTACCAAATGCCATAAAATGTCAAATAAATAAATAAATACATACACCAAACAAATCATTCCACAGAACAAAACCGTCACTTCCGGGGAAACTCTCCGCCATTTTTTTTTTTTTTTTTTTTTACTTCTCTGAGCCGATTATCCAATCGCGGGATTCGTCGAAGCGAAGTCACATGATGATTCGTACTACACTCGTGGAGGAATTTATCCCGTAAATATGTTTTCTTATCGGATAAGATCCGCCTCGGTTGGAGCGCCTGTTTTTTTTATGCGCATTTTGGACATTTCATTCGCGTCTGATGTTTCTGTCCAGTGTTTTTTTTTTTTTTCGTTTTAATTTGACGCGATATCCCAAAACTGGACGGAAACATAGCTAGTGTGAGCGGCCATGTTGGTTTGACGTCACTTGGTAAACGGGGAAAAAAACCGGTAGCCGAGTAGACTACCGGTTCTTCTGAGGCTTTTACTGGTTGGAAGCGAGGAATTACGAGTTCGCCTCGAATGCAGCGTTAATAAAATGTTACCTGGCCACTCGTACGGTGAGCTGCAAAGCTACGGACAGAAACCGTATCCGTGTTCGCTCAAACTCGCGTTGAGGAACGTATCCGTGTTGTTTATTTTTACCCAGTTTGAAAACCAAGTTGCATTTTAAAACGCGTTTCGTCTCGCCGTAACGTTTCCACTATCATGCCGAGGGTTTGTGTGTGTTTCCGCGAGCCTGATTTTTGCACGAGACGCTGCGTTCGCGTTGCCGAGCGACTTCGTTTCCGTCGCTGACGTCTGAAACCGGCACGGACGTGTAAACGGCTCAGATCGGATTTGTTTCCGCATTCCGATACGAACCACGTTCAAATGAGGTGCGAAATACGAAAGATCTCTGATCCCCGGTTGTTTATCTCGTATCTAAACGCTCCGTTAATCTTCCTGTTCGTTCCGACGTCATTGTCGGTGCTAAGGGACAAATAATAAACAAACCCGGTGAAACGTTGTGCTGCGATACGACAATCGCGTGCGCGCGAAAACGGCCGTGCAAAAAGTTAATCGCGTTCCAGTTTGTTCGCACCCGTTCTCCTTCAACCAAAGACATCCACCGCTCCGGTCTTCTCAATCGCAACCGTGTTTCTCGTGAATCTGACATCGACAGAAGTAACACGGTGCCCGCCAAGAACATCGGTAAGGATTCTCCTCTGTCGTTCCTCGTCATACCTCGTCATACTTTGCGTGATATCTACGAAAATGACCTCTTCTACTAACTTAAAGGTAAAGTTTTCAGCCTAGGGATGATGAACGATGAATGTAAACACAGGTCTTATGTATATGTAAACAAAATAAGAAACAAAAATATCAGCATCAAGAGACTGAAACTGAGAATCTCAATCCGCACACCTCTGATGTCAGGCTGTATGAAAAGAAATGTCATTCTTGCATCACTATCCCAAGGCCTACACAAACATGGGGAAAAAAAAAATATGGGAGATGCCATGGAGGAAAACGGACATAATGAGGCACAAGACATCTGTGCATGGTTCCCAAACCTAGTCCTGGAGAACCTCCTGTCCTGTCTGATGAGTGAAGGAGGGCGTGTTAGAGAAAGCTCAGGGGAGCTTCACACGGTCTTACCTTGCTGAGGGACGGTACCAGCAGTCCCTTCCATTTGGGCGCGTTCTCCTCGCTGTAGAAATCGTACTGGCACTGGGCCGCCTGCATGGCGTTTCAGCTGAGCCAGGGAACAGCTCCGATCCCCTTACTTCTTCATCCACGCAGGAGCAGCGGCCACCGGCCCGGCGAGCTTCACACAAGACGAGCCAGCGGCAAGCAGTAGCTCCGCCACACGGTCAAAGCGGCGAGTTAGAGCCACCATGGCATCTCCGGATCGCTACTCGCGCGCGCGGTTGCTGTTGCTATGCTTCTGCCTGTGCCGTGCCAACGCTTATGCTATGCTATGCTAACTCCCGAGTGTTATGCTAACTGTAAACGTTATAACGCCGCCTGATGACGTTGGCCGCCTTTCACACACTCCCCACTTCACTTCCCAAAATACTTAATCCTGAAGCCGTCTAAATGTCAAATACATCTCACAGTTTTGTCCTTGTGTAGTTCTTAAAAAAAAATACAATAAAAATTAAAATATATTTTTTTAAAAGCGCTGTCCAGTCGATCCAAATTCCACCACGGGCTCGTGCTAGCTGGCTAATAATAAACTAGCTGGGCTAAGCGAGCTCTAAACAGCGATTTTGGACACCAATGCTAGATGCTAACTATAGTTACGTGGAGAAAAATAAACCGAAAGAGCATATATATCTACATATATTTATATCAATGTATAATATACAATGTTATATTCATTGGTTGAGACGAAAAGCTCTCCAAGTGTATGTGTGTTCGTCCATTTTTATTTTACTTTATTTTTAAATCCGAAAATTTAGCTAACTAAGTGTATTAGATTAGCCAAGCACTTTTTTTTTTTTTTAATTCCACACAACGCGAAACAAACACAGGACACTATAATGAACTCTGTGGTCCTGTTTCTAAGCTTCGGTTATGATATACAGAGGTATTTAGTAGGAAAAACATATATATATTTATATTTATTTTGGTTGATTGTTGTGACTCGGGCGCAGTTGTGTTGGTAGAGAAGAGACAGAGAGAACATGCGCAATGGAGAACAGAGAGAGAAACAGAGCCTCCCCCCACCCCCCCAAAAAAACTCACTCGCTACACGAAAACAAAAAGACAGAGCACTTTCTTTTTTGCGCGTCGATCAAAACTCGTACCAGTCAATAAACCGAAGTAAACAACAAAACGTAAAGAAAGGCAGAAAAGCTCCCGCCTGAGTTCCTCTTGACGGACGCGTAGGAGAACGCCTCTGTACGCGACAAACCCCGAGCGTCTTGCTACGCGAACGAAGAGGTCGCAGACCAAACCAATCGATCACCGAAATGATCTGAAAGGGAACATAGCGATCACCGAGCGACAGATCTGGCTCCATCTTCTACAAAAAATACAAGTCGAACCGTTTAGGAAGCTGCTGGCTGATTCGAATCTGTACAAACTAAAAAAATACAAATTTTCAATTATATATACCTCCCAAGGGTTCAGATGGTGGTTTAGATGTTAACAAGTTTGCTTCACACCTCCAGGGATGCATGTTCTCCGCGTGTTTCAAGGGTTTCATCCGGGTACTCCGGTTTAATCCCCCAGTCCAAAGACATGAAGGCTGATTTCCAAACTGTCCATGGTGAATGTGTGTGCGATTGTGCCCTGCGAGACGGGTTGGCACCCCGTCCAGACCGGTTGGTGTCCCACGCATTGTGCCCGAGTTCCCTGGGATAGGTTCTGACACGACCCTGTGTAGGATAAGCTACATAAGGTATGGAAAAGGGATGGATAGATGGATATACCAAAGAACTAAATAATATACCTAGACAAAAGACTGTGCTGGTGTGCTGTTATAGGAACATAATCAATGACAGGATGGTGTGATGAAGCAGAGTTATCAATGAAGCATAGTTATTAATCAACAACATGCATGAGTGATGATTTGGGTTAGACATTTTTTTTGGCAGGGGGTGTTCACTGTTAAGAATTCAACAGTGTTGTGGTCCATCCATCCATCCATTTTCTATACCGCTTATCCTACACGGTCGCAGGGAACCTGGAGCCTATCCCACAAGGCGGGGTACACCCTGGACGGGGTGACAGTCCATCGCAGGGCACAATCACATACACATTCACACATACATTCATACACTACGGAGACTTTAGAAATGCCAATCAGTCTACCGTGCATGCACAGGGTAGCAGTTGGAATCGAACCCCCAACCCTGGAGGTGTGAGGCTAACTGCTAAGCCACCATGCGCCCCAGTGTTGTGGTATATACATGTTATATATAGTTTATACATATTACACATTCAGTCCAGACCCCATGAGCAAACATTTGACTATTTCTTATCTTCAGTAACCACTTTATCTTGGCAGGCTTCATGGTGGATCCAGAGCCTATCCTGGAAATACTGGTTGTGAAGTGGGAATGCATCCTGGACAGGAGAGTGTAGTCCATCACATGGCTCCATGCATGCACATTCACACCTTTAATATGCAATTCTTAGCCCACAGGTTCCCAACCCTGGTTTTGGAGAACCCCTTGCCCTGCACATTTTAATGTTATTGTTTGTTTTACCACCTCCCAACACACCTGATTTAACTAATCAGCCAATCCACCTACTGGCATGTTTTTGGGAGGAAACCAGAGACCCCAGGGGAAACTCACACAGACACAGTGAGAACATGCTAAACTCCAGACTGGCAGTAACCCAACATCAGTATTGCACCAAGGACCCTGGAGCTGTGAAAAAGCAACGCTACCCTGCACCAATACGATGCCTGCTTTCAAAATGTTTCGATCCGATTGTCCGTTTTTAGATTATTATTTTTTAAACAAATTCTTTTCATAATTTTCAAAATTCCACAATATGCGATATTTACATAAATTCTTTTGTTATTTTATCCAAAATACGTTGTAGCATTATAATTTCACTTCACTGGAACTAAGATGTCCCAAACCTGTTCCACAAAGCGAGGAGCTCCATGAAGTCTCAAAGCCAGACTTGAACAAAATTGTGTAGTATCTTCAATAGTTTTGGATTTAAGTGACATTTTATCCATAAAAGTATGAAAATATGCACTTGTTATATATTTGAACAGTGTTATACATATATATATATATATATATATATATATATGTGTGTGTGTGTGTGTGTATATATATATATATATATAGGTATATTGAACCATTATCTGTATTGTGAAATAAATATTCAGTTCTGGTTGGCTGTATTTAAGTAATAACATCAGTAAAATGTGCACAAATCACCACCCGTATTGATAAAAACTGCAGTCATGTCGAATACGGGCGCGAGAGAAAATTAATATCTGTAAACACTTCCTGAAAGCGGTCGCCGCCAAAATGACGTCGGACGTGTCGTCATTGATTGTGCGCCTGGCGGGAATCTGGCGCGTTTCGCTTTTGGAGTTGTTTTCAGTTTAAACGCTTGATAAAATTTTATCTTAAAGGTAATGAAGCTTTGTTATATTTGCATTCCTGCATATGCGAGTCTTATTTAGTCTCTGCGATACAGTAAAATACCGTGAAAATAATAATAATTATAGACTAGTTTAGCGCTTAGATTATTAGCAAGCCATGTTGGTGTGAACTGGTTGACACAGAAGGTGGCTTGTAAATTATATTGTTGCTGGGGTTTGTTTTTTTTGTCCAGTCCGGGAGAAAACATGCAGGCTTTTCTGAAAGGATCTACACAAGGTGTTAAACCGCAGAAGGACAAAGCTACAGCTTCGAGCAGTGGCGAGAATAAGCGACAGAAACCAGTGCCATGGGTGGAGAAATAGTAAGTGAACATCACATCACTTAAACTGGCTCTGATGGAGTGATGTAGGTTTTTAATGATCATCCTCGTTCCTGTATCTCTGCAGATGTGCACAGCTTTCTTAGTGATCCATGTGAAGTCTGAGGTTTTAGATCTCTGTCAATTACCTGTAAGAACCTTGATTTATATTTAGTATCCCATTCAGGATCTGGTTTCATCAAGCTTAATTACTCTCCTCTTCTTTCTCTTCATCATCTTCTTCACTTCTTCTTCATCATCTTCTTCACTTCTTCTTCTTCATCTTAATCTTATTATTATTTACATACACCCAAAAATTAATCACGAGTCATCTTCTCTGAAGGTTGCAGCAAGGCTATTTTAATTTGCTAATAATTGTTGACTACCTGATTTGCATAATATTAAGAGGAATACATATCTGTGAATGACAGATAGACCGATAGATAGATAAATGTTTATAGCACAATATTGAAACATGTATTAAAACAAACTCGGTGAAGCTGTGATGTGTCGGAGTTAAAGCTTGGCCAGCGGTGATTCAACACGATTTATCAAACTACTAATCTGAAACCTTTTTGAGAAACCTTTATCCATCCATCTATCCATTTTCCATACCGCTTATCCTACACAGGGTCGTCTGGAGCCTGGGGTGCGAGCCCATCGCAGGGCACAATCACACACACGCGTTCATACACCACGGACAATTTAGAGACGCCAATCAGCCTACGACGCATGTCTTTGGACTAGAGGAGGAAACCGGAGTACCCGGAGAAAACAACGCTTTCTCCTGAAGCACGCGGAGAACATGTAGTCTCCACACGCACACACGGGTACGGAAGCGGGATTCGAACCCACAACTCCAGAGGTGCGAGGAAACGTTCTAACTACTAAGCCACCGTGCCTCAACTCCGTTTTGAGATCAGTCATGGAAAATACAGTATTGTGTAAAAGTTTTAGGCACCCTTTCTTCAGTACAGTTTTTATATCCGATAGATGTTTAGTTGATACGACTTCTGGTTTCGAACTGTCTCAGTAATTCAGAAGTTCTGCGGCAGGTTCTCCAAGACGTTCGATAAAAACCGTACCAGCTAATTTCCTTACAGAACGACGCAAACTGTACCTGACACTACTGATACGTTTTTAAAAAGCAGACTGCTGTCACGCTTAATATCGACTTTGTTTAGTTCATTACTGTTTACAGCTCTTTATGGTATGTTTTCAAACAAAGAAAGATTTCTGTATATGATTATTTCCGATGGCGTCTTTTCCTAAGACTTTACCATGTTTTTTTTTGGTTTTTTTTAATGGTTAGATTCAGGGCCGGCTGAATAGCAGCGCTCCGTCTCTTTCGTGGAACAAATACATTTAAAAATAAGGCTCTGTTTTGGCGTCTGCGTTGTCTCATTTAACAGTTCATTCTTTATTACTTCTGTGGAAACGAGTGCAACAGCGCCACCAGTGTCTGGTGTAAATAAAATACACAGAACGGTATAAAGTAGATGCCGGGCTGATTTCTTTCTAGCCCAGACTGTAGATTCATGCAGCCTGTTGTCAGTCGTGTCAAGTGATCGCACACATGGTGACTCGCGCCCTAGATTTGTTCTGTGTCCCAACACTGTGCACTAAAAGTATGTACTCTTTTTGTGAAGGAAAAGTACATACTTTTTGAGTGTGTAGCAAAACAGTATGCAAAAAAACCCCAAAAAACTACTGGGACGTACTAACACGTTGTTAAGAGAATACACTCCTTGTTGTGTTTCGGCTTTTCTTTATTCGTTATTCCTTGTATAATTTATACGACTCTTTTTACACAACATCCAAGCATTAATCTTACGTGACAATGAATAAATAAGAAAACGTTGGTTAGTGCTTAACGTTTAAGTTCTTGCACGTAAATATTGAAGACGCATCACCGACGTTACACTCGTCACTCGCCATGTTTGCAGGTTAAATTCGGCGAAGCAAACCATCACAAACTCCTCCCTCCCTCCTTTCCTCCCTCGTGCAAGGAATTGTGGGTAATATTAGCTGAAAAAGTGTCCACGGATCCACGCTTGGAAAATCTACCGGAAATCCCCAACCGTCCGGGTACCTCTGGGATACTCGTTTCAACGTACTACGATTCGGGATGCGCTAATTCTAATCTCGGATGCTATACAGCACGGATCGTAGTGACGAATTGAGACGCAGCGTTGGTGGTGTCGGTTTACGATCCGATTAACGACGAGCATGGCTTTTCTGTTTGCCGTACCGTGCACGATGATGCGATTGAAACACTTGGGTTAACTAAATAGCAATTCACACCAAGATGCCGATCTGCCTTTCATTATTTGTGTTTCTGCATGCGTGTGTAATAGTTTTATGCGGTTTAACACAGACGGGTAATGGATTATTATTATTATTTTAGTTATTTATATATTTATTTTAAAGCTCTCCCATTTATGGAAGGATTCTGTGATCTCGGTATTTAAAGGTTAATATTACGGTAAAGATTAAGAAGCCATGAGCTGGCTTGTACAGCAATGAACAATCGAGTCAATAAGATCATGCAGATCAAGGATGTTACACACATTATATTCCTTTTTTTCCCCCCCTTTTAAACAGCAGACCTAAGTGCGTGGATGAAGTCGCCTTTCAAGAGGAGGTCGTTGCAGTTTTGAAGAAATCGCTAGAGGGCGCTGATGTGAGTGTTTTCAAGCGTACAGTGTAGCGTATAGACTACCACGAGATACACACACACACACACACACACACACCCTCTCTCCATTCGTTATTACTCCACATTTAAATCAGGGTTCACAGATAAACGATAGAGGAGCCATAAGCGGTTACACCGAGCTACAGAATGAATAGTATTGAGGCTTTAAACATGTCTCGATGTGTAAACACATCCGTCTGTATGTTCAGGATTTCACATCATTCGATATGGGCTGTTAGAAACAACATACTACACGTAACCCTTGTAACTCCTGTCCCATGAAGGATTCAAGGGTTTGGGTTTTTTTTTTTAATGTCAAGTAAAACAGATGTTCTTTTCTCCTTATAGCTCCCAAATCTTCTGTTTTATGGCCCACCTGGAACAGGAAAGACCTCCACTATTCTTGCTGCTGCCAGAGAGCTTTATGGGTAAGAGCACACAATCTTTCTTTATTTTAGTCGTAAGAAACTCCAACGCTGTAGCTGAGCTTCCTCTGTTGCACACTAATCTAGTAATATGTCAAGGTGAATGGAAGCATGTGCAGCCTTCAGACTGGGAAGCCAGTCAATTGGTAATAATCCCACGTCTGTTACGTTTCTCGCCTCCAGCCCAGAGCTTTACCGACAGAGAGTGCTGGAGCTGAATGCCTCGGATGAGAGAGGGATTCAGGTGATCCGGGAGAAAGTGAAGAATTTTGCTCAGCTCACGGTGGCTGGTACGCGGACGGAGTAAGTTCTGTTTAGATGTTTATTCTGGACTGTCCAGAAATCATTTTATTTATTTATTTATTTATAAATCTTTTTTTGCATCGTGTGTGTTGGCTTAACACTGTGCTGTCCTTGTTCCAGTGGGAAATCATGTCCTCCGTTTAAAATCATAATTCTGGACGAGGCGGATTCTATGACTGGTGCGGCCCAGGCCGCGCTCAGGCGCACCATGGAGAAGGAGTCACGCACGACCCGCTTCTGCCTCATCTGTAACTACATCAGCAGGTCAGACTGACTAAACACCGCTGATATTTTTAGGATTAAACACCCTGGAATTCAATTCAGTCCAGTTTTATTTGTATAGCGCTTTTAACAACGGACGTTGTCCTAAAGCAGGTCTACAGAATTATATACATTCAGGATATAGATTTTAAATGTATCTCTATTTTAAATGTATCCCTAATGAGCAAGCTAGAGGCGACGGTGGTGAGCAAAAAACTCCCTGAGACAATAAACAAATCATGAAAATCCTGGCTTTTACATTATTAAGACTGAACACCTCAGAAGATCTGAGCTCTGATATCATTAGGACTGAACACCTCAGAAGATCTGAGCTCTGATATCAT
>JANDJT010000002.1:4583735-4593842 GCA_024331685.1 Stegophilus panzeri
GACTGAACACCTCAGAAGATCTGAGCTCTGATATCATTAGGACTGAACACCTCAGAAGATCTGAGCTCTGATATCATTAGGACTGAACACCTCAGAAGATCTGAGCTCTGATATCATTAGGACTGAACACCTCAGAAGATCTGAGCACAGATTATATTAGGACTGAACACCTCAGAAGATCTAAGCTCTGATATCATTGGGACTGAACACCTCAGAAGATCTGAGCACAGATTATATTAGGACTGAACACCTCAGAAGATCTAAGCTCTGATATCATTGGGACTGAACACCTCAGAAGATCTGAGCACAGATTATATTAGGACTGAACACCTCAGAAGATCTAAGCTCTGATATCACAAAGCCAATCTTATTCACTGAAAACAAATTTAAAAACAAATATACAACATTTTGAAAGATTTATGCCAATAGATTAATGCATTCCTTTTTCTTTGTCACGTGATACACGGGCCATTGAACGCAGATTAAACAGTGGAATTCTTTCTGACGATGCTCTTTGGTTGTATGGTTCTCCTGTGAACGTTTCATACTGTCTCCACCTCTATATATTAAAAAAAAAAACCCCTAATAAAACCACCAGTACGCAGATGCTCTTATTTCCTACTGGGATTTCTTGTTGCAGAATCATTGAGCCTTTGACATCCCGCTGCTCCAAATTCCGCTTCAAACCCCTCACCAACGAGGTCCAGCAGGAGCGTCTGCTGGAAATCTGTGCGAAGGAGAATCTCAAATACAGCAAAGAGGTCAACATTTAAAAATCTGAAGTGTTTGGAATTCTTGTGAGAAAGCTTCATCTGCATGTGGATATGAGCGTGACGTCCTGTGTGTCTTCTCGCAGGGGATTGACGCGCTGGTCAAAGTGTCGGAGGGAGATCTCCGGAAAGCTATAACGCTCCTGCAGAGCACGGCCAGGTTCAGTGCAGAGAAAGAGATCACGGAGAGCATCGTCATAGAGATCGCAGGGGTGAGCCCTCGTGTAACACCACGTCTAACTTGTATATTTTCTGATTAAATGGACGTGCGGGGCTCTTTTGAAAACATGATTGGATTTTGATTTCAGGTGGTTCCACCCAAAGTGATTGAAAATCTGCTTCAAACCTGCTACAAAGGCAACTTTGAAAAATTAGAGGTTGCCGTGAAGGTGAGTACGAGGCGGAATATTGTTTACTAAAAGGTAGACAGGGCACAGATCCGACGCTTAGGGCCGATACCAGCAAAAGATATCGGATATCTGATATATCAGATATCGGATCCTGTCACAAATCGTAAAGATTGGAATTATAGGGGAGGGGAATCATTTTGGAAGTGGGAATGTTTACATGTAAGAAGACTCGACCAGTTCGTCACAGAGTTTAACTGTGAATTGATATTAGAAAAGAGAAGAAAAGAAAAAAAATATCGTTCCATCTCTATACAAATCCATTTGACGCAAATGCCTTGTGCAGTTCGCTTAAATAGATTAAATAATAAATGTATTCATTATAGAGTACATGTAGTCAGCTCCAGAATTATTGGCACCCTTGGTACACATATATACAGTGCTGTAGCGCAAAGATGACTTCAATAATAATAATAATAATAATAATAATAATGCAATTAAATGTTTCTAAAAAAACTACTACAATAAAGAGCAGAGCAGTAAACAGTAATAAATGAAACATAGTCAATATCTGGAGTAACGACACATTAAAAAAATACATAAATAAAAAGTAGAACTTGTTCAGTTTTATAAGCAGGGTTCATACACGGTGCTTGAAGTACTTGAATTTGGCTGTTTTGAAATTGAAGTAATGGGAAACCTTGAAAATGGCCATGGTCTAACAACTTTCCATTGAAGATTGTTGTGCAAGTGTGCTCCTGTGACTCAGCTTGATGTTGTGGTGAAGATGAAGCAATGACTGGGAAATGGAAATCTAGTCCGGCATGGCTGGAAAAGGCGCCATATATAAATTGGTTGTGTTGTTGTTGTTGTTGTTGTTTTTTTTTTAAAATTATTATTATATTTATTTTATTTGGAATAAAAAAAAAAAGAATACATTTGAATGCCATCTTTTTGCATAGTCCTAGAAAACAAAAAGATAGCGCTTTAAAAGTCCGTGAGAGTCCTGGAATTTTATTGTGAAGCATCTGGACGACCCTGTATAAGGAAGTTAGCTAAGTTTTATCGAGCATCTTGCAGAACCAGACACGGTTCTTCTGGAGACTTTGACTGTCGCACCCGCGTCTTATTTTTGCAGAGAAACCCAGCGGCCTTCATTGTCTGTTTTGTTGTTGTTTCGTGTATGAAAAGTGTCTCTTACCACTTAATATGCTGCTTTATTTAATGACATTTCAACAAACATTTTTCTGTAACATTTAATTTTGTGCTGGAAAACGAAAAAGTTTTTTTTTATACTGACTCGATAATGTAGAAGTCATATAATAAAAATCTATAATGAAGTTTGTACTAAAAAAAACAAAAAAACTACAGACATTAACTTTTTTTTATTATTATTATTTATTTATTTGTTTGTTTTTAAAAAACTATCTTTACCAAGAAACGTACACAATATTCTCCTTATCACCAATGTAGTCGATCAACCAAGGTACAGTGTGTATTGTGTCTGAAGTTTAGTTTGAACTGTTTCGCCTTAAAAGAGACCATTTGGCTCGGTAACACGATCACAGAATTGATTAGCAGCAGAAAAATGTCTTAAATTATCAAAATAATGTATTACACACATTTTAGGCCACGCCTCCTACCCAAGTCTGATGCTAGCGAGTAGTGACACCAGACTGTGCTAAAGATTAAAGCGATTCAGCTTCAGCGACTGTTTTTAGCTCTGTGATGTCCTTTTGCCTATTTTTATAAACACCCACGTGTCATACGGTGTCAGAAACTGCATACGCCAGTGTGTTTCAGATTACTTTTCCTTTACTTAGCCGAGCTTAACTTTAGCCAAACTATGCTTTTATTTGTATTTAATTTATTTTTTACTTCTATTACAGTTGCAAAGAAATGAACTGCAAATCAAGTGATTTTCCTTTATTAACTTATTGACTTTTCTGATTGCAGACTACAACAGTCTGTTGCATTCAGTGCAGTCACATTGAGTTTGTCTTTTTAAAAAAAAGAGAGAAAAAAAGTCACTATTCTGTCTCCTGTATTTACAGAATTTGATAGATGAAGGCTACGCTGCTACACAGATCCTCAGCCAGTTCCATGACGTTATTATAGAGGAGAAACTGGGTGATAAACAGAAGTCTGTCATCACTGAAAAGATGGCTGTAAGTGGAAACGTGTGCTTATACACTACCGGTCAAAAGTTTGTGGACACTTGACTGAAACGTTTCTCGTGATGTTAAAAACCTTTTGATCTGAAGGTGTGTGATTAAATGTGTGAAATCGGTGTCGTAGACAAAAATATAATCGTGACGACGTATTCGTTTCTTTCATTAGAAAACTGGCATTTTATTTACAAATAAATATTGTTTTAAACGGACGACTCGGAGCGAAATATTCCGAAAAGCGGCCGATGAGAGTCCAGCGTCAGTGTGAACTCCTTTAATACTGTTTAAAAATCATCTCAGGGAAATTCCTCAAGAAATCAGTCGAGAAAACACCAAGAATACAGTTCTGTAAATTCTAGGCGAAAAGGGCGTCGACTTTGGAGATGCTAAAATATTAAATTATTTTGATTTATTTTGGATTTTTTATCACAACGTAATTCCCATAGTTCCCTTTGTGTTACTCCAGAGTTTTGATGACTTTTTATTATTATTATTATTCTAAAATGTGGAGAAAATATAAAGAATGGGTGTGTCTAAACTTTTGACCGGTAGTGTACATGCCAAGTACTCTTGGAGTGATTGTGGATGATGGTCAGTGATTTATTTATAAAAAAAATTTGGTTAGAATTTGGTCTGAAATTCTTCTCTTCTCGTCGGTAAAATATTAGCTTAGGGGAGGAACTCTGGTCCCTGCAGACTGTAGGGGAAAAAAATACAAATGTGGACACAAACATCTAATCAAATCAGAACGAGAAGGAGCATTTTTATATTGGTGTTCAGACGTTAGAGTCTCTGCATCGGTGTTGGAAACGTAGCACGGAAGACTAGATTCAGCTAACTTCCGATAAAATCACTGACCATTGCTGACCTTTTCATAAAGGCAGCCTACACTGACCTGCTGTATTGAGACTAACGGATGTCTGGATCATGATCGTTGTGTTGTCTTTAGGTTGTTGATAAGTGCTTGGTGGATGGAGCTGATGAATACTTGCAGCTGCTGAACCTCTGCTCCGTGATCATGCAGCAGGCCACACAGAGCGCCTGAGCTCGCCACGAACCTTCAACACGTGCTCTCTATCTCACGTAGATTTAACTCATTTTGTACATTTAAAAAAAAAATTGTAATTAAAAATGTTTTCTTATACTTTCTTTGCTTGTTGCATCTCTGGGTAATAAACGTTCGATGCAGAAGGAGCTTGCTTGTGATATAAAAGTAGTTCTCTAAAAGACATGAAGCACATTTCCAAAAATTTTACTTCCAAGTGATATGGGATCGATTCCAGGGAGGCCGTTTGTATTTTAACTGAGTCAGTTACTGAGTCTAGTCGAGGCTAAGGCCAATTTATTTGGTCCGCTCCCACTAACGATGCACAGTGACGGTCATATCTGTGAAACAGTCGCTGCATTTTACTGAAAGATTACAGACGAATAAATTTTGTGATGGCATGAGATTTATTTGACCTGTATTAATGAGGAAGGACAGGTTTGATTTCAGGAGGTCTTGAAACGCGCGGCGTTATTCGACATGTTGACATAATTCCCACTGAAAGGAAGTCAGGTTGGGACCCGTTTTTAAAACAGCCAATAGCGTTTAACTTACCTCGCAGCCCCGGGGTTAAGCCGTACTTGACCGTTAGTACCGTGGATTTTTATCATGTCGGGGACGGGACACTTCAGATTCTAGAGAGCGTTTGATTGGACAGAAAATCTGATGAGAAGCTGAAGTGCAGAATGATGTCATCAAAGTTGTTGAAATTTTGAATGCATAGATCTATCTTCTAAACGCGAATGAATTTTGTCGTCGTTTTGGCGCACGCTAGCTTATAGATAAGACCGAAGGCGAACATATTCGTACTAAAAACCACAAAACTTACATTTTTCACAAAATCTTCAATTTCATGGGGACCTTTTCAGCTAACACGGCTAATCCTTGCTTTAGGGGTTAAAATGTAATTTTGTTATGCCAGTGAGACAGTGTTCTATCTATTGCACTTAATTAAACCGGTATTGGATATTAACGATAAAAATGCCCGCATACACCGTCACAAGGGTTTTTTTTAACCTCTTCACTCAGCCTGGTTAGTGTATGCTCGATTTTATGACGTGGGAATGACTACAAATCCTGCTATGAGTTTTCACACTTTAATTATTTTATTAGGATCACACTTAGGAGAGTACCTTCCCTAACGCTCTACCGGTAACCCGCAGGTTTGCATACCTGCTCTGCTTTTTTCTTTGCTCGTATCCGTGGGTCCCTGCGTCGGCTCACGGCTGTGTTCACGTCAGGAAGCGAGCGTGGATGTGGATGAATCTCTGAATCATCTATCTGAATCACCTCTCATATTAATTTATAACAGTTAGCCCTCTCCTCATGCCTGCCAGACACGTCATACTCTTCCTGACCTGTCCTAAACTGTAAATATACACACAACAGAAACAAGGATCACAGTTCAGCAGTGTGGAACATAGGAAGTACTGGGTCAATTACTTCAGCAAACATGTTTATTTTCCAGAATGCTCAAATACATTTCATAATCAACAAAAGTGCTGTTTATTATTATTATTACTACTAAATAACGGCTTAGAAAACCTGCACCACATGATGGTTATAAATAATTTATCGGCTTTAATCCAAGCGTAAAATAATCTAGGATAAAGTGCTTATATAATTTAGAAAGGCCAGGAAATCTGACCCGTGCTACAATAACTGCCGATGTTATGTTTTGTAGAATTATAATTACACATAGTCGGCTGTCTCGATACAGACACAGTATACCTTTTAGTCCACAGGTATACTGTATTGTTGTCGAATGATAAACAGCATCTAATACACACCGTTATTGTACTAGGAAAAATACCTATGAATGAAGGAGTCATTTTAAAGCACCGGGGATGTCGGGATCATACCCATGCAGGCTACTCGTAAAGGAGTAGACTCCACTTGAGCACGCCACACAATTCCGAATATGGTTTCTGATTTAAAAATAATGACAACGTGCCTCCGTTACAAGCAACCAGCTCAGCTATTTAAATCAGATCAGCCACGTTCATAGGCATCTCCTCGACTGTAGTGTTGTAAAAAGTCTCAATGTCCCGAAGAATCCTCTTGTCCTCCTCGGTGACGAAGTTAATAGCGACGCCCTTCCTGCCGAAACGGCCGCCGCGTCCGATTCTGCAGGTAAAAACGGGCGGTAGGGTTATAATCGCGCGACGAGCGAACGTCTCGGGATTTCTCAGGACGAAACGATGATCGGAACAAACCTGTGGATGTAGTTTTCTCGGTTGGTGGGCAAATCGTAGTTAATGACTAGTGACACTTGCTGCACGTCGATGCCACGAGCCTGCAGGAAATGAGAAAAGCGGGTTTTTTTTTTTTCCAAACATTAAAACATTCCTCTGCTGAAAATATCCGTTGTTACTGAGACGGTTAATATGACAATAAAATACTGTATGTTTACATGTGCAGACAGATTTATTTATTTATTTATTTTTAAATCTTGGTAATAAATCTGATCAGCACCTTTACAGGTACGTGAATTATCTGATCATTGGAAAACTCTGGTTCAGTGTAAGGTAGTCAATACTTTTTTTGTTTTGTTTTGTTGATTTCAATGATGCTTAAAAATGAAAAAGAACGTTTTTTAAGCGGTGTCCCAAGCGTCAGCGTTAGGTCTTTGTGTCCTCACTGAGGTCTGATCTCACTGATTTCACTGATGGTTGTAAATTCCACGCATGTATTTTTTATGTGAATTTGTATGGGGATATTGCATAAAAAAAATGTTTTTCAATGGATGAAAACACCACAAGAATAAAAAAAAAATCTCCTAAATGCGTGTAAAAAAAAAAACCCCCCAAAAAACAACAAACAAACAAACAAAAAAAACTTATGCGCTCAATTGAGGTGGCGGATTTTGGTTTTTATTCGATAAGACGTGCGCAACGAACTACGACGGAAACACGTTTACGTTCCTCGATGCGCGTCAAAACGGTCACGTGACGCCGCCTCGACAAATCATGCGATTGGGTAATCGGCTCAGAGAAGTAAAAATGGCGGAGAGCGAGATTCGCCAGTTTCCCCCGAAACGGCGCTTTATTCGCAAATGTTTGATGCGTTATTCAAATTTTTCACATAAGTTACTGTAAATTCACGACTTGGATGGAAACAATTCGAGGCCCTTTTACACATTTCGCCACCAAAGAACATTTTCCAGGTTGTTTCAGTATATTTCACTTCAAGTAACCCGTGAAAGCCCCATTTTATAGACTCTTTTCTCGAAAAACGCAAATGATTCATCGCCGTTTTCGGTGAAAAGCTCTGAGTGAGGTTAGAGTGAATAATTTCCCCAAAACTGTTCTAGTTTGTGTCTTCTTTAGCGTAAGATCTCGATCCAATCTGACCATCGCAGCCTGTGCAAAATAAATAACGTGCAGGACGTGCGATGAAGATTCTGACTTCCATAGACGTGTTTAGCCCTGGCGTGTCTGAGTCAGTATAGGTTATTAGAGCTTATTATTACAGATGCCAGCAGATACGAGCAACATTTTCTAAATGTGGAAAATGGGTGGGTGGGGGGAATAACTGGCTCGATGAAAATGCTTATGAAAAGACGTTAGCAAATTCACCAGCAAATCCGTCGTGATCAGCACCCTGCTGGATCCGGACCGGAACTCCCTCATAATCACATCGCGCTCCTTCTGGTCCATGTCTCCGTGCTGAAAGGATCAAAGCTGGGGGTCAATACAGAATCTTCAAATATGAACAGCAAGGTTGGGTGATAAGATGATGTAATTGGCTATTGCTGAGCAATAACACGTTCAGCCACTTGACAACACTTAACTGACAATGATGCATTTAGTTATAAATGGTTTTTTTTTTTTTTTTAATGCGTTTAATTTCAACTTACTGATAACGAAAACACCTACAACAATTTAGCTGTGTACTTAGTATCTATTCGTGCCAAGTACATCCAACAATCATGAGTAATCAGGGCACCCCATGTGTGTAGGAGGGATCACGTGATCTGGGTTTTTATCCCGAAGTTTATTAAAAACGGTTCTATTCAGGCACTACTTCTGAAACGTCTGAGGGACGATCATGAGAAAAAGGCTGGTAAAAAGTAGAAAGCCATACACTGTAGTGATCAGTGAGAAGCAGGTTACCATGACAACTTGCTTTAAACAGACTTGCATGCAATTTATCAGGGTTTTTTTTCTTTTCTTCCTCAAACGCTGTGTGTAGGCTTCCTACCAAAGCGGAGACGGTGAAGTCCCGACCGTGCATCTTCTCGGTCAGCCAGTCCACCTTCCTCCTGGTGTTCAGGAAGATCACGGCCTGGGTGATTGTCAGAGTCTCGTAAAGGTCGCACAGCGTGTCTAACTTCCACTCCTGTTACGACAGATAGATAGATAGATAGATAAATAAATAAATAAATAAATAAATAAATAAATAAATCTTTAATAGATATAAAGCGTATCTCGGATGTTGGACCAGACCAAATGCTGTTGGTGGGTCAAAAATAAATAAACAAATAAATAAATAAATAACAACGTCAGACAACTATGATCTTAGCTACGATCTTAGACAACGATATGATCTTAGCTTGAATGAAAGTCATGCATTAAGCTCCCTGGCTTGACTCCCTGGACAGTCTTTACCATCTCGACCGGAATCCGGGTGAGATCTTGGACGTAAACGTATAGTACGCACGATATGATCTTTATGATTGCTGGTGTTTTTGCTGCACACCTCTCGCTCCACGTTGATGTAGAACTGCTTGATACCCTCCAGAGTAAGCTCCTCTTTTTTCACCAGGATGCGAACAGGCTCCCGCATAAACTTTTTGGTCACTTCCAAAACCTCAGCGGGCATCGTGGCCGAGAGAAGCACGACCTGGAACAGAGACAAGCTCGGCGAGGACACGCTGCTTTTTAACACCCGACCCGTCTGCAGCTTTTATTTCACCATATTTCCCATCGAGCGATACGACTGGTCTGTGTTCCTGACACGTGCATAGACCATTTTTCACACTAAGGTGAAACAACAAGCTGGAAGGAAAATAAAATAATCACTGGTGCTCACTTGGATGTTGGTGCTCAGCTTCTGAAAAATTTCATAGATCTGATCCTTAAATCCTCGACTCAGCATCTCGTCAGCTTCATCCAAGACAAACATCTTGATCCATTTAGGAGCTGTGCATGGTGAGAGGGTTATTTAAAGTGTGCCCTCCATATACCTACGTACTCTTGCTTATCTACGAGTGTGCTACTCTGACTTACAAAAAAAAAAAGCATTGTGATAAACTCTTTCTAATAGTTAAAGTTGGCCAGAAATTAAATTTACACAAGCTTCCTCAGAGAGTTTGCTTCAACTATACTCACCACAAAAGGCAAGGTTTTGCTCATATAATACAGGGCTCTACGATAACAATTTCTTGTAGGAGCACTTGTGCTCCTAATTACAAAAATTTAGGAGCACAGTCAAAAATTTAGGAGCACGGTTGAAGCTTAGTTTTTTAGAGATCGTAACGCTAATGTGCCACAATATAACGCACAAGTAGGCATGAGAAAACTTGAGCTTGTGAATTATGACAGAATTTAGGAACATAGTGTGAGCCATGACACATTAATTTAACTTCTGATAAACTAAATTTAATATTTTCAGTTAATTTTACAGACTGTATGTAAAAAAACAACCGTTAACCTGTTCCACCTTGTAAACAAATACAATAAACCTCAATGTTCAGAAGTCTGCTCCTCTTAAATATATTTAAAGCTACACTATTAGACATTTTCCACTGTCATGGTTCTGGGCTGGAGTCA
>JANDJT010000002.1:4622260-4644708 GCA_024331685.1 Stegophilus panzeri
TATATATATTCTAAAGCCAAATAGTTAAACGCAAATTTAATAATCAGTCTGTTAAATAATTGTTTGATTTACATGCTGCGTAGCTTCATTCTCAGATTAGCAAATAAAGCTAATTTTACTAGTTACATACACTCACCAGACGCACCAACGATCTCTGCTACTTCCGTCCAAGCGTTGTTTTTCTTCGTAATGTCTCAATACATGTTTTACAAGAGATCAGGATAAGTCGAAAACACGGTTATAAGTTTATTGCGGATAGGAACTAAAGTGAATGGGGAACTAAAGAAACGTAGGACCACACGTAGGACCATAGGATTGGTCAGAGGAAGCATTTGAGCCAACCGTTTGGCTTTATCGCTTTACAATGACGTATCTAATTAGCATAGGATTCAGTTCAAATGTCGTAGTGTCGCTCTCGCGCATAGACAACAAACCGGTGCCTTTCTCTTCGTCGCTCGCTATTCTGAATGTAGGTTTATTTAATCTATGTTTCTTGTTGATGATGTGTTTAACTTGCTTGTACATCTCATATGTTACATATGATCCAAAATATCTCCTGGCCTATATATAGGCCTATGGCTTTCGGTTCACTGGGTTTGTTATACCCTGTGTAGAGAGCATTGCCAGATATAGTTTGCAAAACTTTTCTCTGTTTTGACTGAGATTAAAGCAGGACCGGCACCACACCTGGCTTCGTTTGGGTTATTCAGCGCTATTATAACAACCTTGTTGTGTCTCGTGCTTAATAGTGAACATGTTGAACTTTCATGGGTACCATTATATGATGGACAAACCAGCACAGGGTTTACAAACAGTCCTTTTGTTCTGATTAGTTCAGTGCAAAATGGACCGGGTTGGTTTAAGAGATACCGTGAAGCTGTTCTACGAACATGATGCAACTTTTTAATTTTTTTTTTTATTTTGCTTCAGGGTTCATGTGCTCTCAGAGGAGACGAGTCTTCAGGCCATTCCTGAGGTTTATGAAAAGTTCATTCCACCGTGAAAAACATGCAGATAAAGTCACATCAGGGGTGGCACCACCACTCCAAAAACTGATGCTTTTAATGATATTTAATAATAAGATTTGAGCTATTAATGATCTTTAAAATAGATCTCATGTACCGCAGCAAATACTACGAGTAGAAGGGAAGATTTGTCATTTGTCTATCTTACTATTATTTTTTTAACGAAAGTCCGAGTAGTTTGTTTCGACCCCACACACTTCGTTTTGCGTGTGCTAATAACAGCAAAAAAATTTCACGAAGTTAATTCTAAAATATCGAAGACGTGTTCACGTTCCACAGAAGGTTGTCTGTCACTGTAGTAACTGTCTGTTTCGCTAAACATGTTCCCAACAAGCCTTACTTATTTTAATTGAAGAATGTCATTTGAGGAATGTTCCGGTAATTGAGTCAGAATATGTCCATATGTCACTTAAAATATTGAAACGTTAGCGATACTGATGATGATTATTATTATTATTATTATTATTATTATTAAAGCGCCAATAGAGTGCTGCAGAGAAGACATATTTCTGTAGGCCAACCCGGAAGTTAGCATCGCCCTGGTTCCCCTCGACAAAAAGCCAATAGGATTGCAGAAAATAAGCTCTGTGACCAACAAAATGTTTATTTTGTTTCTTACACGTTTTATAATCTTCAGAAACGAACCACAACCTTTATGAATTCTGAAGCCTGAATACAGTCAGCAGAAGTGAGAAGCTAGTTAGGCTATAAACGAGCTGCAGTACGGTCACATGACTTCAACATCACCACCACGAAGCTTTTTGTAGCAGTGCAGGTTTAAAAAAAAACAAAAAAAAAAACACTACAACTGGAAATACTATAAATCGATAAAGTTGGAAAGTTCCAGTTGGAATACAGTACCCTCCACTAATATTGGCACGCTTGGTAAATACGAGCAAAGAACGCTGTGAAAAATTGTCTTTATTGTTTAACCTTTTGATCTTTTATTTAATAAATTCACAAAAATACTCTGCTGTCATGGATATCAAACAATTGCAAACAAAACACAGGTTTATATAAAAAAAAAATATGTTAAATATCAAAAGGTTCAACAATAAAGACAATTTTTCACAGCCTTGCAAATCTGCAATCTGTGAGAAATCGCAAGATCCTCCGAATATTGCGGAGTTTACTTGATTTTGCGTTCATTTCTGCGATCGCAAAATCCTAGAGGGACTGTCATAACTGGGAAAGACTGAGAGAGCGTTCAAAGTGATGCTCACTCTACCATTTAACAATGACCTCGGGAAATTATAATATGACCACGGCAGGGCAGTTCTCTTAAAGAACCTTTTGGGATTCTTTCATTCAACAACAAGCCACGTATTGGCTTTAACCTGGAAAAAAAAACATATGGTGAATGATTTTAACTCGCTTATTATTGCTGAACTTTATTAGCATGTGTAGAAGTCTAGCCCTTTTAGCTAATTGCTGGAGGGGGGGAATTCCTCTTGGCCTCAGTCGGTTATGAGATGAAAAGGAATTTATTAGGTGTGTGTGTTTGTGTGTGTATCAACTGTGCCTCAACAGCCCACCATACAGCCAGCCTCGCCGCTTTGATCAGGCGTATACGCTCCGCTTTACAGGCTCCTGTTCTGCACACTGCCGTTAGCAACTTTAAAGGTTAAAGCCAATAAGAAAGCCCAGCGGTCTTTCTTATTTTTTTGGGGTCATTGCTAGTTTAGCTGGCGCATATTTTGCTGTGTTTTTCAAGCGTGGTTATGGTTGGGAATGACTTGGAAAGAAACATCCATCCAGTTGGAACAGAGGGCTTTTTATTCGGCAGGTTTCCATATGCAAAAATCCTGCTGTCTGGGTTTTTTTTATTTTTTTTATTTTGACTTCCTAGATTTATACAAAGCAGACAATAAGAAGACGGTTTGCAAACCAGCTGGATGAGTCCTTTGGCAATTTTGTGAGACAAAAAAACAGGGAAGTAAGTGTATGCAGAAGTTCACAAACATGTTTTGTTCTCGCCAGAGGATAAGCCGGCAACCTCACAAAAACATTCAGCTTTTACGGTATAATTCAGTCGGGTAGGGAGAGGTGTTTTGGAGAGCTTTGATACTGTAGGATTAAAATGGTGTCCCTGTGCTTCTAGGGGTGGGGCAGTGTGTATCGTGATAGGGAAAGAAAAATAGTAACGTTGATAACATTATTCAATACTGGAGTAGTTAAGGACACCGCAAATATGTTGCTTCCGGGTATGACACTTCCTTTGAAATACAATATGTAAGGAAGTCGATTGGTTTCCTATAACCAATTCCTTGGTTTTCCATTATTCTAATTATTTAATATATAAAACACCCGAGGGCATGGTGTTATAGGAAAATAATTATAATTAACATTAATTAACATAATAATTAGTTATGTTACCACCCCGAAGTGTATTATCGAAGTGTTTTATTCCTTCTGTGCCACAGCAATTTGTCAACCATTAAATTTTAATATTAACGATAATATTAAACAAAGATGCATTCTACTATTTATCCATATAATCTTGTGGAACATCCACAAAGCAAGTTGATTTCTGTTATCACTTATGTTCTAGCATCGATAAGCATGAATTCCCCCAACATCCTCTCTTTCTTCTTTCTTAAAGTGTACCTGAGTGTACCTGAGCCACAGGTAGAGCGGGTTGTCCACTAATCCACTAATCGTAGGGTTGGCGGTTCGATTCCCGGCCCGCATGACTCCACATGCCGAAGTGTCCATGGGCGAGACACTGAACCCCAAGTTGCTCCCGATGGCAAGTTAGCACCTTGCATAGCAGCTCTGCTACCATTGGTGTGTGAGTGTGTGTGAATGGGTGAATGAGACACAGTGTAAAAGCACTATATAAGTACGCCATTTACCATTTACAGAAAAATCGCAGTTAGTAGCTCTGTGACTGAGATCCTACAAAGCAGAACATAGATCATATGTCCTGAAGACTTTCCCAACAGTAGGAAACTGTTGCATGTTAAATCATTAAAGCGGATTAGTGGTTAGCACGTTTGCGTCACACATCTGGGTTCGGGGGGGGGTTCGAATCCCACCTCCACCCTGTGTGGGCGGAGTTTGTATGTTCTCCCTGTGGTTCGGAGGTTTCCTCCCCCAAAGACTTGCGTTGTAGGCTGAGGGGCATTTCCAAATTGTCCATAGTGTGTGTGCGATTGTGCCGTGCGATGGGTTGGCACCCCGTACCCCGAGTTTCCTGGGATTGGCTCCAGGCTCCCCATGACCCTGTGTAGGATATGTAGCGGTATGGGAAATGGGTGGATAGATGTTTACAAAAAACATCACCATATCAACAATTAAACATTTTCTTTTATTAACTAACATTACATTTTTTTATTCTGTTTATTAGTCTTAGATTATGTGGAGTTGCCATACAATACCCAATGAATGAGCTGTTACTGTAGGAATTCAACAATTTTCAATAATTCAACAGTGCTCTTGTATAAAACATGTATATCATTCTGTGAATTATTATTAATTTTTTTTTTTTACTCCATTCTAGTTTGAGCATGTGCATGAATAAGTAGTGTATTTGTTCTAACTCCAGTGGACACTAAACCATACACACGAGAGCTAAAAGGCAGAGCTGTCGCTTCTAATCAGTGAGCATCCCACGCATTCATTCGGCTTTCGCGTTGCTTCCTTGGAGCAAAACCGTAAATGCTACTGTACACGTGAACATTTTCCGTCATCGCCCTCTGCTGTGCTTCAGAGCCCTGACTGCATTAGAGCCGAGATCGCAAGAGCACCGTCCTTTCGCCTCACTTTGATGTCTGACAGCAGATGTGTTATTTGATCCTCCCACATCTGTACCGAGGATAAACACAATATGTTCTAATGCGGTCTGAGAAATCGGGCCAATTTGGGAGGCAGGTCAGGACACTATTAGAAAATAAAGTTCAGTCTAAAATCCTGAAGAGATGTATCTTATTTCGTTGTAGAAACGCTTTAAAGGTTCTACAAATGGGTGACAGTTTTTATTATTTTTATATTTTTATTATTTGGGCCACCATAAGCCACTAGAACATCTTGAATGCTCTTTGCTATAGATTCTACAAGTAACTGTAGAGAGCTGGAGCACTTTTCTTCTAGAAAAGAATATTCCCTCAGTTGGTCCAGTATTTCCCAGAGGTGTTCTAGTGACTGTGAAGTAGAAGTGTGGGGGACTGGAACATTGCACAATTGGTTAATTGGTCAATTGGGTATGAAGCTCGCAGGACAAAAAAGGCCACATCCATTAATTAAGTAAAATGATCCAGTATTACGTATCTCTGAGTGGCAAAAGTATGTGAACCTCTATGATTAGCAGTTAATTTGAAGGTGAAATTAGAGTCAGGTGTTTTCAATCAGTGGGATGACGATCAGGTGTGAGTGAGTGAGCGCCCTGTTTTATTTAAAGGACAGGGATCTATCAAAGTCTGATCTTCACAACACATGTTTGTGTAAGTGTATCATGGCACGGACAAAGGAGATTTTTGAGGACCTCAGAAAAAGAGTTGCTGATGCTCATCAGGCTGGAAAAGGTTACAAAACCATTTCTAAAGAGTTTGGACTCCACCAATCCACAGTCAAGTCTGATTGTGTACAAATGGAGGAAATTCAAGACCGTTGTTCCCATGCCCAGGCGCAGTCGACCAACAAAGATCACTCCAAGAGCAAGACGTGTAATAGTCTGCGAGGTCACAAAGGAAGCCAGGGTAACGTCTAAGCAACTAAAGGCTTCTCTCATATTGGCTAATGTTAATGTTCATGAGTCCACCATCAGGAGAACACTGAACAACAATGGTGTGCATGATAGGGTTGCAAGGAGAAAGCCACTGCTCTCCAAAGAAAACATTGCTGCCCTTCTGCAGTTTGCCAAAGATCATGTGGGCAAGGCAGAAGGCTAATGGAAAACCTTTTGTGGACGTATGAGACCAAAATAGAATTTTTGGTTTAAATGAGTGCCGTTATGTTTGAAGAAAGGAAAACACTGCATTACAGCATAAGAACATTATCCCATCTGTGAAACATGGTGGTGGTAGTATCATGGTTTGGACTGTTTTGCTGCATCTGGAACAGGACGACTTGCCATCATTGATGGAACAATGATTTCTGAATTATACCAGCGACTTCTAAAGGAAAAGAATCTGTCCATGAACTGAACCTAAAGAGAAAGTGGGTCATACAGGAAGACATCGACCCTAAGCACACAAGTCATTCTACCAAAGAATGGTTAAAGAAGTTAAGGTTCTGAACGACTAAGTCAAAGTCCTGACCATAATCCAATAGAAATGTTGTGGAAGGACCTGAAGTAAGCAGTTCATGTGAGGAAACCCACCAACATCCCAGAGTTGAAGCGGTTCTGTACTGAGGAACGGGCTAAAATTCCTCCAAGCCGATGTGCAGGACCGATCAACAGTTACCCCAAACGTTTAGTTGCAGTTATTGCTGCACAAGGGGGTCGCACCAGATACAGAAAGCGAAGGTTCACATACTTTTGCCACTCACAGATATGTAATATTGGATCATTTGCCTCAATAAATATATGATCCAAATATAATATTTTCATCTTATTTGTTTAGTCGGGTTCTGTTTATCTACTTTTAGGACATGTGAAAATCTGATGACGTGTTAGGGTCATATTTATGCAGATATTTCGAAAATTCTAAAGGGTTCACAAACTTTCAAGCACCACTGTATATGACACTTTCATTCATTCATTCGTCATCAGTAACCCATTTATTCTGGTCAGGATCATGGAGCTTTATAGGCCATAGCATATGATTTACATCGTTTTCCTCCTTATCAAACTATTCAGTGAGACCCGGTGCCCTGTGAATGGGGGCGGGGTCATCCTGTAAGAGACCACACCCACCAGGCTAGAAATGTTTCATCATAGAAACTTTGAGATAGTAAAGAACTTTGTATTGATTTGCATTTATGCTTAGCTCTAATGGAAAAAATGACTCGCAGCATAACAGAGTTTCCTTGCGCTAGAGTTTCCCAGTCGAACCCGATTAGGATGATACCTCATATGAGAATGAAATGTTGTGATATTCAACATAGGGGTGGTATTTCCAGTGATACAAATTTTTTTTATGGAAATGTTAAGTGAAGTTGATCTAAATTTCAATCATAGATTACTGGAATCTTTTACAAACTTTCAAACTTATCACGTGAGGTTAACCTTCTCAAAACAAATGAAGCTAATGACCAAAACCATTGAAATTGAAACCGTTGAGGTGTCCTCATGTAAGTTGGAAGTTAGGATGCTTCTGAAATCTTTTCCTCTCTGGACTTACAGTGCAATACTATAATGTAATTTATTCTGTAATATGTTTTCCTTAAATGATATCCTAGCTAGGATGTCAACGGCCATGTCGAGGATTCTTTCTCTCGTACGGCCCCGTGAAATTTCAAGCAGCAATGAATTTATTCTTTTTCTCAAGCTTTCTTTTCGACTATCTTCACCATTCCTGCCCTCAGTCCCCTCTGCCCAAGCTTTAATAAACCTGATATGTGAAATGTTCGTAAATGTGATGTGTAGATATAGGAATTCTGATCAATAATCTCCTGTTTCTCTGCTGTCTGAGATGGTAGTGTAGTAACGCTAGATGAATTCCAGATATCTCTACTCACCAGTTTAACATGAACAAGCCTTTTGATAATCTGGACAGTAGTTGTGAATCTGTTGGCTTTAATATTTGACCGATATTGTGTATCTGTAGATACGATAATAATTACAATAATTTAGTATTTGAATAAAACAATGAGAATTGTTTTCATCATTTATTAAAAAGAAAAAAACCTGAATATATCAACAACAGTGATACCATTATTATTATTATTTAAAGAATAGTGCTTTCTTGTCAGGATTTTTTGCTCAAAATGTTAAAATTATTGGCACTCTTCAAGAGAATGTGCAAAAATAATTGTATGAGCTAAACATTACACATAATTCTTATTACTTAATTGCGTTAAAAGTCTAAATTTCTCTTCTTTTAGTTGTTGTTTTCTCTGAGAATCATAATTGCCCCCCTAGTGAATATTTTCAGTGAATGCATATTGTCAGCCTTAAAAATGCATATGCATGTTAAATATGGTTCTTCGAACATAAAACCTCAAACTCTTTCACACACGTAAAATCTGTCATCCGTTACCATGAGGAAAATCTCATGAACTTAAGAGCTTTTAACAAGTCGTTGATGGCATGTACAAGTCAGGTGATTCTTATTTAAAAGAAAAACCTCAATTAAAACATAATATTTGAACAACAACAACAACAACAACAACAACAACAAAAAATCCATTCTCTTATTCAGTTGAGTCATGGCTTTGTTCAGTAAAAAACCTTGAACGTTTGAACATTTTCATGGAATTGGACACGCCCTAAAATGGAACGTTTTTTTAATTACACTCTTTAAGAAAACCTGTTTTGCATACAGCATCCCTGAATATCATTGCATGTGTTCATTTGCTATATTTATTTCTTCTCATTTTCATGAAGGATACCAATAGTGACCAGTATGAAGCTGATCGTAGATGAAATTCCAGTAGTGACAAGTGATAAAGGAATTTTTGCCAATGGTAGTTGGCATATTTCTCTGTGGCCACTTTTGCGTGTAGTAATAATGCTGCAATCCCTTGTACTTGGAAATTTCCAATTCAGTTTTCTCCGGGTTCCAGTGCTTCTGCTTGGAAAAACATGGATGCCCAAAGCAAGGTCATATTTGTTAGGGTTAGTCTCTGAATTTGTCAAACATAGAGGGAAGATCTGCATTAATAACTTCTGCGTGATTAGTGATTAGAAACTTGAAACATGGTTATAGGTCAATTACTTTTGTTCATCTTTGCTTATGAAAATCTGTCCCGATGATGATAAAATCAGGCTGAACCCAACAGAGTAAATGATGCAAAGAGATATCGGCTTACTGCGACTGTGCCGCCATATTGTTTTGACATCAGGTGTGTTTGTGTCAGAGAACTTGGACTAGATGGATGTTTCCCAAGATCCTGACCTGGAATTCTGGGTTAAATGACCATTCCATTACACTCTTCACTATCAGTGGTCAGGTTTTTCCGAGTTCCTCGTACTATGGATTACAGCATAAAGATGTTGGTCAGACTTTACAGTGTAGCTGCATATGACTATTCATCTCATAGTGGTGAGGAAAATAAACAAGATGCAAAAAGGCCACATACACAGATATGTAGGTGCAAACTACCAGAAATTGGTTGTACTACTTCCAATCAATTTTTTATCTGTTGAATTTGTAGAGGGTTTTCTAATCTGAAGCAACCTAGGTTTCGTGACAGGCTGAAAATCCATGTGATATTGACTTGGATGGATTTTGGGATTTGCAAACCAAGAGAGTCCAAAACGGAGTCAACAGCTCAGGCACACACACAAGAAGAGCCAAACCGTTATTTTTTTTTTCCCTTCATCGGTTTCCAACTGTTTCCCCTACCACAGCCTGAATTTGTAATATACTGGACAATATCTACACCGTGGGATCTGCTGCTCTTTTCGCGAGTTCTCTCCGCTCTGGAAGGGAAAGTCAACCTCAGATGGAGGTGATTTTGTTGGCAAGCGTCATTCCCAGCAGATCTGGAGCACCATGTCTGGCTACAGGATTAGCAAGACCTTGCTGCTCTCTGCTCTCTCAGCTAAGCTTTTGAACCATTTAATAAACATTAGCAAGAGTAAAACCTCCGCCTGCTGCTATGTCAATTTGCTTTATGCTATTTGGCAAATGGATAATTTCATTTCAATGTTGGATATTGGCCTGTTAGGAGTTTTGTGCTTTGTACTTTCTTTTCATACATCGATCAGTTTTCTGGTCTGCTTGATTTCTTTGCAGATTGATTTTTATAGTTTTATATTTCCAGGTAAGATATATTTTTATTTCAGAAATTCAACCACAGTTAAAAAAAAAAAAAAAAGAGAGACTTGGAAATGTTGCACGCTCTGGGGCATTTGCAGGCAGATGGCAAAGTGGTAGCCCCCTGTGGAAGGATAGCAAAGATAACAAACCACTCCTGTCAGGTCGCATCACCTCTGATTAAGCTGCTTGGTTGGATACGGGCCCATGTGGGCTTCTAATTTCCAAGTCCTGACTGAGTTAGGGGCTTGGCCCAGCCATGTCCTGATGTTTTGCCACTTTGTACAACCACTGAGGTCACAAGAGCCAAAGCCTGCCCAAGAGTGTGTTGCATCGGCTATGAGTGCCCAATAGTCTGCTACACCTATGGATTGGACACTCTTGTCCAATCATACCCGCTCTTACACATTTTCATTTGTCGCCACCTTGATGTTTCTAATGAACGTTGTTTGTACTATTTTGGAAACTATAAACAAATTAGCAATCTAAAAAAATATCCTGAGCAAGATAAAGCTTTTCCAGAAGATGCTTGAAGGAATTTCTGCGAACATTGTGTAATGCCCCATACACTCCGATGTTAACTGACCCTTTCTTTGTCCGGTGAGCTTCAAATTTGACTGCTTGCTCCCACATGATAGTCAAATCTGCTCAGTCCCAGGCCTGCCATGGGCTTCTACTCCCGATGCACACCTCTAGGCCAAGGAGTAGCCAAGAGTGGGCAGCATCTACAAAGGAGCAGGCAAGAGTATAGTAAATCTTCTGGGCATCGTCCACCGAGGAGTTTCCAAGTGCACCTAAGTGTGGGTTACATCAGGCTAGGAGAATTAGCACCGTATATTGATAAGCACCCTAGAATGCACTACATCTAATAAGGACCTCCCGATAGTAGTCGACGTCTATCAAGAAGCATCCAAGAGCGGGTTATATCTAGCATGGAGTCACATCTTCCTAGCCAAGACTCCCATAGGCACCTACTCCCTATGCACGAAGAAAGCCAAGAGTGGGTAAGGTCTACAAGGATGCACGCAAGAATATAGTACATCTTCTGGGCATTGTCTACCGAGGAGCACAGAAGAATGCACTACACCTACCAAGGAGTGCCCAAGAGCACCTAAGCGTGAGTTACATCAGGTCAGGAGTGACCAACAGCTGGCAACATCTATTGATGAGCACCCAAGAATGCACTACATCAAACAAAGTAGAAGGGTCCAGAAGTGGGTTACATCTAGCATTAAGTGTCCAAGAGTGGGCAGTGTTTATCAAGAAGCATCCAGGAGCGTCCAAAAGTGGGCGATATGTCTAGCAAGGAGTGCTTCCATGTCGGACCAACGTTGCCCTGAGAATCCACCATGCCTGCCTACACTTGCATGAGAGTTTGCCTTACCTGACAACCAGTGTCTAAGAACTTTCTGCAATCTGGTATTTTTCGGTTGGTCCGCATTTAAACTTCAGAAAATGGTGAGCCTTCAGAGTGAATAAACATTCTCAAATCACTTACATTATTTTTTAGAAGGCCGATCTGTAGCGTTAGGCAAATCTATGGAATATGAGCGAACACGGTGTCCCGGGTGTCATGCCTCCGGGGCATGACTGCCATGCTTTGCTTTTTTTTTTTTTTTGGGTGGGTGAAAATATGTTATTGCGCTCTATTTTTTTTTTTTTTTTTTTTTTCTTTTTTTTCTTTTTTTTCCTCCCCCGCCCCCCAAGGTCAGCTCAAATAGCACAGAACTTATTACGTAATGTTGTGGATTTTGTTGAAGACTTGCTTGGAGAGACAAAAGGTGATTTATTTATTTATTTATTTATTTATTTATGCTTTGTGCTACGATGTAAACGAACTACATTCCTTTCTAAATCCCTCACATAGCCGGTTACACCTTGACTGACGATGTCTGACGCAAATCCACCTCTGAGCAGATTTCAAAACATCCGAACTAAGCGTGTAATTTCTCAGTAATTTATTGTGCAACTGAGTTTATTTAAAAACCAGCTCCTATTAGTTCCCCAGGGTTCCTCATCTCAGGGTTGTTAAGCTGAGCTCTGTAGAGCTAAAGAGAGCTCCTGCTGCTGCTTTTCTTTTCCTGCAGCTTGCCAAGGTCATTAGTTTATTCCACCTTTTCCCACTAAATGTCGTTGATCGGAACCTTTAACGTTAATTAAAGTTGAACTGAGATGTAGTTGAAAATGGCGTTTTTATATTTCATTTATAGATGTCATATTTCTTTAAACTGGTTTGGACATATTCACACTAGGGGGGTAGAAGATATGCTAATATAATCTTATCATGATTGTCACTATACATTTTCCTAACCGTGTTATGATTCACTTCCTAAATTATAACTTTGATTATAGCTAACTGGTAGCTAATTGGACGTTAACATTTTTAAACATCTTTTTAAATGGTTTTTTTTTTTTTTTTCCCCCCTCCCTTCATGTTTCAGTGGCTTCCAACTTTAATGTCAGTAGAACTAAACAGTGATGCCTATATTATATTTTTGGTTTATACCACTGCTGAATGCTCCATTCTGATTGGTCAGAAGGCGTTGATTTAATTTTCCATAACAGCAGCTCTGACAGTCATTCTGACTTCAAGGTTGATCATTTCTATCGTAACAACTTGCACAGCGATAAATAAAATCAAAACAAAAAAGTGTACTTATTGATATGGGGAAGTTTTAATTTATGGAAGGAGTCTCCAGTGTCAGTGCTTTATTACAGTCAGAGGTAAAGCTGTAACCTTAAGACTAGGTCCAAATTAATCCGGATAAATCCGAAAATCTTTTTCTCGACATTTTAGCTTTTCATTCCGGCCGGCCTAGGACGGCGTTTTTGTCCTGCGAAAAGTGGAGCATTTCGGAAACGCCCTCCTAAGTGGATAAATTTGAAAACGCCGTTTGCCCGTTGACTGAGAAAACGGAGATATTCGAAAACGTTGAAGTATTTTTAGTCGCGTGACCCATTCAACTAAAAAAAAAAACCCAAGATGGTGGACGATGTTACATTGCAGTTGTTGTGCCTGCTATCTAGTTTGACAGCTTTGTTAAAGATTAACGTCATTTGTAAAACCTTCAGATTGCGTTTTTAAGTAAACGCCTGACGGAAACGACACACACCGAAGCTTCTTACGTTGTTACGCATGCACGGTACAGGTATGTAAGCGTTTTCAGCATGGGCGTGCAATTTTATTTCTTATTTTTAAAAAAAAAAAAAAAAAAAAACGGTTTAAAACGCTTTCCGAAAATGCCATTTTCAGATCGATCCGGATGAACGTGGACACAGCCTAAGGTTTTCACACACGGGGCAAATCTTTAGGATTGGGGGGGGGTTCTGGGTCATGTGACAAGCTGTGAGAGACAAAAAGAAAAATAGAGAGAGGTTGGTGAGTTGAACAACTGTTATAATGTCAACTATGACCGGAAGTAACGTTTTCGCAGACGTTCCACACCATCAAAGGTAACTGTATAGCGGATAATAAAATGTCTTTCTTTAATAAAAATAAATAAATAAATAAAATTGTAATCATTGACAAATTGATGTGTAAAAGGAATAAAACGAAAAAAATAAATAAATCAAATGATTTAGCTTCAGGGTGGTAACTCAGTAACTCCGATTCACTCCGACTCCACCTTTAATTGTTTTCCTATAACAGGACAAATCTAAGTATTGCCGTGCAATACTTGAGCTATACCTCGTAGGAGATACATGAAGATTGCATTCGGTAGCATGACTTCATCTGGAAATCCTGAGCAGGCCCGTGCTGCTTACCGAGTGATTGATTTTTGTGCATTAAAGGACCTCATTGAACTTGCAAACGAATGCATGGGCATCGATCCACCTGCAGCCGTTAGCTGAAGGGCTTTGGACTGTTAAGCCGATTTTCCGATGAAGTTACAGTCACTACTGACACTGACACTTTTCACATGGCTATAGTAAGTCCAAGATGGGGGTCCATGGATGCTTTCTACTAATATATTTCGTTATTTCGTCATCGTGTGTGCCAGAGTAGGATTGCTATTTACGTCTGCCGTCGCAATCTTTATAAAAAGATGCCAATACCCAAGCACTTCGGTTCGCACGGGCGGACCATATAGGTCGAATTTTCTATCATTATAACCTGAACGTTTTGTGCTCCAGAGCTTACCGAGTGTGTGGGGGAAAGTCGATGAGCTGTGCAGTGTGAGAAGCGTCTGACCCCGAGTGCACGTCTTTTTGTGTTTGCAGTCACGGCGCTGTTGCGGAAGCTGAAGCAGCAGTCCAGAGAGAGCGTAGAGGACAAGAGGCCTCGGCTGCTCAAAGCTCTTAAAGAGGTAAGCAAATCTCTCCCACAAGCCCGGTTCAGCTCCCTGTTCGGAGTCTAGCGTGCAGTGCGCTAGACGTCGAACGCGGGACGAGTTTAGTTTGAAAAGCCGAGCACGTAGCGTGCCGTCTGAAAAAGCTCCGGCTCACTCTTGTGTAGCCATGGAGCTGCTCCAAATTCCTTTGGGCGATCGTTGGTTTGACACGCCATGCAGACACACACACACACACACACACACACACACACACACACACACACACACACACAAAACCCAAACATTTGTCTAGCTATCTTTGTGAGGACTTTCCATTGATATTCTCGGTAATGCACTAATAATAAATACAGAAATGCATTATCTACACCTGACCTTGACCTTCACTTTCACCTCAGTAACCAAAAAGAAAGGTCTCTTTTAGTTTAAAAACAAAAATAAAGACCACGATGTTTGTCGTCTAAAAGCTTCTATAATGACAGTCATTATATTTGATGAAATTTAGATAGGTGCAAAAGTTTACCCCCCCCCCTATGAAATTCCTAGCCCTGTTCAGACAGTATTAGTTTTAGCGATCCCTGGTATTTTAGTCCTGTCTGAATCCGTGGTGTCGGTCATTTTTTACTTAAAGATTACTCTGTCTTCTATAAACTAACCAGAGGAAACACTCAAATACTATATATATCCTGTGTGATCTGATATGTTGATAAAGATTGCGTTATATCCTGTAGGGGAAAGAGGTTTCTCGCTTTTTTTTTTTTCCAGTATTAAGACACTTCAGGTAGTGCTCTCTCTTTTCTGTCGCCTCATGATAAAAAGCTATCGACTTGAGGGAGTTTAAAAAAAAAAAAACAACAACAACAAAAAAAAAAAACCAGAAATAAAATGTCCAAGAAGCGACGCTTCTGGAGGTTTCAGGTAAGTTGTTGAGTTTTTAGAACTAGGTAATGGTTTTTTATGATCGTTGAGGCCAAAAAAGCTCAAGTGCTTGAGCACTTTTTTTAAATTTTTTTTTTATTTTTTTATTTTTTTTTTTTTGCAGATAACTACTTGAATTGGTAAAATTTTAAGCACAGGATTCTTCTTTTAAACTGCTACCAGTGAAGACACCTACGTAATCACATTCTATGATTAGAAAGTAAACCACAGATAACATTCAGTACACGTTTTCATTGCTTTTCTGACCTCAAGAACCATTTGGGCTTTCTAATATATCGAAAGAGAATACTGAAAATAACTGAAAAGCAAAATTTCAACATTCAGCACCAAATCAAAATTCACTGATGTAAAATTGTAGGGGAAAAAAACCAAACATTTAGTTTAAACTTGTTTGTTTGATGTATTTTTCTGTTAATCTGTACTCTTTTTCAGCGTAAGAGAACACAAGCTATCCGTCAAAGTTTACAGCATGCCAACAACGCGTTAACTTAACACAAGGTGAACAATGCATCGTATTAACAGGACGCCACAAACGCATCATCGTAACAAAACGCAGCCACGGCGTCAGTTTACGCAGACAACGCATCCGTTTTACAGAACGCAAACTATGCGAAGGACGCATCAACCGAGAGCGGATAACCGAAGGATACGTTAAATTTAAAAGCAAAGTTAAATTTTGGTTACATTCGTATGGCTGTACTCGTGTTCGACGCGTGTGAATCGAAGAGGGCTTCGGCTAAACGTGCATTGTACACTGAACACCGATTCAAACACACAGTCTTTTAATGTCTGGAAATCTTCTCCAAATATTCCAAATAATACTCTTGAAAGTAGAACTCCGAAATGTTAAAAACTATGATGGGGCAGTGGTGGGTTAGCAGTGGTTTACTTATAGGAAGGTCGGGGGTTCAAGCCCCAGCACTGCCAGGCACTGGGTTACTGATCGGAAGGTCAGGGGTTCAAGCCCCAGCACTGCCAGGCTCTGGGTCACTGATCGGAAGGTCGGGGGTTCAAGCTCCAGCACTGCCAGGCTCTGGGTTACTGATCGGAAGGTCGGGGGTTCAAGCTCCAGCACTGCCAGGCTCTGGGTCACTGATCGGAAGGTCGGGGGTTCAAGCCCCAGCACTGCCAGGCTCTGGGTTACTGATCGGAAGGTCGGGGGTTCAAGCCCCAGCACTGCCAGGCTCTGGGTCACTGATCGGAAGGTCGGGGGTTCAAGCCTCAGCACTGCCAAGCTGCCACTTTTGGGACCCACTTTTGAGCAAGGCTCTTAACCCTCTCTGCTCCAGGGGCTCTGTATCATGGCTGACTCTGCGCTCTGACCCCAACTCCCTAACATGCTGTTCTGTAATGTAGATGTGATCATTATCATAGTTGATGAAATGATGCGTCTGTGAAAGATCAGCTGGTTAACCAAACACACTGTCAGACGAACAATGTTAATCCAAGCACTTCCTCTATCCTGAATTTCACAATGGAGACACGCGACTCAACTTTTATTTTCGTTTGTGATTCACTGTTGAATCACTGTTCTGTTTTTTTTTTTTTGTTTTTTTTTTTGTTGTTTTGTTGTTTTTTTTCCCCCATGTTCAGGCTGGTTCTTGTTCTTGCACGGCTTGTTTCAGAACACCACACACACACACATTGGGAAAACTGCAATTTGCAGCATCTGCTGTTTGGGTGTCACTGAGAGTTTGGTCATTTAAAGGCTGACTGTGTTTACATCATGAGAGAGAGAGACCGAGTGAGAGAGTGCTGGGTTTAATATGACGGAAAAACCGAATCCTCCCTTCCATTTTTGGGAATTATTTATATAACATTTAACGTGCATGTCACTTACGTCACGTGATTAAAAAAAGCAAAGCACTATCCTTATCTGATGGAGCGCTTTATTGTGCGTCTTTTTGTTTTACTTGACAGCTCGGCGACTTTTATTTGGAGCTTCACTGGGATTTTCAAAGCTGGGGTAAGTTTATGTCTTTATTTATAAATTCCTGAAACGCAGATGGCGACCCATGTTTAAACAACCCACATTATAACAGCAGTGTGTGTGTGTCTTCACAGCATAATAATACGGATAATAGTACGGATTTTTTAGCAGACAGTGACTGTAGTTCAGGACAGCAGTCGAGTGTGTGTTCGAGTGAAGAAAGTGCAGCGTTGCAGAGCGGAATTACATCAGAGGGGACAGCGATGGCCAGCTGGATTACAGCAGGGAGAGAGGGATGGGTGGGGAAGGGAGGAGAGGCCGTTTAAAAACACACAGAGGGAGTGGCGTGTCTGAGAGAGAGCAGAACTTTGCACCTCCTGGTGGTTAACTCGTGTCACTGCAGCTCTTCTTTCCGTCTATTTCAATCCCAGCACGCCTGGGAATCACCTAAAAAGGACGGGATATTTTTTCGAAACTTCTGGAAATAGTATTGGTATTCGGTTTCATTCCTAGTGTTCTGATTTAAATTAATATCTACACACACACTCACACACACACACACATGTATATATGAGATCTCATTGATCTTATCAGGAACTTAATATTCTTATAAACGTCTGTATGGCAGGTGACCTACTGAACTAGGTTCTTTATTTAAGCTGTGATCCTTCTGTCCTCCGTGTGCTGTTAAAGGAAACGGCTGGGTTTGTTCTCTGACTAAAGGAGGTTTTAATTCTTCCCAACAGTGCCTTTACTGTCTAGAATTTTACCCTCGGACGCTTGCAAGATCTACAAGCAGGGGATCAACATCAGGTCAGTATCGTGATGGAGAAACGCTTTTTAAATTTTTTTTTAATGTGGTGCTGTGAGTGTTTTAAAGTCAAGTGACATTATCTTGCTCGGAAATGTTTTCAAAAAGTTTCTTTTCCTGCTGGAAACCATTGTGTATGGAAGTGAAAGATTCTGAAGCTTGTGGCCAGAAAAGTACAAAACGCACCATACGGCTCAAAGTATGTAGACTCCTGACCATCCCACCAATACGTGGTTTTTGATAATCTCATTCCAGATTTTGTCCACCGTTTGCTGTGATAATAACCTCCAGTCTTCGGTGAAGGATTTCCACTAGGTTTTGGAGCGTAGCTGTGGGGATTTGTGTTCATTCAGCTACGAGAGAGTTAGTGAGGTTGAGCTCAGGAACTGATGTTTGGTGAGGAGGCTCCAGTTCCAGTTCACCCCAAAGGTGTTCGCTAGGGTTGAAATCAGGGTTCTGTGCAGGTCACCTGAGTTCTTCTTCTCAAACCATGTCTTCACGGAGCTCGCTTTGTGCACGGGGGAATTGTCATGAGTTGTAAATCTATACGATATATAAAGACATTCTGTACAATTGTGTGCTTCTGATTTTGTGGCAAGAGTTTTGGGGGAAGAACCACATACGGGTATGATGGTCGGGTGTCCACATATTTTTGGCCATATGGCGTGCGTCCGAGAGCTTAGAAGAAGCCAATTACACCAGCAGGCAGTTGCTGAAACGTCCGATTTTGTTAAATCCCAACTCTGTCCACTTCCTCTGCTGGGATTGGATCGTTGTTGTTTTTATATGCAGTCCGTAAGATGGGACGGGAAGAAGAATATCCAGGATTAGATGAAAAACAAAAGTCTCCAAGGGTCCACTGTTTTCTCTGGTTGCTCCGGTGATCTGAATGACTTATGGATTTGCCTCATCCTCTTTGTATTGTAGAATTCTGCTACAGCTGATTTAAGCCTCTCTGTCCAGTAGCGAGCCACTGAAACGGGGCAATTAGACCTCACAAAACCTTGATGATGATGAAGACAGCCATTAGCATTCGCAAGTATTGATCATGGAATTACCCGAAACAGTTTCTCTATTATCCGGTAATTTATTTCACTTATCAGGTTTTATGACATGCTCCAGCATGACTAATGATGAGTGGCGTCAACTGGAGTGTGAAATCACCGCTCTTGTCGGAGTAGGCTGAAGTGGAAAATGACTCAGTAATCTCTGTGTCGATCCATTACCCATAACGCCCCTCTTGAAATGATGACACTAAATGTTCCATTTTGCTGTACGTGGCTCCTAAATGCGAACTGTAACCACCATTTAGAGACGACCCGTGGAGACGCACCTTCCTCCGGCGCAGAACCGGCTACAGTCGATACTTTTAACGCACCTGTATTTCCTATTCCAGCTACAACAGCTAGCACAACAGGAGTAGGCGTAATAATGCTTTCTATACGTATGACACGACCACTCAAAAGTTTGTACGCCCCTGCTCATAGACGGGTTTTCTGTTTTGTAAGAAGACGATGACGACATTAACGCTGAGAAATAACAACACGATTGGATGATTTTAAATAACAGAATTATGGCATGAGCAAGAAACGTGTGAAACAAATGAAAACCGTTTAATATTTCGAAACGTTCAGAAGGTCGACATTTCTCGATTCTGAATTCTTTGTTCGAATATTTTTGTGAGATTTTTGATTTCCGTGAGCTGAAAGCCATAATCATCGAGGTTGAAACAAATAAAGGCTCGAAATATTTCACTTTGTGTGTAACGAATCAAAAATATATGAAAGTTCCACTTTTTGAATGAAGTTACGGGGTAAAAAAACGAACTTTTCCACGATATTCAAATTTTTTTAGATGCACCTGTAGGTGGGTTTCGCCATTCGAATGATTCCCGCGCATTCATGAAGCTCCACCCCCAGGAGAGGCCCGTAGACAGTCTGGAGCATTTCTCAGTGACGTTATACACGTTTGCTAAGGCCACGACTTAATCCGTTGTTTTTTAACTGTTATTATCATGTTCATTTAGAATCTTCCAGGTTATTTTACAAGTAAGGAATCATTTTTTAAAAATCGACTATTGCGCCTTTAAATACAAAACGGTCTCCACATTTGTTCTGTTACGTGTTTACGTGAGCGTAATGTGAATTTCGAAAGTCTTGCTCTTCTCTCCTCTCAGGTTGGACACCACTCTCATCGACTTCACAGACATGAAATGCCAGCGAGGAGACCTGAGCTTCATCTTCAACGGCGACGCCGTTCCGTCCGAGTCCTTCGTGGTGCTGGACAACGAGCAGAAAGTGTACCAGCGGATACACCACGAGGTCAGCACGATCACACACACACGAGATTTAGTCTTTCGGTGGCACTCTGTCGAGCGCAGACTTCTTACGCCACGTTGTGCTCCTGACGCGCGTGTTTTAGGAGTCGGAGATGGAGACGGAGGAAGAGGTGGACATTTTGATGAGCAGCGACATTTACTCGGCCACCCTGTCCACCAAATCCATCACCTTTTCCCGAGCGCAGAGCGGCTGGCTCTTCCGCGAAGACAAAACCGTGAGTTCTTGTCCCGTGAACGGAACAAATGCCAGAGTCGTTTCATTTTTACGGATCGACTTAATCCTGGTTGCGATTGCAGGAACGGGTGGGGAACTTCCTGGCAGATTTCTACCTGGTCAATGGCCTGGTTCTGGAGTCGAGGAAGCGGAGAGAGCACTTGAGCGAGGAGGATATTCTGAGGAACAAGGCCATCATGGAGAGCCTCAGCAAAGGAGGCAATCTCATCGAGCAGAGTTTTGAGGTGAGCTTTATTTTTATCGCTTCGAATACTGAACATTTTTTATTTTATTTTTTTTTTTAAAGACGATGATTTAGGCTTTAGTTTACACTGTTTGTTTTGTTTTTTTGGTTTTTTTGTATCTCTGGGAATAAATTAAGCATAGTTGCTTGTTTCTAAATGTGCTGTAGAACCCTGACGTTTTGTAGAGATGAACTAAAAATCTCCAAATACCTGCGTATTTTCCGCCTGTGGTTTGGATTATGGCTTTATGTAAAAGCACCCGATGGCGTCAGCGTTGCAGCGGACACCGTGTGTAACACTTAATCGTCTCGAACTGCACCGCTGCCTGTTGGAGGGTTGGGGGTTTTTTTTTGGGTGGCTCTCGTTCACTAGTAAGTGAGAAGTTTGCTTCCTCTTCTGCTTCAACTTTTGGCCGTTTTCCATTGAGTGACCTGGAAATTCGCAGGAAATGGTGGAGTGCTTATTCAGCAAAGAACGGGGCGGGACTCGAACCAGTGCACACGTCTCAAAGACGTGAAAAAATGCATCGGTCTTGCCACATGGACAACATTTATGGTGTGTGTAGTAGATAATAAAGGATCCACTCTCGCTCGTTTGATGGAACCAGTCTCTATAGAGAGTTCACCATGTAGAACTGCATAAGAAGCTCAAGAAGGTGAAAAAGAGCAGCTCTAATCCCCACTGCTGTCATTATTAACCCAGATTCCTGCAATGTAGAACAGCAGGATCATCCGGGCACGTTCTTTTTTTTCTTTTTTTTTTTTTAACACCACCTCCACCCACTTTCATCTGTATTAACACATGCAAGTGCAACAACTAGTCTAAGATCTTAGTGTACATCCAGCATGAACTCCCGTCACTAAATATAGCTTTTGTCCTTCTAGAAACTGAACAATATATCAGTTTCCAGGAGAAAAAAAAAAGTTTCCAGATTTTTAAGGCCGACATTGTTTTGTCAAAAAATGATTAGAAGTGCTAATTACCTTCTTCCATAAGTGATCATACTCAAAAGCACAATTGAAAGTAAAAATCTAGATCACGTTGGATGTGAGAAGTGAAAAGTTTATTGTTCAAAAAGCAACATGAGATAAAATCAGTGAGACGTCCCAAGTGATCTGAATCTGTACACGGACTGGATGCCATATTTATACAGTCTTATCTTTAGTCTACGCCCAATTATCTCATTCTTTTGTAATCCCAATATGAGACCACTGAAGTCTCTTGCATTTATTGAATTATTTATTTATTCATTCATTCCTTCACCACTTTATCCCATTCAGGGTTGCAGTGGATCTGGAGACTATCCTGGGAACACTGGGTGTGGGGTGGGAATACACACTGGATGAGACCCCAGTCCATCACAGGGCACACACACACACACACACACACACACACACACACACACACACATTCACACCAATTTAACATCTCTGCCCTGGGATGTTTTTGGGAGTTAGGAGGAGATCGGAGAACCCGGAGGAAACCCACGTGTACACTGGGAGAACGTGTGAAACTGCACACAGGCTCTAACCCGAGATCAGGGTCGAAGCTGTGTTCGGCTGGCCAAAATGTGTTGTTAACAAATAGAAACGTATAATTGTTTATACGGTGGAGTTTTCTGTGAGGAGACGTTTATTTAGCGTTTAGGGAAGGAGTCTCCAGTGTCGGCGCTTCGTAACAGTCAGCAGCAACTTAAAGCTGTAACTTTAAGTTTTCCGTCACGGGACACGTTTGAGGGGAGAGGATGTTGCGCTTTGTGGTTTTTCAATAACAAATCGAGCAGGATTTCTTTT
>JANDJT010000002.1:4661897-4677015 GCA_024331685.1 Stegophilus panzeri
ATGTATAGAATGTCTGTGTATGCTGTAGTGTTATAATTTCTCTTCACTGGAACTAAGAGGCCCAAACCTGTTCCAGCATGACAATGCCCCTGTGCACAATGTGAAGAGCTCCATGAAGACGTGGTGTGTTAAGGTTGGACTGGAAGAACTGGAGTGTCCTGCACAGAACCCTGACCTCAACCCCACTGAACACCTTTGAAATGAACTGGAGCCTCCTCGCACATCATCAATACCTGATCTCAACCTCACTAACGCTCTTGTAGCTGAATGAACACAAGTCCCAACAGCCACGCTCCAAAATCAAGTGGAAATCCTTCCCAGAAGAGTGGCGGTTATTAAAACAGGCAAAGGAGGATTAAATCTGGAATGCGACGTTCAACAAGCACATATGGGAGTCATGATCAGATGTCCATAAACTTTTGGCCATACAGTGCAACGTTGTCTTTTTGGTTGTTCTAGACCAGTGGTCACCAAACCCTGTTCCTGGAGATCTCCCTTCCTGCACGTTTCATCTCTAACCAAAATCTAACACGCCTGTTTTATTTGATTCAGAACTTCTTAAGGCATCGATTAGATGGTCAGGTGGGCATGATTATGGTCTTCAGGAAGGAAGATCTCCAGGAAGATCTAAACTAAGAAGCTACCTGCTGCTGACTGACCTGAAGCTTTCAGGTACGTTTCGGATCCATGGGTTCTCGGTTAGCCCAGTTTACGGGATCGTAATTCTCAGGAGACGTAGTCGAACGTGCGCATCTCATCTCGGCTTTACATTCGTCTCTACAATACTTTGATTTGACGCACACAGGGACCCTGGGTCCCATAAATAAGTGCTAGCAAATGGTTCGAGAAAACCCATTTTACACCAGATTTGTTAATCTGACGAGAATCCGATGAGATTTTGGCTTTTAAAACCAACACCAGAGGATATGCTTTGTTACAATAGGCTACAGATTGAAATATCGCTGATGTGCAGTTTAGAATATATGACGTAATTAATAAATATAGTATTGACATTGCATCATTGTGTAGCGTTTCTGTCTAGAAACCACGGCATTTCTGTAGTTCTACAGCTCTGTCCTTTGGTTTAGCAGCTCGCATAACCCAAAACCCAGGACATTTTTGGTTCACTCCTGCAGTCGAGTCAATATTTCTTTTCTTACTGATTATACTTTATACACACACATATATATATATATATATATATATAACAGAATATAATGATTGTTGTGAGGATAGACACAAACCTTCAGCGAATGGGACGACGATCAAGGCTCTGTCCACGAAGACCGTGTTCGTCAGATGCTGCGAAACGCCAACTGATTCAGATTCGAGGAACTTTACAAAACAGACACGGGAAGTCACAGGCAAGGGAGAATCACTGGAAGAAAATATAAAGGCTTTTGCAAGACGTACGTATAACGTTTAGACACACCTGCTCCCATCCAGCCATCTTAAATCTCGTACTCTCTGTAGTTTATATCCCAAATAACTCACAGACGCTCCACGTCTAATACATCCTACCTGAACTGCAGTGCAGCCGGGTGTTTTTGTACAGGTGGAAAACGACAAAAGAAAAGAATACAAGTTAGCTAAATTATTATTATAACTAATAATAATAATAATAATAATAATAATAATAAGGGCTGGTTTTTAAAGTAAAGTTTGTGAGCTATATGGAAACTATTACAATTATCATATGTACGCTGAATGAAAAATATGTACCTTTTAAGAAGATGCACTGGAACCAGTAGAGCTTTTATTTTTAAATTATTTTTTATTATTTATAATGTTTGTACCATATATATTATATACACACAGCACACTTCCTAGTTTTAAACTTGCATTTAGATTCACAATTACACATATTAGTGTTACCGGCATAATTAAACACATTTTATGAAATTACAGGATTTTTTAATATACAAGTATTTAAATAAGGGAGCAACAAAAACCAAACAAAAAAAAACCCCAAACAAACAAACAAATAACAAAAAAAAAACACAAAGTAAGCAAGTAAATAAATGAGACAGAAAATATATAAGTAAATAGTAAAAAGTAAATAACTGACTAATTAAGCAAGTAGGCTTAATTAAAATAAGTAAAAGCTAAAAAACAACAAATAAATCAGTTAGTAAAACAAATAAGTGAATAACTGACTATAGACCTGACTAATTATGTAAATAAGGGAGTAAATAAGTAAATGAGTCAGTAAGTAAATAACTGAGTAATTAAGTAAGTAAAAGAATTAGTAAGTAAATAACTGATAAATTATGTAAATAAGTGAATAAATAAGTAAGCAAATGTAAATAATAAGTATATAGTAAGTATATATGAGTAACGAAATAAGTACGTAAACAAATAAGTAAATAAGTGAGTAAATAAATAAACAGGTAGGTAGATAAATAACTATTGTATTAAATCTGTATTCATTTATAGAAGTTTCGGGGTTTTTTTAAACACTTATTTTACAGTCTAATATTAACGTATGCCTGTTTTAAAACGTCGACATTAGAAAGATATATTTGTAAACTCGCTTTATTGTTATTAATTTGGTGTTTTCGGTTAGTTATATCTCATTCACTTACAGTATTACATGTGCTGCAGCACGCTATAACGATACCTAGCCGTGCTAACACAGACTTCGGCTGAATTCCAAACGACTCGCTGCTCCCTACAGAGTGCACTTCATAGCGCGTTAAAATGAACCGCTCCCTGCACCTCGTGTAGTGCGCTCGTTTTTCATCAGGCATCCGTTTGACATTTCGCCGCTAAAGCGCATAAGAACGCTGCAGTTTTGTACTCACTCTGGTGGGAACAGTTTGAGCTCGTCGATGTTTCCCAGGAAGCCGAACAGAGTCCTCATCTGCTCCGAGGTCGCGCTCGGAGACACGTTGGTCACCTGGACCACTTTAGTGCTGGAGCTCATTATTGTTACTGTTGGTATTACTGTTAGCTGAGCAGCTAATGCTAGCTAGCTAGCTAACTAGCGAATGAGCCTTAGCTCGTGAGAGCCCGAAATTTCAAACAGCTCGCGCTTTCAACGGTCAGGTCATGCGCGCGTAAATGTGTCTCGCGCACACTGCGGTCGGTTAAATTCAGATAAACAATTTTTTTAATGCTAATTTCTTTTTTGTTTTCTTTCTTTTTTCTTTTCTTTCCTTTTCTTTTTTGTTTTTACACAGACGATTAACGCTCTACAAATGTTCCTGTTTTCACCAGGACCTCCTCTTGGCGAAGACTGAAAGTTTAATCAATACATTTCAACATAATAGTCCTCTTAGGGAAAACGCCCCCCGACACAGGAAGTGTTATCTGGTCAAAAAGTGTTCATTTTGTAAGGAATAAAACACATTGGAGCATGCTGTTATAGAAAAATAATTAACTTAAAGGTGGTAACAGCAACTCTGCTTCATCCCACCACTCCATCGTTGATTATTTTCCTATAACACCATGTCTTGAAGTGTTTTATTCCTCTTATACTACATAAGTTTTCCAGCAATTACAAATTTTAATTTATTATAGAATGATACACTTTACATAAATTTGTTATCCATTTATAGTTACATTTAATATTGTGGACTGTCCACATCACTTGCATTATCGAACCGATAAACAGCTACGTGTGGCAGAAAACTTACTGACCTGTTACAAAGTGCTCACACTGGAGACTCCTTCCATAAACGTGAAATAATCATCTCTTTACAAAAAAGTTTCACCAAATCGAGTGTACGAAAGCAGCACGTCCTTTTTTTTATTTTACTATCTTTATTATCAGCTGGTGAGGGAGTGACTCTGTCATGGGCTGCACAGCTGTAACATAAGTGAGATACCAGGAACTAACTTGTCTGTCAGATGTTTCACAACATTAAATCTAACTATAAATCATTTTTAATGCCTCGCAGTTCTGGTGTTGGTGGTTTGAATCCTGCCTCTGCCCTGTCTGGGTTTCCTCCGGGTACTCCAGTTTCCTCCCCCAGTCCAAAGACATGCTTTGTAGGCTGATTGGCATTTTATCACGACAAAATCTTGCGCCTTGTGAATGGGACTGGCGTTTCCCACACGTAGGCGTCTTCGCCATCACCATGACACTAATGTGGAAGTCGTCAATCACTGACAAATATAGAGCTATTTCAGCTTGAGTGAGTCCCTGATCAAAGTAAAAACGAATTTGTTCATCCACGATGCTGCGGGAACTTGCGCTAAGCTGTTGTTATGTTGAGAAAACAGAAAAATGAAGTCATGACCATGAGAAAACAGCTTTTCTTTATGTCGATATCATGAGAAAACAACTATTTTGTTATGTTGAGATCACAAGAAAACAACTATATTGTTATGTTGAGAGCATGAGAAAATGAGGTCGTGATCACGAGAAAACAATTATTTTGTTATGTGAAGATCACGAGAAAATTAAATCGATATCACAAGAAAACAACTACTTTGTTATGTCGAGATCACAAGAAAACAAGTATTTTGTAATGTTGAGATCACGAGAAAATTAAGTCGAGATCATGAGAACAAAACTGTATTTTAATGTTGAGATCACGAAAAAAATTAAGTCGAGATCATAAGAAAACAACGATTTTGTTATGTTGAGATCACAATAAAATTAAGTCATGATCACAAAAAACATCTATTTTGTTACGTTGAGATCACAATAAAATCACAATAAAATAAAATCACAATAAAAAAAGTCGTGATCACAAAAAACAACTATTTTATGTTGAGATCACGAGAAAATTAAGTCAACATCACAAGAAAACAACTATTCTGTAATGCTGAGATCACGAGAAAATTAAGTCAATATCACAAAAATCTACTATTTTGTAATGTTCAGATCACGAGAAAATTAAGTCGTGATCACAAAAAAACAAGAAAGAAAGAAAAGTAAAAAAAAGAAGAAGAATACATGTCCTCTTAGGGCTTCTGTAAAAAAAAAAAAAAAAAAAAATCTTTAGTACCCATAAATCAAAGCGCGTTGTATGACTTTTATTTTGAAATGTAAAGTCTGTTCCGGTTTGTACCGGGAGTAATGAAAGAAGTAGCAAGTATGGAGTCACTAACAGAGCAAAGCGGGCTCTCTCGAGCAGAGAGAAAAGCTCTTGAAAGAGCTAAACTCGTTCAGAAAGAGACTCGGAGAAATAATTTTAAACTGGTAAGCAGACCAGAGGAATTATTTACTCGTTTATATATATGAATAAATGTATTTATTAACGAAATATCTTTAAATAAGTAAATGTAGTTAACCGGTAAAATACTGTAGCTCTAACTAACACATTCCCACAGCAGAGTGTATTAATCCTGCTTTAACATGACATACTGAATTAAATGCATGTTTTCTTGACTATTCTTCTGGCAGTTTCAGTGTGTGCGGCTTGCAGAGTTGGTAAGGAAACTCTGGCTGGTTCCTTGGACCCAGATTAAAGGAGTACTTCCAGTACAAATGAAATTTACACAGCTGCCCCCATTACACCAGATGTAGCCTATTGTAGTCCATGGCATGTTTGGCATCCGTCATTTTCTTCTTGACTTTTGTATTAGACTGTAAACACAATATGTCTAAAAGTACCGTAAGTGGACACCTGATCATCACACCCATATGCGGTTCTTCCCAAAACTGTTCCCACAAAGTTTGTCACACAATTGTATAGAGTGGCTTCACTGGAACTAAGAGACCCAAACCAGTTCCAGCATGACAACGCTCCTGTGCATAAAGCGAGCTCCATGAAGACCTGGTTAGCCAAAGTTGGAGTGGAAGATCTCGAGCGTCCTGCTCAGAAACCCTGACCTCAACCCCACTGAACACTTTTTAGAACAAACTGGACCTGGACGCTCCTCGACATCCCAACATCAGCGCCTGACGTCAACCTGACTAACGCTCTTGTAGATGAATGAAAACGCTCCAAAATCTAGTGGAAAATCTTCCCAGAAGAGTGGAGCTTACTGGAATAAATCTGGAATGAGATGTTCAACAAGGACATATGGATGCGATGGTCGGCTGTCCACATACTTTTGACCGTGTAGTGTATAAGTATAATGTTTAATTTTTGGCAAAGTGTTTCCATTGATCTTATAACACGTGGACTCGTAATGTTAATATTCGTGTTTCTATTATGTTTAATAATAATGATCTGCTTCCACCCAAGCCTTTCTGTTATAATAGCTGAGGATTCACGTGTACACGTTTTTTGTAAGACCTTGAGTAAGGACCAGCTTGAGTCTGGAATCCATCCTCTTTCCACACATTTTCTTCACAGATCCTCGATAATAAATTCGACTACTCTTGTACGGTCCATTTGAATATCTTTGTTTGCTTCAACCAGTCATATGAGCTTATACGCTTCTCAAGTATTTCATAACTACTGTGTATTCATTTAGCGCTTGGGTTTCACCTTCTCTCCTGCTTCTGCTGATGACATGTCGGTCTTTTCTTTTAGAATAAACTCTGCCTGATATTTTAATACCCTTTTTAAACGTCAAGTTGAGCTTAAATCATGCACCAAACTCGAATACTGAACATCTATAAAAACAAACAAACAAACAAACAAAAAAAACACAACAGTGTCCCAGTATTGTATTTAGTCTAAACATGGTCCAAATCTCTGGAGTTTTAAGCTCATGTCTGCAGATTTCCTTTTTGTTTATTTCAACCTGTTTAATATTCTGTTCAACAAGCACATACAATCCAGATGTTGATGACTTTATTTACATACATAAAGAGTTACATTCCAAAACACAACATTTCCAATTTTCTTTTTGGAAAGTCCGTAATGGATCTTTATCTTTTCAAACTATTCAACCCTGGACAAGAATTTCATCTAACACTGATTACACTGTTTAAGCGCACAATAATTTCCACAAATATATATATATATTTTTTTCCCCCCACCAAAACATAACACAGCCATCAGAATCAACAAAACGTTATTATATTAAGAATGTAAGACATACTCAATGCCATGATTTGTACATGTACTCTATAGTGATCCGTAAACTTGTGTTATACTGATAAAAGCATTGTTTTTGGACTTGTACGCTTTAATCAGGTGGCCGGGATATTAAAGAAACCCGAACGCGAGCGAACAGAAGAGGAGTGCGCTTTACTTGAAGGGCATCGAGACACCGTGCAAGAGCTGAGCAAACGCCAGGCTCGGAGAAACATCCTCAAACGGAAACAGGAAGAGGTAAGCCGTCTAGATTTTAACGTCGGCTGTGTTCCGATAGCTGAAAATTTGTTCCATCTTGTTTTTATATAAAATCTTTAATCGTTATTTTGAATCGAGTATCTGTTAGACACTGTTTTTTCTGCTTTCAGCTCTTTGATGATGAGGAGGATCTGAGCACCAAAGTGAAGCAGCTGGCCGAAGCGATGCGTCAGGCTCGCCACGTTGTCGTCTACACCGGAGCCGGGATCAGCACGGTGCCGATGTCCTTAGTTCCTGTACTTCTGACTTCTTAGATTGCACTTTTCATGAAGGTTTATAACATTCTTTTTAACGCTTGCCAGGCTGCTTCCATCCCGGATTACCGCGGACCTAACGGAGTGTGGACTCAGCTCCAGAAGGGGCGCGCTGTCAGGTGAGTCGGTGCGAGACTGAGAGCCAGGTCTTGCGTTCGTGTTCTTGATGTCCTCTCTCATGCAGGATGGAAAAATCACTCGCTAATTCACTTCTCTTTCCACCAGACACTCGGACCTCAGCGAAGCAGAACCGACTCTGACTCACATGTGTATCCAGATGTTACACAAACTCAAAATGGTGAGTGCTTGAAAATCTTGAAGCTTTTCAAGTGAGCTCTCGGCACAGCTCGCAGGGTGTCTGGTGTCTTTTTAACTTTCCTGCATCTTGTATTAAAAATTAATTAGAAAGCTCTAATCAGATGCTTGTATGATTGTCGGTGCCAGATGGGCTAGTTTGAGTATTTCTATAACTGCTGATCTCCTGGGATTTTCACACACAACAGTCTTTAGCCTTTACTCAGAACGGTGCAATAAAGAAAAAACATCCAGTGAGCAGCGGTTCTAGGGATGGAAACGCCTAGTTGATAAGAGCGGTCAACGGAGAATGGCCAGACTGGTTTGACCTGACAAAGTCTACCGATAACCACTCCGATAACCACTCTGTACAATTGTGGTGAACAGAAAAGCATCTCAGAATGCACAACACATCAAATCAGTAGAAGAAGGACCACGTTGTGTTCCACTTCTGTCAGCCAAGAACAGAAAGCTGAGGCTGCATTGGGCACAGACTCACCAAAACCGCATAGTTTGGAAAAAAGTAGCCTGGTCTGATTAATCTCGAGTTCTGCTGAAGCACACAGATGGTAGAGTCAGAATTTGGTGCCAAAAGCATGAATCCATGGACCCAACCTGCCTTGTGTGTTAACAGTCCATGCTGGTGGAGGTGGTGTGGGGAATGTTTTCTTGGCATACTTTGTGCCCGTTAATTCCAATAAATCATTGCTGGAATACCACAGCCTATTTGAGTATTGTTAGCTGAGCATTTGCAGCCCTCCATGGCCACAATTTACCATCTTCTAATGGCTACTTCCAGCATGATAATGCACCATGTCACAAAGCAAAAGTCGTCTCACACTGGTTTCATGAACATGAAAACGAGTTCAGTGGCCTTCCCAGACACCGGATCTGAATCCAATAGAACATCTTTGGGATGTGGTAGAACGGAAGGTTCGCAGCATGAAGAAAAATCTGCACCTGAAAAATCAAGCAATTTAGCATGTCAAAGTAATTTTTTTTTCAACATCTTGTAGAATCCATGCCATGAACAGTAGAGGCTGTTTTGAGAGCAAAGAGAGGGCACTATTAGTATAGTGTTCCTAATAAAGTGCTTGACTTACAGTTGAGCTGAGCAGATGAAGGTTAAAGGACTTGCTCAAAGATCTGATAGTGGCAGCTTGGTGGTGCTGGGATTTGAACTCTCAACCATGTGATCAGTAGTTTCAAGCCTTTACCAATGAGCCATCGCCATCCATATTTGGGCACTTCGTTTGAGACAGTTAGTTGATAGTATTCTCCATTTGTAATGTGAGTGAATTAAACTAGAGGTGTGGCTTACAAGAGATGAAACATACTAATACTAATCCTAGTAACTGGGTGAGTTGGGAATACACACTGGTTGAAATGCCACGTATTCAGTTATTATCTTGGGGCATTTTAGCATTGTCAATTCACCTACCGGCGTATTTTTGGAAGGTGGGAGGAAACACTCGCACATGGACACATTGAGATCCCATGCTCTGAATCGAACTGGAGACCCTGGAGATGTGGGGCACAATCGCTGTCCAAGGCACCACTGTGCCACCTGTAAATGTACATTTCTGTATCTTATCTGCAGCTCTTTGTATGTGATCATGCACAGGTTCAACACGTGGTCTCTCAAAACTGTGATGGTCTCCACTTGCGCAGCGGGCTTCCCAGACACGCCCTGTCTGAGCTGCATGGGAATATGTTCATCGAGGTGAGACTCCTGTGTGTGCTGCGTCTGCAGACGTGTTGTCTAATACACCACTTTTCATATGTTAAACCTGCCGTATCCATCTTCGAGCAGGTGTGTGTGTCGTGCTCTCCGGTTCGCGAGGTGATCCGTCTGTTCGATGTGACGGAGCGCACGGCGCTGCACAGGCACGCTACGGGCCGGCGGTGCGCTCACTGCAGAGGAGAGCTGAGGGACACCATAGTGCACTTCGGTGAGAGAGGCACCCTGGAGCAGCCGTTAAACTGGAAAGGTGCCGTGGCGGCAGCAGAACAGGCCGATCTCATCCTCTGCCTCGGCTCCAGTCTGAAGGTCAGCTAACCAATGACGTATCAGATTTAAAAACGTTTTCTCTGCGGCTTCTCTGATGCTTCTCTGATGCGTTGCTTCGGCAGGTCCTGAAGAAGTATGCGTGCTTGTGGTGCATGAAAAAAACAGCTGCTAAGAGACCAAAGCTATATATTGTCAACCTTCAGGTAAAGTCATCACACCTCTGTTTGTTTAATGCTGTAACAAATAGTGCCTATTTTTGTTAATCATATAAAATTAACAAAAACATTTATTTTTTTTTGTAGTGGACACCAAAAGATGATTTGGCCACTCTGAAAATACATGGAAAGTGTGATGATGTAATGCATCACCTGATGGAAGAGTTGGGATTTGAAATCCCAACTTACAACAGGTAAGGATGATCTTTTATGTCCAATAGTTGTTTTTTTTTTTGTTGTTGTTCTTTGCTAAGGGTATTTTTTTCACTGAACATCGAACGGGAGCCATGTGGTGCAGTAAAAGCAACTGCATCCATCGTTATGGCACACATCGTTGCCTTTGTTAAAGTTTCTTTATACGATTGGTCAGCTTATTTGTTGTAACACTAGTTCATGTTGGTGTAGTTCCAGTTTAATGGTGCCAAAACTTCTGGTACTTTGTACAGTGGAACAAGTAAGGAATACACCAATTGGGGATGTGCAGTTGTAGAAAAATAATCAATGACTGTTACCGTCCTGAAGTCAATTATTTTCCTATAACAGCACATCCTGAAGTGTTTTATTCCTCTTATAGACAAAAAAAACCAGAGACTTCATATCTTTTTCCATTTATAGTTAGTTACATTTAATGTTGTGGAATGTCTATTAAACATGTTAGTTCCTGTTATCACTTACATTATAGCAACTATCAGCAGTCGTTTCCTCACCAGCTTGTCATGTGACTGCAAAAAAACCATAAGCTCTCTCAAGAATGAAGTGTGGACTTTACAAAGCACCGACACTGGAGACTCCTTCCATAAACGTTAAATAAACAAATGTATACACAAAACTTACCATATAAACAACACACCTTTTAAACATTTTTTTTTTAATGTTTACGTTTATGTGGAACGTCCACCATACAAGTTCCTGTTACTATAGAAATGATAACGTATTAGAAAGAGTGTGTTAATATAAGCCTGTGATTTTTGCCTTGTAGTTAGAACTACGGTTATAGAAAATTAATCATCGCTCTCTTACCAATCAAAATTGAGCATTTAATAGGGTTAGAGTACAAGTTTTATTTACTGACACGTCTTTTCAATCGAACAGATCCGAGGATCCCATCTTCAGCTTAGCCACCCCTCTCAGAGTGGGTGAAGAGGACAGTCACAGCCGTAAAACCTTAGCGCCCCCTGCTGCGCTGGAGCACTCGGAGTCTGATTCAGCGAGTCAAGCTGAAGAGACTGGAGTACAGGGTGGCTGGTTTGGGCGAGGTTATTCCAAGGCAAGGAAGAAAAGAAAAACTACATAGTGACATGGAGTTTTGCTTCAGGATACGAGAGTTTTTGCTTTAAAGAAACATTCCACCAGCAATCCATATATTTATGATTATATAAACTGTTAGGTATTTTGGTATATTATTATGAGACAGTTTGGTCACCTGGATGACTGAAAATACTTTACTAAGCAGTGCAGATTTGTTCTCAGTAGAAAAACAGTGAGGTTTCTATTCACCTGTTAGGATAATAAAACTGCCAAAAAATGCAATCAAGGATGATAGAAACAGAAACTATCAAGACCAGTAGGTGTATATAAGCATGTATTCAGGTAAAATAACTAAACCAGCCTTAACCTCAGTATAAAAGTGTCTCTGCTGTAAATAATTACAGTTTCAGTGCTGTGTGGAACGTTTCTTTAAGATATTAGCATCAGGACTGTGCCAGGTTTTCAGTATTATCCATTTGCACTTTATGTTTATTCTCTCAGGTATTAAGCAAAACTTGATGCATTCAATTATGCTTAGAATCAGTGTTGAGAGAAGCTTAAATGAAGTCTAATTCTGACTCCTGTGTGGCTGAGTTTTGTTTTACTTGCTCCACCACATCTAGTCTGCACAAGGTCAGAAATTTGATGAAATCTGTAGTGAAGATTTTATAGAAGTAGCTTGCTACTTTAAAATGTCTTCTATAGACTAGGACAAAGTCAGTTTATCAATAATGCACAGCAGTGGTCATCTATTACGGTGCTTTCACACTTGCCATTTTTTTCCCTCTCGCTCCCTGTCAACCATCAGCGCAGGTTTTACATGAAGTCCTCTGGAAAGTGGCCGCAAGGAGGTTCAATTGACCGATCAGATCTAAAACAAAACAAAAAAAAAAAAGTATTAGTGAGGGAGATTTACTACGTGTTGAAAAAAAGAAAATATTTTTATTGCCAATATTTCAACATCACACACTAACTAAAATGAACAAGCTGTTTATTTTTAGGGTGTTCACCAGTATGTGATGTGACCTCCCAATTTAACTGATGCTGCATACAGTCAGGTCACACAAGCAGGTCAAATTCTCTTGTTGTTTTGCCTCCAAAGCTACAGCAAAGCCAAACAACCTCCTCATCATCAGTTATACCAATCTTTATTTCATCTGCATTCTCGATAAATAAATCTATTCTATATAGGACAAGACAGACTAGTCAGTTACTTGCTGATTAAAACATTGTTTTAGTCGTATCTCATTGTGTGAGCTGACTTTCTTTCTTTTTTTTTTTTTTCCATATCCGTACAAAAAAAAAATCCATATTTTTACTGTAGAAAAGTGTGAAAGCACCCTTCCAGTTATCACAGAGTCAAATTCTCAACAGTGTTTGTGGCAGCAGACCAACATCGATGGAAATTTTAGAAATTTTAGAAATTAATTTCATAACATTTATTTAAGTTGTAATTTAAAAACCTTGGGTAGAAAATTATTGCCTTATACACTCTATGTAGTACATGGGTCAGAAAAAAAAATCCTAATGATGTACAGCTTAATAACGAACAAGATGTGTATATATGACCTTTTCTTTTTAAAGGATGATGTGGAGTGATTTCTTGAACCTCTCTAATTTAGCAGTGACAACGTCGCTGCTCATAACACTGTTTTTACATGAGCTTAGTTAACGGTGTAGTCTTAAATTACTGTGGAAATGTACTGCTCCTCAGACAAATGAAAATTTATATATAGAGACTAACACGTCTCGTGTGTTTATATTACATTTGCTTTGTAAGTTTGTGCGAATTTTCTTTTTAAGATTATTTTAAACGTACAAGAGGGTTTGGTTTTTGTATTTTGGTGTTCGTCTTGAATTTGTACAGACTGAACCACTATGATGTTTAATGTACCGGTAAGTTGAATTTGTTGAACAGAATAAAAAAGAAAATTTGTCCATTTTCTTTCTTTTTTTTTTCCTGGTTTGTAATGTACTTTGCATGATGCTTAATGTTTGCAACCATTTATAGAGTCAGAATAGAAGGTTTTACCCTGAAGTGAAATGTTGTGAAATGTTCAAACCATTAAGGGGAATCTTGCAAATTTCCAAACATTTGAGCTTCAGTACAGATTTAACCCTCCTGTTATGTTATGGGTCAATTTGACTCATTTCCACAGTTGAGATGTGTGAAATACTGGTTAATCTCTTTCTCTTAGAAATTTTTGACTTTCCTCATTTAGGGTCATGAACTTGTATGCAAATGTTTTTTTCATATGGCTTGTCTCGGACAAGCCGTAATAAAAGTTTACTGTTTTAAGCTGTTATTTGCTGTTTTTGTGTGCATTTAATCTGTGGAAGTCGTTTTGACCCATAACATAATGGATGTAACTTTTTTTGAATGAATGTTTATCAAATTACAAAAAGAATAACTTTGGATGGTAAGTTAAACACTTCATAGTTTTTCACTGTAATCTTTACAGCAATTACACTTGAGACAAATAAGATGAAATAAGGAAACTTTTTGGTTTGATCCCTCTTATTTTATTGGAATGTCTTTTTGTAAAAATGTGTTTTGTAAATGGAACTGAACACACACTGTCACTGCTGTTAAAAGCTTTATTCCTTTATCCAGCCGTTATCAGTTTCTGTACAGCACTGATGAGCTCTGGGAAATGCGTGTTCTGAAAATGTCCACGGTCTGTATATTTGTGAAGCTCCGCCTCCAGTCCATCTGCTACTTCCTGCTGCTCATCCCATGGTAGGAAAGGGTCGTCTGTGGAGCCAAACTGGATGATGTGTTTCACGTTAGCTCTGATCCTTTCCCACTCCCATGGACGGCTGAAATACCCTGAGTGGAGAGAAAGGAAAAAAAAAAGTTATCAGTTTTCCTATCAATAACTATCAAGCCAAAAATGCTTGATTTTGCTGCGGCTTTTTAAAAAATTTGCGATACAATTTGGAGTTTTTTGTGCTTTTTATTTATTTATTTTCCAGAAAACCACTTGCGCTGGCAAAACTGCAATTGCACGAAATTGTTTTGCACGCTCCCACACAGTGATGCTTGTTGGTAAATGAGAACGTTTAGCTGTACTCATGTTCAAACATGTGAATCAAAGAGAGCTTTGGCTGAATACGCATCGTGATGACGTCACACAACGCGTCTTGGCCCAAATCTGTGGAAAATTCGCTGTAACTTTGAAAAAAATCGCAAGCGCCTCGGAATATTGCGGAGTTTCCTTGATTTTGCCTTAATTTCTATGACGGCGAAATCCTGGAGGGACTGAAAAATATAACTTGCTGTCGTTTACTTGCTGATTAAAACATTGTTTTAGTTGTATCTCATTGTGTGAGCTGACTTTCTTTCTTTCTTTTTTTTTTTCCATATCCGTACAAAAAAAAAAAAAATCCATATTTTTACTGTAGAAAAGTGTGAAAGCACCCTTCCAGTTATCACGGTGCGCCTCGGAATATTACGGAGTTTCCATGATTTTGCCTTTATTTCTATGACGGCGAAATCCTGGAGGGACTGAAAAATATAAACTCGTGATTTGAACTACTGTCAAAGCTGCTCTTACAGAAAATTAATAAGCACCTTCTGAGCAATCAGAATCGAGAATTCAACAGCTCTGTGGTGTAAAGTGAATGTATAAAATGCTCCATCTAAATCAGGGGTGTCAAACTCAATCGCACAGGGGACCAAAACTCAAATCACACTTTAGGTCGCGGGCTGAACAGGATAAACATTTATCGAACAGACCAAAACTTAACGTTTTTTGAACATAAATATGAATCGAAACAGACAGGATACAATATTATTCCAAAATAAATAAACTTCAAATAACTTAAAAAATATTGCTCTCCATAAAAATATCTACTGTCAAAATTATACAAATTCAAAATATGAACATGCTG
>JANDJT010000002.1:4691182-4701918 GCA_024331685.1 Stegophilus panzeri
TTATTATTCATTTAAAAGCAGGCATAAAAGGCAGAACTATCGGTATCGGCCGATATCGCTCTGAATAATCGGTTATCGGTATCGACTGAGAAATTTAGTATCGGTGCGTCTCTACAAATTACAGAAGAAAAAATACAAAATAAAAATCATGGAGTAAAAAATACTAAAGATCGTTAATTTTCAAAAATGTTAAAGAAAAATGACAAAAGAAAATAAAAAAGTAAACGATTACTAAAGAAACAAAATGCTAAAGAAAAATTGGTAAGAAAAAAATACTGAAGTAAATTTTCAAATAAAAATGACGAAAACATATTAAAGAAATTTTACTAAGGGAAAAAAAAACCAAAAAGAAAACAAAATGCTAAAGAAAATGTGTTAAAGAAACTAAACTACAAAAGAAGAATGAATAAAGAAAAGTTACAAAGGAATAAAAACACAAAAAACTAAATGAACAGAAAACTTTATGCATGTAATATATTTATTTTTTGCTAATTTTCATGCTAATAACTGAGGACTTGGCCGTAGTGCAGCACGCAGTGTGGAATCTGAGCCCTATGTAGTGCACTTTAAATTTTTTGGATTGAGCAGGCTCCGTGACGAAACCGGAACACGTCAACTTTGACCTCTGACGTTGCAGAAGTTTAGGAGTCGCATCTGTTTTGGCAGAGTAGCTTTGTTATTGAACAGTTAGCTTTACGGCTTAAATAATGAAAAAGCAGCAGCTTAGATAGACTGCTCTCTTTCAACGGACGTTTTATTACGAGCTGGAAGATGATGGAGCTGAGCTCAGCGCTCAATAAAGAAGGCTGGTGAGTATTTACAACAAGCTAGCTGCTGTTAGCAAATAAAAAACCCCCAAAACCCAGCATAACTACTCAGTTTAGCGCGCGGTTGTCATAGCAGCACCCGTAATGCGGGAAATCCCGCCTCCTATCCTAGGATTGGTTAGAAGTTCGTGCTGTCGTGTGTCTAATTGGTAGACCGTTTCTGAGTATGACGTGCTAGCCAATCCTGGCACAGGAGCTGGGATAGTGGTATCCAATCAGAGCGCGGCGGTGGAATACGGATGGGAAGAAAACGGCGGGTATCGTTAGCTAGCTGTGTAATGCTACACAAGGATAGAAACGACGTTAATAAGTGAATCAGTAGCTGAATGAGAGGTGCAACGGGAGCATTAAGAAATCTATCGTTAATCTACGAGAACCAAAACTAGCTGAGTAAATTGGTAGTGTTAATAAGCTAGTATGCTAGCTAGCACGCTAATCTTGGCTAGTAGTTAGCAACGTCAGCTAGTTTACTACTGACACACCGGCTATTATTAGTTATCTACCCGTTTTTTGGCGGATATCAGCTATGGTGCACGTGTAGTTTACTATCTGAAATGACTTTCTTTTATTTAAAATTTTCAGTAATTCTAAAACCAATCAGATCATTGTTGGTTGCATAAGTATTCGCCCCCCACTATATTAATATTGGCTGCAATTACAGCTGCAAGTCTTCTGTGATGTCTCTGGATCCTGATATTTTTGCCCGTTCTTCTCGGCAAAATTGCCCAAGCTCTGCCAGATTGGACCCGATTCCGCTGGTGAGCATGAGTTTTCAAGTCTTGACGTCTGGGCTTTGACCGGGCCCGTCTAATACGTTCAGCCTCCCAGTTTTGAATCGCTCCAGTGCTTCAGAAGTATGCTTAGATACATTGCTGTGTTGGAAGGCGAGTCGTCGTCTTCTTCTTTTTCTCAAGTTTTCTTCTAGGATTGCTCAATCCGTCATTCCAACAACACGATGCTACTGCCTCCGTGCTTCATTGTGTGGATGGAGATTCTTCTTCTCCTCCTTCTTCTTATTATTATTTTTATTTATTTATTTTTTTTACTTTTTTTGAGTTATGAACTGTGTTGGGTTTCCACTTTTGTTCCAAGGCCAAGAAGCTTCAGATCTGAGAAGCTTTTGTACATGTCTGCTGAATCTTCCAACTGGTTTTCACATGCCTTTTCTTCTGCTTTGTGGAGAGCTTCTGGTTTTTCTTCTCAGCGCCTTCTCCGCTCCTCTGAGCTGTGGAAATCTCACACTCCCACAGAGTTACGCTTGCCGTCTCTGATTTTGGTAAACGGCCGCGTCCTAGTTAGAGCCGTATTCTTTCCGGTTTTAATAATGGATATAATATGACTCGCTGATACTTTTCCACAACTTTATCCCCGACTTGTTTTTGACAGTTTCTTGATGGCTATATTGACTATAACAGCTAGCTACTCACTCTTCTTATGGTAACAAACAGTAAGTGGCCTCTATTACTGTCACATGACCTACTTTACATCTGATACCGATCCCGGATATAGGGTCGGTGTTTTCTTTAGTAAATATCGCACACTTACAAAGTAGAAGACTAAAAACATTGAGCGATTCGTTCTTCTGATGAACAGATTTCTGTCTTTCTTCCTGTCAGGTATCTCACAGATGAAGGAATAGAGGAGTGCAAAAGCTCTTCAGAGAAGGAGAAGGCGGTCCTCAATGATGTCATCAACCTAGTGTTGAATGTAAGTCTGTATGCACGTGAAAAGTGCGTCATGAAATGTCTAAAAAGCAGCTAATCGGTTTTACTGTAGAGTCAGTAACACTTCTGGACTGATAATAAACAACGATACACTCCGATCACGATTCAGTTCCATTCACAAAACTTGTTGAACAAAATATAAATGAAGAACAATTCTGACTGAAAAGACTCTTTTTCTGAATCATAAACAATGCAGAGCAGTGTATTTTTAATTTTTTTTTTTTAAATTTTTGTCTGTATCAAGCTAAATAAATCAAGAATTGGTTAGGAACAGGGGTTTTATATTGTACAAAACGTACAACCCCAATTCCAAAAAAGTTGGGACGCTGTGTAAAATGTAAATAATCATATATAATCATGCCTGTTTTTAATGCAGTGCCGCCAGAGGGCCCGAAGATCACGGGCATGCAATATTAATTTTCACCCTTGTCCACAGAGATTTTTCCAGATTCTCAATCTTTTGATGATATTATGGACTGTAGATGATGAGATATTCATCGTCTTCGCAATTTTACTTAGAGGAACATTGTTCTGAAATTGTCCCACAAATTGTAGACGCAGTTTTTCGCAGATTGGTGAACCTCTGCCCATCTTTACTTCTGAAAGACTCTGCTTCTCTAAGATACTCTTTATACCCCATCATGTTACTGACCTGTTCCCGATTAACTTCCAGCTGTTTCGTTTTACTAACACTTACTTTTCCAGCATTTTGTTGGCCCCTGTCCCAACTTTTTTGAGATGTTTTGTGGCCATGAAATTCAAAATAAACTTTTTTTTTTTTTTTTCTTCTTAAAATGGTACATTTCCTCAGTTTAAACATTGGATATGTTTTCTATGTTCTATTGTGAATAACATGGGTTTATGAGATTCGCAAATCATTGCATTCTGTTTTTATTAACATTTCACACAGCGTCCCAACTTTTTTGGAATTAAAAATTTCCAAAAACTTCCAAAAATTTGATTGCATAAAGTGTCTCGGAAAAAAGTGTCCGAGCTGGGTGAAAATGATCGAGGGAAACATAATGAGCTCCGTAGCAGCGCCCGAGGCGTTATTTTAACCACAAATAGAGCTCCAAAGTCGGCTAAAATACCGCCTTTCGTGTCGTTTGAAAGCCACCAAAGAGCTCTTTTAGCAGTTATGACGTGGTCGTTTAACCATATAATATCGCAGGTTCCGCATGAAACAATGCGATCATGTGACCATCGTGCTGTCTGTATATTTGAACTCCATTTCAATTTGTGCCTCCTGCTTGGTTGGAATGAAAACCTGCACCCACACCGGCCCTTTCCGGATAAGATTGCCTACCCCTGGGTTAGGCAGAAGATTGCAGACAGTTCATGTTGAACTAGAACAGTTCGTGTCATAGATTGAAAGTCACTATGGACTTAAAATAGATAAATAACACATTTTTAATATGAATAATTTTTTTTAAGAGGATTAATAAGTGCACGTAATAGAAAAGTCGGTTGTATGTATAAGAACCAATCATGTTCCAGCATGCAAATATGGAACTTTCTAATTTGCATATTCATCAAATCTGGGTTTTGTTTGGTTAAACAGCCTTGCTGAGCCTTTTCTTTGCCATCATGTCAATTTTAACTTGTTACGCGTTCTCAAAGGAAGGAATAAAACACTTTCTGTGGTATAAGAGGAATAAAAACACTTGGGGACTTGCTGTTATAGGAAAATAATCAACTTCAGCTTCGTGGTAACAGTGTGGGGCTGTATCAAACCACACCATCGTTGATTACGTTCCTATAAGCATTCTTATTTAAATTTTTAAAAATTATATTTTATTTTTATTCCTCTTATACCAGAGCATTTTCTTAACTACAGTATTTTATTAATTAAAGAACAACACTGTGTACATTTTATCCATTTACAGTTACATTTAATGTTGCGGAACGTCCTCAGATCAAGTTAGTTCCTGTTCACCGTTTCCTCAAGAACCTTTCTTTTCTCTCTCTCTCTCAACTAATAAGACAAAAACAAACACAGCTTGTCATGTTACCGAGTTTTTTTCCCCCGAAAACTTACCGATTGTTACAAAGCACCGACACTGGAGACGCCTTCCCTAAATGTTACCTAAGTTTATTATTAGTAGTAAGCATGTTCTTACATAACCGTGAAGAGATTAACGATTAAACCAGATAAACATGGATTATTGTTATGCTTCTCCTTTACAGACTGATCTGAGATCAATTGGAAAAGGTTTTCTGCCTGCTGATATCAACAGTGGCAGAGTGGAGGAGGTAATTTTACTTGTGTGTGTGTGTGTGTGTGTGTGTGAGAGACTGAGAGGGAGTGTGAGTCCATGTGTGTTTGCAGTATTATTCCAGTACTTTCGCAGAATGGCCACTGGATGTCCCTGTAGGAAAGTAGATAAGATATCTCGTGTGAATTGTTATTCGTTTTAAGCAGTCGTGTTTCCTGCTTCCTCGACGGAGCGAAATTCCAGGTAAAAAATGTTCAGCTCACTCTCTGTAGAAGTTCAGACAGGACACAGCCGGATATCTGTCCGAGAGAGGGATATGATTTTCTGGACAGGGAGCGCTGTTTGTAATTGTACAGTCCGCTCAGTGGCTCAGTCCTAATCTGGCCATGCTTTTTTTCCGAGAGGTGTCCGAGCAAAATAAATAAATAAATAAATAAATAAATAAATAAATAAAAAAGGTCCTGAGACAGGTTTCACAAATTTCCGAGAAAAAGAATTGAACAATATTTCTGAGGAACGCCCGGAAAGAAAGAAGTATACAGAAAAAGATGCACAAATAATAATAATAATTTAGCCTGAAGATGTTTTTTGTTTTTTCCGGTCAGAATAAACCTGTTTGGTCTGTGATTTTGTTAAGTAGTCATTAAAAACCCAAAATGAAAAAGCCGTTGGTGTGAGAATGCAGTTGTTGATGATTTGCCAAACGTTTATCACATTATGAAATCTCACATTCCTGATTTCGAGCCAACTGAGTGCAACATTACACTTAAAAAAAAAAAAAAAACCACAAGTAGTCTGGTTACATGAACCTGGAACTGCAAGGTCCTGAGTGAGGAATAAAACACTGTTAAAGGAATATAATTAACAACATTGCGGTGTAATGCAACGCAACATGAAGCACAGTTACTGCTCCCGCCCTTTACCGTTAACAGCGTGTCCTGAAGCGTTTTATTCCTCTTATACCACAGCAGTTTGCTGATGATTATGTTTTCTATTCATCTCGTGCGTTTTACACGTTTAATGTCATGGAATGACCACGAAACAAGTTAGGCCCTGTTGTCACTTCTATTGCTTCTAGCCTGTCCGTTTCCTTCTCTTCAAGTTAATAAGACCAAAAAATAAATAATTAGCCACTTGTCATGTTACTGAGAAACTCGAAAGCACAAACGTGTCCGTCCTGAAGACTTTCCCGTGGTGGAATTATTAGAAAAATGACGCGCACCCAAGGTGGTAATGCGGCCACGAGGCTAAGTGGAGGCTTGAGCCATTCATATGCAGTTACTGGGGGGGGAGGGAGACAGACAGACAGCGCATGTATGATTGCAGTAATAAGATTGCAGTAATAAGATAATTATCAATATTTATTTCTTTATTCGTGTGATATATATATGGCACACTTATATAAATGGCGCACTTATATAGCACTTTTATCCAAAGCGCTTTACACTGTGTCTCATTCACACACACACTCACACACCAATGTTAGCAGAGCTGCCATGCAAGGCGCTAACTTGCCATCGGCAGCAACTTGGGGTTCAGTGTCTTGCCCAAGGACACTTCGGCATGTGGAGTCATGTGGGCCGGGAATCGAACCGCCAACCCTACGATTAGTGGACAACCCGCTCTGCCACCTGAGCCACAGCTGCCCATATATATATAAATTTTATATATATATATATATATATATAAGTAAAAAAAATATATACACACACACACAGTGAACACCCTCCCCAAACAATAACTGCATATCAGTGGTTCAGGACTCCGTTCCTTGCTCTGTAATGACTTTAGAATTAGCAGGAGGCTGGAGATGGGATGCCTAATAAATTAGTTCCACTCACAAGAGCGTTTTAAGGGCAAAAACCTGGCAAATGTCTTGAAATAAAAATATCTGAACAACATCTTGAGGCGTGGGAATTGTGGTATAAGCGTAATAACGGACTCCCGGTCGGTTGAATTATTAGAAAATAATGCAAATCTCATTGTCAATTATTCCTTACTTAATTAACTTCTTCAGTTTTGCCTTATTTCTACTTATTTCTATAAATCATGGTTGTTCCAGGTTAGGATATTTGTAATGACTGTCCATTGGTGTTTTTTTTGTCATCAGTTGAAGGGCCCGTGTGTCCTTCAGGTGCTAAAGATACGCAATGTCACTGCCCCGAAAGAACACGAGGAGTCCCAGGCTGCTCCCAGAATGCTCCGCCTCCAAATGACTGACGGACAGACCACGTGCGCAGGGCTGGAGTTTAAGCATCTGTCGAAAATTAGGTAAGACCTTCACAGATTATAAAATGCATCGCAAGGTATAAGTGCTACGTATGTACGCAATGCTTAACGCTGCTGTTGCGTTAACGTCATCGTTAGTTCGTTTCTGACGTTTACTTCCGAGCTGTACGTGGTGGACTGGGGCTATATCGGGAGTTGGTGATGTCGGCTAACTCTGTGTAAAAAAAAAAAAATAAATAAATAAAATTGCAATGCGCCTACATAAGCTACCTGCTTTACTGTGATCACTGAAACTGAAATAAAAATGTAATAATAAAAAAAAAAAAAAAGATAATCGTACATCTTGATAAACAAACATTGTTATTTTTATTCAAGAACTATTAGTGGACTACATCAAGATATTCTTCATCTTTACCAGCCTAAACATCTACAGTGCAGTGCATAAGTATTCACCCCCCTTTGAATCGTCTTCTCACCAATTTTCCATAAAGCCCAGCTTTATGATGTGTTACGAGAGGTTACGGTTGTCCTGTGAACAGCTGCTACTTCAGAGCTCCCCTTTACCTCTTGGTTGGACTAATCTCCTTTTTACCTGGTCGCTGAATTAGGCGGAGTCCCGTTTGTGCTGTATTCTTTGTATTTTTAACGTCGCTCTTCGGGATTTTTGACGTTTGGAAAAATTTTTAGAGCCAAACCCCGATTAATACCCAACAAACACACCTTTCAGGTATTTATGTTGAGGTCACATGACACTGTAACTGCACACAGCTAGACTCCTGAGTCCTGAGATTACGTCCACATGAATCTGGATAGATCTGAAAGCTGCGTTTTCGTTTTAAAACGCTCTTCGAACACTCTACGCTGGCATTTTCAGACGCTTTCCAAAAATCACTCGTCCACACCGAAACATCTGGAAAGTCCTTATACTGCAGATTTTCCCCAGTGCCACTGCATAAAATTTTATCATTCCTGATTTCTTTTCTGGGATTGTAGACACGTTGCCATGGAGACAACCCTGACAATTTGCGCAAGTGCAATTTGAACGAATTAAGGCTATACGCTATTTCTGAAGTCAACCACTTATGAATACTTACTAAGTGACAGGTTTTTATTGTCACAAAGACACGTGTTTTGACCGAGGCTTTTAATCAATTTACCGTTTACTCTCCTGTGTAATTCATTTGATGATGTCATTAAAGAGCTATTAATCACATGAACAAACGACATGTCAGTTGTTTGTAGTTATGACTTTTACATGTGCAAAGCGATTTAAAAGATAATTAGCTCAGAGTATATACGGAGGGTAAAGCTTGATGGATGTGGCTCAGGAGAGAGTGAATAAGTACATTAGCTTAGGACCGATGATTAGGCTTAATTTGCTGACTAACTGCGTCAGCCGTCATCACTCATACAAATCACCGAGCGCTGAAGTGCAGATGTTGAAACGTTCTCAAAAGAACAGCGCTCATGTTTGCTTCTGACCTGACAAATGACATGTAACTGCAGTTCTAGTGCGATTGTTACACGACGAGGGCTAAAAAATAATCGAACAGGCTCTTGAGCCGATGCAAAAACAACGGTGTCCCTTATCCGCAATATGCAAATGAGCGCTTTAACAAACCACACTATTTTATTGTTGTATTTATATTGTAAAGGAATATCTTGAACAATCCTGGAGGGTGTAAATAAACAAACAAACAAACAAACAAATAAATAAATAAATAAATAAATAAATAAGCATTGTAAAACAATTTGTAGTCATAATTTAAAACAAACAAACAAAAAACCCATGAAATATGCAGTTTTGTATTGTTTCGTCAAAGGGTGTCAATAATTTTGGTGCGCAGCCCGTTCGCAAAGGCTGCAACGTGAGTCTGTAAACACAGTGCACTCAAAATATGCTGCCTGTATCTAAACCGTCGTTGCGTTCTTTGCAAAGACGGTGTGCTCCAAAAGTATTGGCACCCTTTGTGGAAAGAAGTGAGTTGATTGTTTACAACGAGTAATGATAAATAAATGATGGCAGTTATTTAAACAAAAAAATAAGGATAGTTCTGGTCGAATTAATGCATGCTTGTGTTTAACTGTGGGCAATGACAGGTTCTCTAGTCTATATTAATATAGTAGAGAATAAGTTTACATCCCTTTAGAAGACATGCAAGTTTAATTCATTATAATGAGATATATATAGTGTTGCAGGTTGGTAAAAGTAACTTGGCTTCATCACACCACCCCGTAATTGATTATTTTTTTTATAACGGTGCGTTCCGAGGTGTATTATTTACTGCTTGTCACATGGTCGTTCTCTCCTTTTACGCCAGATAGAGGTCAGTGAGTTTTAAAATGACGTCGGCAGTATGGTCATACGGTTTGTTTAGTCATGACCGCAGGTTGTTTAAACGTCAGTGAGGTTTGTCTGGAAGTGATGATAAATTACAGATCTTAAAAAGTATTGAGCGATGTTGAGCGATGTTTCGGTTTTCGGACAGAGGCGGGAAAATTCTGCTTAACAGTCAGATCTTGTTATTCAGCTCTCAGTAGATACGCTTTCGCTGAAGGAAATTTGAGATCAGCATGCAAGACCTGTTTGTGTTCCTGAGCTGCGTAACACGGATGACGCCGACCCTCTGGCCTCTCCTCACCTCGCTTTCGTTTAACTCCTTTGACTCCTTTTCCACTAGATAAACCTCTTCCATTCCCCCGTCTTATTTACTGCTGCGTCCTGGCAGCAGCCGGCGGCGTGGCGCCGTTCCAGCCGGTACAGGTGGAGACTGGAGCGCTGCGCTGCCACGTTTGTCTGAGGAACAGACTTCTCTTTATGCACGCACTCCTCCTCTCTCACTCTCCATCCATCCCTGTCTCCCTCCTCAGGGCCAGGAGATAATACGTCCTACTGTTCTCCTCCCCAGTGTTATAGCCAGCCTCTGTTTTCAAAGATGGCAGTAAAGCATGGAGGGATTTATTTCATTGAATTTATTTCTACACTGTAAATTTAATTGAAATCATACTCCGGACATCTACGATCCACAACTCGTAACATATTTGCATTTTGCCTCGTTAATTGCCTTTTTTTGGGGGGAAATTAATTCCCTTGATTAAGGGAATGCGAGTTGTGTTGGTTTAAATCTGAGGATACAAGAATAAAAACAGATTTATGTTTATGAAGATGGATATGAATGAATTTATTTCTAAGTCATTGGAATTTGCTACTTATGAAAATCCAGTTATTAGAGAAAAATGCTCGTATACTAAGTTTTGTGTAAATGTGCGTATAAGCAGACTCACTAATGCGAACCTCCGAGTTTATATACGGATTACGCCGTCGAGTTAAAACCGCTTATTTATTTCAATCATGCACACAAATTGAATGGAAAAATATTGTGAAACTAGGTCAAAAGCCAAATAAAATCCAGAAATTAAGACACACAAGACTAGCCATTCAATAAGAGCAAAAGTAATGGCACCCTGTAAAAGGAGGAATACTTTCACCATTTAGTTGTCATTTTATAACTTTCAGCTCTGTGTGCTTTTCCTTTTATGGAGTTTTGCGGCCTTGAACATGCGCATGTTTAGCGGTCATCAACATGCAGATGCGAGTATGAAGGAAATCAGCGTTACTGAAAGTTTACTCGGAAAACTCGGTAAAGGGAGAGAGTGAGGGAAAGAGTGGGGGAGGGAGAGAGTGAAGGGGAGAGGGGGGGAGGGAGGGGGAGGGTGAGAGGGGGGGGGAGGGGGAGGGG
>JANDJT010000002.1:4708357-4718781 GCA_024331685.1 Stegophilus panzeri
GAGAGTGGGGGAGAGTTAGACAGAGAGAGAGGGTGAGGGGGGAGAGAGTAGGGGAGGGAGAGAGAGTGGGGGAGAGTTAGACAGAGAGAGAAAGGGTGAGAGGGGGAGAGAGAGTGAGTGAGGGAGGGAGAGAGTGAGGGAGAGTTAGACAGACAGGGAGAGAGAAAGAGAGTGGGGGGAGAGGGAGGGAAAGATTGGGGTGGGGGAGAGAGAGTGGGGGAGAGAGGGAGAGAGTGAGGGAGAGAGAGAGAGAAAGTTGGAGAGTTCGAGAGAGAGTGCAGTGTAATGCTTGCTCTGCCATTTAACAGTCACTTGTGTGCTGCATCTGTGCAGGCTGAGAAATAAAATAAATCAACAAGCACAAACATTCTTTTCTTTTGATGAGAATTTTTTATTTTGTTTTTATATTGGAGTGATCTGGACGATGACATCACATTGGCAAAATTTATTTTCTCAAAAAAGACTGAATTTAACGCCAGTGTGACCTTGTGCATTTTGACCTTGAGCCTGTGCATTTTGTGAAGATGCCTGGAAACTTTCTAAAATCGCCCGAAATACTGAGAATTGTGGTTGCTCTTTCACGGTGCTGTAATGTAGCAGGTAAGACAAGCAGATCAGCCCCTTCCTTCACACAGTCACACTTTGCTTTCGTTCCCGTGCCGCAGCTGGAAACGGCCGAGAGGAAGACGGCTCTAATTGGAGCGCTAATCCTGCCCCGGTCCTCGTTTCTAACAAACGCATTCATAAGAGCTCGACCCGATCGTAGACCAGACCAGTCGAGCCGCGTGGAGGAAGGAGGGGGTGATTTTTAGAATGAGGTGCTTTCATAAGTGCACCGTATCATACTGAAATTTAACAGGGAGGTCCATTTGAGGAAACGCGCTAACATTTTTTTTTTTTGGCATAATCACTGCTCCCTATCTCCTCTGGCTTACGGCTTATTGGTATGCATGTGAGGGGGAAATTGAGTTTTTCTCTCTCTCTGTCGCTCTCTCACACTCTCTCTCTTCGATAAGTTCACTTTAATTAAAATCAGACTGCTGGCTTCGAGTCTAAACTTGCACAGCTGAAGTGAAATTCGGAAAGTGGGTTTGGGGGGGTGGGGGTGGGTTTACTTTTTTAGAACAGTCAGTAAAAGAAAAGGTTGGGTTGGGCATCTATAATGTGCGTTTGTTGCTTCTTTTTGGTAATGAATCACCCTAATTGTTTCACAGAGGGTGCCAATAATTCTGGAACACACTGCGGTAGCAAAGAACATAACATGGCGCTTTAAACACAATGCACTCAAAATAGGCTGTTCGACAGCATTGTGTTTATAACCGCTGATGCATGCCAGAATTATTGGCACCCTTTGAGAAAACAAGCATGCCTTAAATGATTACATTTTTTTATTTTATTTTTTTATTTATTTTTTTTTTTAAGTTTAATCATTTGGAGATGCTCTATAGCTTTCCTTTAATAGTTTCTAAAAACTTTTGGTAAATAGTGTCCCCCCACCCCCCTTTCTTTCATGTTAAACACTTGTTTCAAAATTATTGGCACCCTTACTATTAATATATAATGAATACCCTGGAGAGAATAACAGCACTGAGCCTCTTCCTGTGATGTCTAACAAGGGAAAAGACTCTCCTCCATGCACACCATTTCAAACTCCTTTTATATTCTTATACTTGTGCATGTGGACATCGTCTTACGTGCAGGTTTTCATCCAGGTCTGTTCTGCAGACTGAGATAGTGTCCTACACCCATTTCTGTGGTTGTCTTGTTGAAAGATCCAGCTGTGTTAAATTCTTAACCTTCCTTGCAGAGGCAGTCAGCTAGCTCTTTGGTCTAAAATATCCTTCATGATGGCATTAATCTAATTAAGAACCCCTGAACCACCAGCCCCAAAGCATCAATGATCCACTGCCAATATAGTTTATGGAATCTTTTTGCTTGTATACAGTCCCTTTTTTTTTTTTTTCACCAAACATGTTAATAATGTTCTTGAGTAAGAGTTCAGGAGCTGCGTTTCTTCGTGCTTCACTCATGAAAAGCCTGTGACCTTTCAAAGCAACTTGATGTTATAATGGAGGTGGCATCACTAGTTGTTTTTCAGCTCTTCCAGACATTTTAAAATGTCTTTATTACAAGTTCCTGAGTGGTACAACAACAACAACAACAAAAAGGTGTTGGTTCTCTCGTCCAGCGACCGCAAGTTCAAATTCTGATGGCTGGGAGTCCGAGAGAGCGGAATTGATGATGTTCTGTGGGTGGGATGGGCTTTCTCTCTCTCTCTCTCTCTCTGTCTCTCTCTCTCTCTCTGTCTCGCACTCTCTCTCTCTCTCTCTCTCTCTCCTGTCAATCGGAGTGACACTAGCCAATCACGGGCATCTGTGAACTGAGGTATGCGGAAGAGGGCAGACAGACAGTGCTTTCTTCTGAGTGTCTGTTACCTGACTTGTGCAGGTCGACACTTGTTTGTATTTTTATTTTTTTCCCCCCCTAGAAAGTTCTTTGGGTTTCTCCATGCTGATGGATGAGCGAGAATTTAATGTGTGCACCGTCATGATTTACACACCAATTAAACAGGACAGAGTTCCTAGGCACTGAGGGCTAATTTGTTTTCTCCAAAGATTACTCTGCTTGCATTTAATTATAATTATTCTTTTGTCGGTCATCAACAGTTGTCACCTGTTTCAGGGAGGAGGGAATCCATGCATTGTGTAATTTGCATTTTATACAATTATTTTTAACTCCAGTAATTCTTGAGGACACTACATTGTTCTTGCTTCAAACACCATCTCACGTTTTGATCAGTAAATCCGAATCTAAAAACCCACGTAGCTGAGGTTTGCTGTGATTTGCGTTCTGCTTGCAGTCTGAACACTCCACCTGGAACCAAAGTGAAAATCCTGGGCACAGTGCCAGTGAAAAATGGCTTTCTGCTATTAGATGATTGCAAGATCGCGGTCCTCGGGGGAGAGGTGGATCACCTGATTGAGAAATGGGAGCTACAAAGGGTGAGCCTCTGGAGAAGTGTCAGACTGTATGAGTAATAAGTAATCATTTTTATTTATTTATTTATTTAGTAGTAGTGCTCGTGCTCATGCATTGTATATTCATTCATTCTCAATTCAGTTAATTAAGTAAGTATTAAAACACTTGGGAGAATGCTCTTACAGGAAAATTGGTGAAGCAGAGTTATTAAAAAAGTGCTTTTTTTTTTTTTTAAAACATTTTTTACTTTTTAACAGAGTCTGGCGAAGCACAGCAGAAATAATATAGGTGCAGAGGGTGGCCCGCCTCCGTTTGTGCCCTTCGGACAGGTAAGACGAGCATTTCAACCACGTTCTTTAAAGATTGATTACAGGAATGATCTGAATACACACAACCTTTTTGTTTTTGGTTGCAGATTATACAGTATTCGATTACACACACACACAGAGCAAAACTCGTATTTGTGTTTTCCCATCCTCAGAAATGTGTGCGTAAGGATGAAGTGGACAGTAAGGCGCTGGACCAGAAGAAAACCCTACAAAGCAGCAACATCTCCAAAGTGGCAAACGAAAACGACGAGTTTGAGAAGCAGAGGATTGCCGCTATTGCTGAAGTAGCCAAAAGCAAAGAGGTGGGGGGGGAGTACCAAAAAAAATGATCCTTAAGTGAAATTAGAGGGTGTTGTCATACTCGTACATACTTAAAAGTGAAGGTAGTGAAAATTATTCTCGAGTGAAAGTTAAGAAGGGTTCTGCACTACACTTTGCTCTGTGATGTAGTAGTTAAAAGTAAAAAGTAAATGATTTGAAACTGAAATTTAACCTGGAAGTCAGGCATTTTTAAATTTTTCTTAAACACCTTCAAATCAGTAACCGTTTGCTCAACTTAAGTCATATGAAAAGTAGCACAGTTTAGAGGATCATTAATAGGAGGATCAGGAGGGCATTAATATGAGCATTAAAATATTAATGAAATATCAATATTTTTATAATTTGAGAAAACTCTGATTGGAAGCAGATGACGAGATGTTAAGATATTTATCTTTTATCTCTTACATATTGTGATCTATCTATACATATATGCGTGTGTTTTTTATACATATATATATATATATATATATATATATATATATAAAATATAAAAAATATGCATCGTCAAAGGTCTTCAAGTATCACAATATGATATTTCCGTCTTATTCCACAGCGCTGTTGAATTCTCAGATCTGATTGGTCAGAAGGTTCATTTAATATTCTATAACAGCAGACAAATCGCAGCTCGTTCTAATGCGTTATCATTCATATTTATGGAAGGAGTCTCCAGTGTCAGTGCTTTGTAAAGGGAAAGACTTTACAGGAGACAGGAGCTTATGCCGTTTTTATTTCCGTCTTATTAACTTCATGAGAGAAAAGAGAGGCTGGTGACCTTTAGCTGCTTTAACAGAATTGACCACAGGATCTAACTTGTCGATGTAGGATGTGGAATTTATTAATATATAAAAAAATTCTAGTCGGGCAAATTGCTGTGGCTTAAGAGGAATCGAAAAACTTCATGGCGTGCTGTTATTGGGGGGAAAATGAACAGTTTTAAAGTATCAGGCTGCATCACACCGCCCAGTTGTTGATTATTTTCCTATTACAGAACGCTCCCGAGTTGGTGTTTTAAATTTTTTTTATTTCTTGCATAACGCCCAGAGTTAATGTTTGTCCCCGTTCTTATGGCTTCATTCAAACAAATGTCACGAACCACATCGCATTTGAATTTGTACAAATCAGTTAAATATAAAAAATTTTAAATTTTTTATTTGTGGAAATGTAGTTGACTAAGAGTACAAGTATTACATTTTAATTATGAAGTACATTCACTTGATAAATAGTATTGATATTGTGTTCCACTGTGTGTTTTCGGGACACTCGCGTACATTCGAGCACTTTATTGAGCACTGCTGTAGAGTTTATAAAGCAGCAGGTTAATTGCAGCATCATTTTTGGATGAATATTTTATGCAGCCCCAAACGACTCGTTCTTCTGACTTGTTGCTCTGACTCGTGCTGTCTGAAGTCTTTCGGCAGTGAGGCAATACGAAAACTGCTCTTCGGTCTAATTCATTTAATTGCTGAGATTTTTGCAGCCACTTGTAGATGGAAAAACTTTATTAAAGTAATAAGTAATTGGGTTGTCTGTTCGTATCATTTCAGCCCTAGGCTCCGCGCGAGCTTAATAATTCTCACACAGGACAAAAAAAAAATTAGATTTGAAATGAATAATGAAAAATGTAATTTCCTCTATTAGGGAAATGGATGCTTATTCCACACTACCATCCATCCCCCTATATGATGTTCTGTACAGATCTGTGTGCTTGCTCTATTGAGAAATATTGCTTTAACTTCCCTGGTCATCTGTTCCCAAATCTACAATCTTTTGATAAACATCTATTGTGTTTTACCTCTGCTTCCGTGCAGACACGGACGTTTGGCGGCGGAGGCAACGCTAGGAGCAACCTCGCCAATCCGGGTTCCACTTCCAAGAACCGAGAGACTTACCAGAGAAAAAGAGACGAGCGAGATAAGTGCGGGACTGAGAGCAAGCCAGAGGGAGTGTATCGTGAGTTGGTACGAGTTGGCATCACCTTTTGATCTTTTAAAAAAAACCCAAAAAAAAAAACCCCCCCAAAACAACACGTACCTTTCGGTATGATGTACAATACAACATAACACAAGTTCAGGTTTGTTGAATGAGAGAGGCTTCGTCGAGATAAAACTAGGGTGTTTAACGAGATAAGACGATGACCATGTTGGGATCAAACATTCACAAGTAAATTTCGTTTTTAATTCATTCCCAATCAGCGTGTAGTGCCTGTGTTCAAAATGGCATAGTAAGCGTGCAATTCATTTTAAACCCAGATTAAACAGAGTATGTACTATGTAGTGTACAGTACACAGTATGTGGTGTATAGTATACAGCACACAGTATATAATATACAGTATGTGGTATATAATAAACGGTATGCAGGACGTAGTATGTAGTGTACAGTATGCAGTACGGAGTATGTAATACTAAGTATGGTGTACACAATACATAGTACACTGTATTCAGTATGCAGTTTGTCAGGAAGGTAAATTTTAATTCTCATTTGTACGCTCTGTACAGTATACAGTGTATGCAGTACATAATATACACCGATCAGCCATAACATTATAACCACCTGCCTAATATTGTGTAGGTCCCCACCTTGTGACTCCACAGGACCTCTGAAGGTGTGCTGTGGTATCTGGCACCAAGACTTTAACGGCAGGTCCTTTAAGTCCTGTAAGTTTCAATATGGGGGCTCCATGGATCGGACTTGTTTGTCCGGCACGTCCCACAGACGCTTGATCGGATTGAGATCTGGGAAATTTGGAGGCCGTGTCAACACCTTGAACGTTTGTCATGTTCCTCAAATGTTCCTGAACAATTTTTGTAGTGAGGCAGGGCGCATTATCCTGCTGAAAGAGACCGCTGACCTTAGGGTATACTGTTGCCTTGAAGGGGTGTACTTGGTCTGCAACAGTGTTTAGTAAAATCCACGTGATTGTCAGGACCTGAAGTTTCCCAGCAGAACATTGTCCAGAGCATCGCACTGCCTCCACCGGCTTGCCTTCTTCCCATACACACACACACGCACCTGGCTGTCCACATGATGTAAAAGAAAATGTGATTCATCAGACCAGGCAACCTTCTTCCATTGCTCCATGGTCCAGTTCTGATACTCATGTGCCCATTGTAGGTGCTTTCGGTAGTGGACAGGAGTCAGTATGGGCGCTCTGACCGGTCTACAGCTACACAGCCCTGTACACAACAAGCTGTGATGCACTGTGTGTCCTGACACCTTTCTATCAGAGCCAGCATGAACTTTTTCAGCAATTTGTGCTACAGTAGCTCTTCTGTGGGATCGGTCCAGACGGGCTAGCCTTCGCTCCCCACATGGATCAGTGAGCCTTGGGCGTCCATGACCCTGTCACTGGCTCACCGGTTGTCCTTCCTTGGACCACTTTTTTTCCACTTCCTTGGACCACTAACCACTGCAAACCGGGAACAACCCACAGGATCTGCCGTTTTGGAGATGCTCTGACCCAGTCGTCTAGCCATCACAATATGGCCCTTGTCAAAGTCACTCAGATCCTTACGCTTGTTCATTTTTCCTGCTTCCAACACATCAACTTCGAGAACTGACTGTACACTTCACCTGTCAGTGGGTTTAAAGTTATCACTGATCCGTGTATGCATTACGCTGTAACGTAGTATGCAGTAGACTACGTAATATGCAGTATGTAGTACAACCTATAGAGTATGCATTATCCAGTATACAATACTCACTTTGTAGTACACAGAATTTCTGTGTGGCCAGAGCGATCTGTATCTCGCGACGCAGTGTGTTCATTCAGTTTAAAAGTGAAAGGTTTGTGAGTTGTTGTTTTTTTTTGTGGTGCTTCAAAATAAAAGCTGAACTCCCTCAAAGCTGTTATATACGTAATATATTCTATACATTGGTGCTGTGTCCAATATACAGCGTCCTCTTCAGACTGCCGTGGCTTCATGTGTCCTATATAATTCCAGGTGGACGAGCGGGCTCTAAGGGATATCATGGAGATGGGTTTCAGTAAAGAGGCAGCCAGGCAAGCACTGCTGGACAACAACAATAATATGGAGGCAGCACTTAATTCCCTGCTTGCAGGAGCCAACCAGTCCAGAGCAGCCCCCGTAGAGCCGTCTCGCCCTCCACCCAGAGGTAGAATCATCGCACGGTTGGCCTCAAATAAGAGCCTTTGATTTACGCTAGTGCTCTAAGCTGCTTCACGTGGTAGTTATGGATATGTGTGGTTTTATACCATGTCAGAGTTAAACTAATATGATTTTTTTTTCTTCCGGGTGGTATGATGACGCCGGTCTTCTCTCTATCAGGCAAGGGCAGAGGGCGAGGAAGATCCAGGCAGGATGATGACGAGGATGGAGGAGCGAGACCCTCAGGGCCTAGCACGCTCTTCGACTTCCTGGAGTCTAAAATGGGAGCATTCTCTATTGATGGTAAATGGAATGTGTGCTGTTTGAGGGCAGTGAAACAGCCAGTGCAGTAACACCATATTTCTGACATTTATGTATTGTCTTTCATGCTGAGGGGGCAGGACCCACTGACTCGAACTGCCTTTTTATGTGTTTCTATTTAAATATAAAAACACTCTGATTTATTTAAACGTGTATATGTGGATATGGAGTGATGTATATGCCTTCTCTGTTAGATAGCGATTTTTGTCTCCAATATTAGGAAAAAAAGGTGTGATTTGAAGGATACCAGCACTTAGTCATATGTAAGGAATAAAACCCTGCCTGTTGCTGTACCACATACGTTACTCTGCATAAGGCATGGTTGCACTTGATGTACGTGCTATAACACGTAGAACGAAATGCCTTTGTAGCATGAATAGGTGATGTCTCTTTTAATGGCTTTTCCCTTTGAGGCACTTAAGTTTTCCACTTTTAATTGAACCTCTAGAGACGAAGAAACAGCCACCGCAAAAAGGACAGGAGCATCCAAGTAGGACAAACGTCCTAAATCCTGACCACGTCCCCCGAGAAGCCTCTCAGAACAAGCAGCCTAGCCGAAACGAGGGCCGGGCGCAGAGGAACGATCGACCCCCTCGCTTCCAGAGGGACAGCGAGTTCCCCAAACCTAGCACTGCCGAATCGCTTCTCCTAACCCACTCGCAGAGTCAAAGATGGAACGACGGTGAGAAAAGAGGGAGAGGCGGAGCAGAGCAGCGGAAAGACGAAAGGCGAGACGCGAAGGGCGGACACATGAACTCTGCCTCTTCAGCAAACCAGAGGTCAAAAGGTCAACAGGGTCAGTTTGCGAACTTTTACCAGGGTTCAAAACGAGACCGGGGTCCGAGAGAGCCGGACCATGCAGCCGGATCCGATCAATCGAAAAGGAGCCAAGCGAACGGCCCGCTAGGACCCAAGCCGTTAGAATCGTCTATGATGGACAGACCCGAACCCCACAGCAAGAGGAAAGGCAGGCCGGACAGACCTAACTCCGCCCACTTCGATCGGGACACCATGGGCAACTGGAACTCTGTCCAAGCTCCTGGGATGAAAGACTCCTCCACCGTTCTACACGATGGGGGGCAGACGCACTTCGTTAAAGGAGGCGGGAATCCGAACACGCTTCTCCAAAACGGCGATTCGGAGCCCAGACGCACGGGGCCCATCAAAGACTTCAAACTTCAGACTTCAAACTTCCATCAAAGAGCGCAGACTTCGGGCCTGCCTCACAAGAACAACAGCTTTTACAACTCCGGCCCCAAGAAGAGGTCAGGACCGATCAAAGGTCACAGAGGGTCAGAGATGGGTTATCAAGGGGAGAGCGGTAACCACGGAAACTGGAAATCCGGCGACCAGTGCCTTGCACTTTACTGGGAGGACAACAAGGTCAGTGGAATGACAGTTTAACGTCACCATACTACGATACGTGATGTGATGTGATCTTTTGTTTTAGTGCCAATGCAAATTAAGTGACTCATCCAACCCTCTGAAATCAGAATGAGTATCACGAGTACGATATCGTCATATTGACCGGCCCTAACATGAACCCGGCTCTTGCATACCTACAGAGATTTAGATCCGTTTCAAAAATGAAGCCTAAAATCAAATCCCTTTTTCCTAAAACATAAAATTGAAGGCAGGATGCCTTCCTGTCATTCAGCCATAAAATGCAGGTCAGTGGCATATAGAGTGAAATTTAAAAGCTCTAAATGGTTCTTTATATGTGTATCACTTTTAAAATGATGTAGTTGGTTGGTTTCACCAGTTAAACGTGTTTATATTCTCTCTATATTTTAACCGTTGTTAATCTTGTTGTTGTTCCTCTGTGCGCAGTTCTACAGGGCCGTGATCGATGCGGTGCATCCCTCAGGCTCTACAGCCGTGGTCGTGTTCAGTGACTACGGCAACTGCGAGGAGGTCCTGCTTCAGAATATCAGACCTGTACACATGGGAACATGGGTGAGCACGTGATGATGATGATGATTATGCACAGTCACACAGCTTTAAATAAAATCTCGAGGTGTACATGTATATCTGATCTGGTTTACAATCATGTGAATCTGACTCGGTTTCGGTCATACATGCCCTGACAGGCAGCTGTTGGCAGCTGTTCATTTTGTATTCGCGTAAATGACTGTCGTTTAACCTGGTGTCTTGTACAGGACGAGGACGACCTTTACTACGAGACGTCTCTGGAATTTCGACGAGGAGGTGACGGCCAGCCCAGACGCACTCGACCTACACAGCAGTATTACCAACCTCCCAGAGCAAGGGACTGATGTTTGGTGAGCGCACACACACACACACACACACACACACACACACACACACACACACACACACACACATGAACAGCTTTCTGTGCACTTT
>JANDJT010000002.1:4719087-4741674 GCA_024331685.1 Stegophilus panzeri
AAAATAAATTCATCATAACATTTATGTGTGATAAAATTGTGAAATTATAGCATGCTGTAAAAGCATTTTTATACATCAAGCTACAAGGAAAATTTGTGCAAAATATTTTCTTGCCTTTGAATATGTGTATATTTTCATATTCTACATATGTCAATAGATCTACTCCCAAACCTTCCACGTGTATTACACTCTCCTATGCTACAGTGATACTACTAACACAGCCTATGTGCGGACACAATATGACATTTTGTCCAAAATGACAATATTTCCTAGTTAGAGCAGATGTGGTGTCTTGTGCATGTCTCTTTTTATTCTGATCTGCCAGTGGAGTGAATTCTACAGTATTTCACGAGGATTTATTTAACGCACAGCCTGATCGACAAATCAGAGCCTGTCGTGTGTGTGTGTGTGTATGTGTGTGTGTGTGTATATGTGTGTGTATATATATATATATATATATATAAAATGTGTGTATGTATATGTAAAACTATTCACTTTAAAATATATTAATCAAATTGGATCTTTATCATAGAAATGACTTCTAGCATTTCCTCCACACTATCAAAGTAAACGGAAACAAGCACCTTTTCTCTTTTTCTGCTTTTCTATCCAATAAAAACAGCATTTTCGACCACCAGTACCAAACAAACTGTCTTTTTGAATCTGCTCTCCAAAAAGTATCAATCAATCAAAAAAAAAAAAAAAAAAAGAAAAAAAAAAAAAGCATTTTCACGTTATAGCATAGAAAAGGCTATACGTCCCTTCAGGATTTTGCAATTTTGCAATATCAGAAATCACATTAGGGAGTCTGTTTGAGAAACTGAACAACTCCACAAAGCTGATTGATGTGAGTGAGTGATGATTTAGGTATGTATTACATACATGAGACTTGTAACTCCAGTGCAAAACAAAACAACAACAAAAATAAACCCCCATACACCAAAGTCTTTTGATGATGGATCGTATTAGGGATGTAGCGCTTGATTTTTGGTCAAACGATCACTTCAAGGAGGCAGAGAAACATGCAAACAATGTAACAGTGGTATGTGTTTGTTCCCTCAGGCCCCCCGTTGGGAAGGTACACGGGTGATCAACGACCCGATCTCATTTGAAACTACGGCTTGAGATAAATCAACCGAAACACTCTGGCGGAAGACGAACTCCGTCCTCTCTCTGTCTCTATCTCTGTGAAGTGTAGAAGAAGAGAGCTGAAAGGGCTTGCTGCACTAGCTGCATCCGCACACACGTGTGTGTTAATGTGATAATGCATAAGGCTGCTGTACATGTTGGCGGTTTTATCGTACGTGGTTATTATAATAATAATAATAATAATAATAATAATAAAAATAATGATAATAATGATGATGATTATAAAAACAATGCAACCGTATAACCATTTCTTCAGCGTCGTCTGTGTCTTATTACTCGTGATGCTCATCATTTCGGTGAAGGTACGTACTAGTAATTCTTTTTTTCACCCGACAGTCTGGAGTGGTTGTGCGTGGGAACGGTTCTCTCAGCCACATATTGTCCCTGTACAAGTACCTGCACTGAATTTGGGTACTCTTCCTGCTCAGGTGTACCAAATAAGGAGATATGGGTGGAGCTAGAAACAGTGCAGATCACTGATCGGCCAAACACAACGATCACAGAATCATCTTACATCCAGCAAACTTCAGTAGTGTAGTAACCGATGTTACGTTTTTACATTAAAACCCGCCCCTTCCAAATCTCAACCGGCTTCTTGTTCAATATATATGCTCAATACCTAGTGTATATAATATAATGCTACAACGGTAGGATAGTAGAACACTATTTGAGATTCAGTCACCAAAAAAAAGCTTGACTCATTGAGTTTTCACTCACCAGTTTATCAATCTTCAATCCTTTAAAAAAAAAAATTAATAAAAAAAAAAGTATTGGTACCCTTGCCTTAGTGGAGCCCAAAAAACTCTGTGCCTAGTGCTTAATAGGAAAGCAAGATATATCAGATTTTTATTTCATGTCAAGGAAATCAATTTGAGAGTTCTAGATTAGTCGACTACATATTTCCATCATTAGTTTCCACTCATCAGGCAGCATTATGTGATGGGAAGCACATACAGGCCCTCCAGCAGGATTCGGTTTAGTAACTGTACCACTCTGTACTGCATTGACCAGGAGGGAAAAAAAGGTCTAATATTGTGTAGCAGCAAACACCTGATGCTTAATCATCTGTCAGCTGCAGTGGTGTTTGCGTAAATGCTCGGACGCTGAGCACTGAGCACCGGTTAATATTCAACAAGACTCAGATCTGCCCTGCACCAACCATCTGTCGCACTCATCCCAATGTTTAAGGGGGGGGCACCAACCTGTAATCGCACATGGTTCCAATCGCTCGCGCTCGGCTTGCACGACAAACCAGGTGTGGTATGAATAAAGAATATAGTATCAGCCTTACTGTTCTTATTAGGACTTTATCTGTAGGATTAAAGAGGGAACATATACAAAATTGTATAGAGTGCAACTCTGAGCGCTAGGTTATTACTGGTAATAACGTTGATGGCCTGCTGCCGTGCTCGTAGTATATATCTTTCGTTTATTGGCGAACATCCAAGGCTTGTGCCGTCCCTCCGGGTTCATTTGCCGAAATCGGTGAAGCGCGTTCCTCTCACGTAAACCGATCGCTTCCGTCTGTAACGGAGAACCTCTACGTTGAGGAGAGATCATTTTTCACATTACAAAAGGCATTATGGGCTGCTTCTCAACCATGGATGGCACCTGGCCAGGACTGCTTGGGTTTTTAAGAGCAGTACAGACAGAGTGTGACATATTTCACATCCAGACTATGTCTGGAAATAAAGATGGATGGGGAAAGTACATATGGTGAGCTTTGGTGATAAAGTCGTTTACCTTGTCTAACTTGTAGCGCGTCTAAATTATTGACATGATGTAATATGGACACTGTGTGGAAAATCAGAGTGAAGCCATTACATTTCCACTGATTAGCAACGACAAATTAGAGCACGGTTTCCCCGTCTCCTCCATCTGGAGAAAGCAGCCGAGGCTAATGCTTTGGAAGACCTGCACCTTAACACACCATCCATTAATTCCAATGGATTAAATATATAATCATTAAAAGTCGCAAAGCCGTTTGAATCTATAGCTTATAAATTGGTGAACTGTGTTTTTTTTTTTTAAATGTTATGAATTAAGTCATCATACTGCTTATGGTTCAAATCTAAGGTGCTAGGCAGTGGTAGCTCAGTAGTTAAGACATTGGACTGCTGACTATGGAAGGTCATGAGTTTAAATCCCAGCACTGCCAATTTGCCACTGCTGGGCTGTTAAGTCAAGGCCCTTAATCCTCAACTGCTCAGTTGTATAAATGAGATAAATGTAAGTCGATCCTAAAAAAGAGAGGATTCCCTAATTCCAGGAATTGTAAACGAAGAGTCATCGCCAAAGCATTGGCATCGATTCCACATACTAAAAATGATTCACCTTCCATAAACATGTCGGCACAATTTAGAATCGGAGTGAGACCGATAGATGATCTGCACGCGTGTTGTGATTATCCATTTCTTTTTTAGGAAGAATGACCGCCTTTTTTTTTGGTTCTCGTGTTTTGCTTTGGGCAATGTAAACAAATTCCTATCATACCTAACTAGAAAACTCTGAGAAGTGGGTGTGAAATACAGCGGAGTCTAAAAGTCTGAGAGCACTAATGCAAAATAGAAGCATTTTCACTATTTTCTAATTTAATATGACAATTTGATAGTATTGACAACAACTTGAGTGGAAAGTAGTATCTTTGAACTATTTACATGAATTTCAGAGTCTCTTAGTATTTGGTACGTCTCCCCTTTTTTGCTTTAATGGCGGTACGAACGTGCTGGCATGGACTCCACAATTTGTGCGAAACCTTATGAGCCCTTTTAGATCAAATCCTTTGGCGTGTCATCTGAACACGTGCTTCAGTAGAAGAGATAAGGCACGAGGAAAATCAGATTTTTTTTGTACATAGCAGTTAACATGGTCAGTATCACAAATTTGCATCCATTTAAATAGGGGACCTAGAAATAGTGCAGAATATGAAATATTCAAGATATTGAACATTTTACTTTCTTTGTTTTAAATATTTCAGAATTCTAAAACCTGCACACACACATCCTGTAGTGTTTTATTCCTCTCACAGCAGTTTATCGGCCCGCTTTAGTGTTGGACCTTTTTTTTTTTTTTTTTTTTTTTGCGCAATGTTATTAGGAGAACTTTTCCATTACACTTCTGTACATATGTACTCATACAATAAATCGTTGGAAAGCTAAGATTCTTGTGATTCGACTGATATAAACCATTTAAAAATACAATCACAACAGCAGCTACAATCAACATCTCTGTCAGACCACCAACATACAAACAAACACTTACAAAATGGAGGTAATTCACCCTTGAAGCCTCATAGTACTCCACTGATCTATAACATCCAGACAAAAATAGTCTTGTTACACTGGCAAAGGTCCAAGCAATCCAAATACAGTGGGGGGAAATAAGTATTGGATGCATCAACATTTCTTTCAGTAAATATATTTCCAATGAGGTTATTCACATGAAATTTTCACCAGACATTGGCATTAACTCAAGAAATCCGAAAATATAAAGAATTCCCAACATTAAAGTCCATAAATGAAGTTATGTTTAATAAAGTGGAATGAAACAGGCTTTTACTGCATCGTTCCAAATGATCTCGGAAGATCACGTTTTCTCACTTATCTCTTCAGCGCGTGAGTGAATATCCGTTATCGGTAGATTTCAAAATGGACCTATTGAATCTCTAAAACGGATCAAAGAACTACACATCATCCTATTTTATTCGTTTATAGTCACATTTAATGTTGCGGCATGTCCGTGAAACCTGTTAGTTCCTTTTATTGCTTGTGCTAGAGCAGCTATAAATGCTCCAAGACACTGGAGACTCCTTCCATAAATGTTAAACAAACAGCTGATAGAAAACTTCATTATTCGTTGTTAAATAACACAAATTTTTCAAAATCCATTTATTGTTAGCTTTGGGTTACGGTTATGTAGATCGTCACCATACAAGTCCATGTGAATCTGTGGATCTGTTACTATGGAAACAGTACCGTATTAGATGATATGATGTGACTTCTAATCAACAACGTCTGACCAATCAGATTTTGAGAATTCAGCTGAGTATAAAATATGATTCAAACCTATTAAACTGTTACAACAATGTGAGAGAGTTTTTTATGGACTATTTCTCTGTTATACCTTCTCTCTCTCTCTCTCTCTCTCTCTCTCTCTCGCAGGCCACACACAGGTCTTTTCTGCTCTGTACAGAGCTCCCTCAGTCTCTCCTCTCTCTTTCCCATGCTTCTTTCCCTCCTACTGCCCTAATGGAACCTGATCAGGTGCGGTAACAGGAGGAGAAATGCTTCTCTAGCTGCGCTCTCCTCCTCGTTCCTTGTCGTAAGCATCACAGTGACATATGAACCATGTGGGTCGGTGCTGTGATGTTGTCTTTTTTGTTGTTTTCCCAGGGGAACGTCTGAGTATAGAAGAGCTATAAGAACAGTAGTCAGTAAGGCATATGGTACACGGAGCAAATTACATCTCCAACAATAGATATGCAAGCGTCAGCTCCGAGTCCTGGTCTGGGGACGGGCACGGGAATGAGGAGGGGGAACCAAAGCCAAAGTTGTTTTTGTTGTTTTTTTTTTAATAATCCTTTTGAGCAAACTTCTGCACAGCGAATCAAAGGAAAAAGGGTCTTTTCTTTTGTTGCATATCAGTTTAAAATTCCAAAATGTAGACCGCTGTAGACCCCCTACGGAGTAAGAGTATCAAATCTGGTCCTGTAAAAAAAAAAAAAAAAAAAAAAAATAGAAGAGACATGAGTGCTATGAACATTGGGTTCTAAACAAAATGTATTTCAAGAGATAAGCGCATGACCTAGTTTAGCTTCAGAAGTGACTTTTTTTTGGGTTGTGCGATGGAGATTAGGAGTTTTTTTGCTTTCGTCCGATTACCCGTTTAATCATGCCGGAGTTATAGTTGGTAACACTTTCCAGCAAGTAACCATGAACATGAGCGTTAGTACACCACATTAACAAAGTCACTAACAAGTGTATTAACTGATTATTTAAAAAAGACAACAAATAATCAACACCCACATTAACCAAATGTTCATATCATCACTGAGTAACATGAACGTTATAAATTTATTCACTGGTAAAATTCAGAATAACAAGGATTTAATTTTTACACCTCGAGTTTGGACTCTACCTTTTTTTGTATTGAGTAAATAATATTTTAATTGGTGTAGATGTGAGTCAAAATAACTTCCTTTTCTGCCTTTGAGAGATTCTTTTTTTTTTTTTTTTTTTTTTTTTAAACACCATTTTGTCCTCCTTTTGTACTTTTTTTTTATTTTTATTTTTTTAACCTTTTATGGAATTTTGTGGGCGTCACCTAATGCAAATGAGCTGTAGCGTGCACACCCTTTGCATTTTAAAAACTAATGCGAGTATGAAAAAAATTCAGTGTTCGGCGTTTTTTTTTCTTTCTTAAATCTGGCAGATTTTTTTTTTTAGTTTGATTTGACCTACAAAGACATTACACACATCTTTACTGAAAAAATTCTTAATGAGGCCTGTTGTAAGGTTCATATTTAACAATTTTAACGATAGTGGAACTGACATGTCCTTGTCTCAATATTATGCAATATTGTGGGCTGAATGTAAAGTACCAAAGGTTAACACCCTTCTGCCTCGGGTGCATTTTTCATTAAACCGTACTTGATTGTTGAACTGAACTTGCGAGCTCTTAATAAATCTTATAATCCCATAATAGCAGATATATGAAGCCGTTTCCTGTATGTGATCCGCTAGCTTTATATCTAGTCCAGATCCATTTCTGCCCCTTTTCATGGAAATGTTGGCGTGCTCTTCAAATCCGCTTCGTTAGAATATGAAGTAATGAGCAGTATTGATGTGCTGCAGTGTCGGACTGGGCGGCTTTTGTGTGTGCGTGCGTGCGTGGTGAAAGAGAACCCGAGTTGAATCTTTTCTCCAGCTAGTGGCAGGGCTTAAAAGAGGCGAGGAAGAGATTCTGTTCACTGAAGATAAACGTGTTTACTGTGTGAAGACGGCCGTGCTGGGCTTGAGGGAGCCATCCTGAGGCTATGTACTATCCTGGCCTTCTTACCACAGTGTGTATGTGAATAAGTGAGACAGACAGACAGACAGACAGACAGACAGACAGACAGAGAGAGAGAATGTACGATCACTGCCAAAGAAAGAAAACACACATTTCAAACCTACAGGGTACGAGAGAAACCAGGAAGTGATTAGCAGTAGATGGCTTGATAACTTTCATTCTTTCTTTTCTTCTCTACACTCTGTCATTCTTGAATATTCGAGTCATGCACCGTGGCTTGTTTGTGTCAAAATAGATGACAGAATCTCGCCTTGAGTTCAGAGGGGAAAAGCCTCCAGTGCCTTTAAGAGAGGAAGATGCGTGCTTCTGAAACCAAACCGGGGTTGTTTATCATGTCCCGGGTTATTTAGCGTGACATATGAAATTCTTCATAAAGCACAGGTCTAATTAGTATTGAAGACTCCAAGTCTTTGCCCAGTTTGGAATTCCTGACTAGACCCATGGTCGTGCCAGACGCAGTGTTTGCTCTGTACTGTGTATGAAAATGAGGCAGACTTTGTCTTTCTATGGCTTCACTCTTTTCACAGTGTGCTGTTCCTGGCATCAAAGACTGCCTGACTGGATTATTGAGAAACCTGCTTCTTCAGAAATATCAACGATAGCACATTTAATTTTCACATCTGATTAGCTGCACCTGTAAGCTGTTGACTAGACTGTCCAAAACAAGCATTATTCTATAGTAAGTGTGTAAAACAATGCCACTATCGGTATCTGTTTAGTGCTCTAAATATTCATATTTGCAATTTTATTTAAACCCAAAGTGCACGAAACCATTTTTTAAATATTAAATATAAACTCTACCAATGTACCACTGGAAACACTGGATCAGCATGGTGTGTGAATTCTGGGTCTGGCAGTTCCTCAACCTCAGCTACATCATTCCAGTTCGTAACTATAAACGTGCACAGGACTGTTTTTATTTCTCTTTCTTTCACAGTTTTTATTTTTGTGTATACCTGCCTACAATGTTTTCTAACAAATTTAACAAATTGGTTTCCCACAATAAAAAGCATACTAGTAGCCTAATTCAGACCACTGCAACCCTGCCCAAGCTGTTATTAAGGATGAATGAACGAACGCTTCACGTTCATGTTAACGAACATGGTCTTTGTTGGTCCTGCAAGCTTCATATCTGACCACTTACTCACTCCTGTATCAAACTAAAAAAAACCCCAATAGTGCAACTTTTCTTTGCCCGATGCACATCTCTGGTCTTAAAGTTGCCATGAAATCAAAATAGAAGTTTTGTGGCTTTTGGTATGAATATGTTAGCCTTAGGTTATCTATAATCTCTATAATATCTATAATAAATATTGTCCAGCCCCGACCATTATAAGAATCTATGGTACTAACTGTCAAGTATGGTTTAGCCCAGGCTTAGGTAAGTTAAACCCTATTGGCTATTTAAAAAGGGAGAGGAGCCACTCGATATGTACCGGCCTGACTTCCTGTTTCACTGGAAATTACATCAACACATCGAATAATGCTGCACATTTCAAGGCACTTCATGGGCATTTAACCAGATGCCCTGTGTACCTTTCCGGCAAGCTTTCTAAATAAAAAAACACGAACAGTGCACTTTTTTTTTTATTCGTATTCGGGTTACATCCTCAGTCGATAGTCTCATCAGAAATTTCAGATATTTGTATGTGTCCAATTATGGACCTAGAGATTCATTTGTCTTCAGTAACCTGTTTAACCTAGTCAGGGTCGCAGTGGATCTGGAGCTTGTCCAGGAACACTGGGTGGGACTACAGCCTGGATGGGACACCAGTACATTGCAGTGAACCATGCGCAAACGTACTCACATTCACATATAGTGGGGGAAATAAGTATTGGACACGTCAACATTTTTTTCAGTAAATATATTTGCAATGAGGTTATTCACATGAAATTTTCACCAGACATCAGTATTCTCAAGAAATCCGGAAATATAAAGGATTCACAACATTAAAGTCTATAAATGAAGTTATGTGTAATAAAGTGGCATGACACAGGAAAAAAGTATTGGACACATTAAGAAAAAGCAGTTCTCCAAGGCAAGGTAAGGCAAGGAACCAGCTGAAATCCATAAGTAATTATACCTCCTATCTGTGTAAATTTATATCAGCTGGGTTAGTACATTGATGGTCTGTAAAAAGGCTTTTCATTACCAAGGTGTAACACAAGAAACATCTCATGATAGGTAAAAGCAAAGAGCTCTCCCAAGACCTGTGCAACCTTATTGTTGTGAAACATATTGATAGAATCGGATACTCTGTATTTCAAAACTTCTGAATCCTCCACTAAGCACCACTGGGGCCTTTATCCACAAGTGAAAGCAACATCACTCCGTCATCAACCGGCCACGCACAGGAGCTCCTCGTAAGATTTCTGACCAGGGAGTCAGAAGAATAGAGAGAAGAGTAGCCCAAGAGCCAAGGACCACTCGGAAAGAGCTCCAGAAACACTTGGAGGCAGCAGGTACCATCGTCACAGAGAAAACAATAGGCAATGCGCTCCACTGCTCACGCTCACCCCGCAAGACTGAATTACTAAAGAAAAGGCATGTCGAAGCTCGTTTAAAGTTTGCTACAACTTATTTGGACAAGCCTATGAAACACTGGGAGAGTGTAGTCTGGTCAGACGAGAGCAAAATTGAACTTTTTGGTTGTTATACTACACACCATGTTTGGAGAAGAAATGGCACTGCACATCACCCTAAAATCACTACACCAACAGTGAATGTTGGAGGTGGAAGCATCATGGTGTGGGGCTGTTTTTCATCACATGGTACTGACAGACTTCATATAATTGAAGGAACGAAGAATGGAGCCTTTTACTGGGAGATTCTTGAGAAGAATCTGCTGCCATCCACCAGGATGATGCAGATGAGACGTGGGTGGACCTTCCAGCAGGACAACCATCCAAAGCATACAGTAAAGGAAACTCTCAATTTGTTTCAGAGAAAAAAAATTAAGTTGTTAGATTGGCCCAGTCAATCACCTGACTTGAATCCAATTGAATAAGATTTAAAGACAATATGTTTAGAAGAACGGGCCAAAAATCACACCTGAATACTGCGGCCCATTAATTTCTTCATACAGGAAGCGTCTTGAAGCTGCCATTACAAACAAAGGCTTCTCCACTAAGTATTAAATACATTTCAGTTAGCGTGTTCAATACTTTTTTTCCCATGTCATTCCACTTTATTACACATAACTTTATTTATGGACTTCAATGTTGTGAATTCTTTATATTTCCGGATTTCTGGAGTTAATACTGATGTCTGGTGAAAATTTCATGTGAATAACCTCATTGGAAATATTTTTACAGAAAAAAATGTTGATGCGTTCAATACTTATTTCCTCCACTGTATTTGTTCAATCCAATTAATCAACCTACATGTTTGAGGGAGGTTGGAGGAAACTGGAAAACCCGGAGGAATCCCAAACAAACACGGGAAGAACATGCGATTAAACTCCAGTATCCCGAGCTCAGGATCAAACCTACTGATTGACCAGAAAAAGAAAGTTAACATGGACCTAGCTTAATAGATAGTCCAGAAACGTTACTATGGAAAAGAGAGATGTCAGTTTTAGAAGATGGATGGTGCTGATCTTTGTGGCATTTCCTTACTAAATCCGTCCTCCACTTTGGATTCCTCCGTTTCGTAAACACGAAACGATTGTATTGGCCCACATCCTGCTTTCCTTATAATAAGGAATAAACCACAAACGCCTGGATTGTAGCCCAAGAGTTTACCACATGGAGTCTTTACGAGGGCTTGAGCTCTTGCTTGATCCAAACACTTCTAAAAGATCCTTAATGAAATGGATGTGGCTTGCTTGTTGCTAAATAACAGCTGCTGGATTTAATTACACTTGGGCTTCTTGTTCTCAGTGAAAGGAGGACGAGGAAAAAAGCGCCAGCACAAAGCTTCTGTTTGTTTGCAGTAGTTTGGGTCTATGAAGTTTTTCTCTTTCTCCATGGACTTCATTAAGCGCCCGTGTTATGACGAGTGAGAAACGAAATACAGAAATCATTTCTGTTTTTCCTCCCTTTAGTCCTCCGTGCTCATGTTTCGGTTTCCACTTTGAGGTCCATTACATCACTTCTATATTATTTGTCTTGTATGTATTGCTCATAGCAACACTATAGTTTGCGTAGGATTAAGCTTTTAATCAAAGTATCTTATTATGGATGTAAATCCCTTTTCGTTTCTTTCCGTTACTTACAGCTGATTTGCAGTTCAGAGGCTGCCTGTTTTGTTAGCACGCAGCCGTTTATCAACTTCATGCACTTAATGAATATGAAATGGAGCGCAAGCCTCGTGGCAGAGATGGAAGACGTGTATATTTTTGCACATTTATACACAAAGGGAGTAAAGCTGCTCTTTAAAGATTAGCATTATGCTAGTTTGGAAAGTTTCCCAAGCAGATTGTTTACCGTCTTCAGGTGTCCATGAGCTCCTGAGCGCTTTTCCTGAATGACAATGTTTTCCGTCCCGGTGTCTGATAAGAATGTAAAGGACATGGACTGCATGTGAACGTGACTTTCAGTGACCTACACTTTATACTCAGGACGCTTTCAAACCCTTCTTGCACGGTAGCTGAACTTTGAAACCCATGCAAATTTTTCAATCTGGTGGACTTCACAGTACAAAGGAGCCTCTGTGCTGAATACTCGCGTTCCTCAGTCAGCCCTGGACCGTGCGATATGGGTGATGTGTTCTGGAGAAATTTTGTGTTTCTTTCTGGGAGTCTTGACAAAATCACTTTGGGAATTCAAAGCATTCTTTAGATGACAGCGAAATGTGACAGGGAAGGATGACAGTGAACGGCTGAGTGCAGATGCACCTTTGACACTAGTGAGTCACAAATCTCTCGAGGCAACAACGCTTGTCAAGAGCCGGATTATAGAGGGGGAACAAAAAAAAAACCAGCATCTGCAAATCCAATAGTCCAAGATACAATGATTATTTAACATATTTTACACACACAAAAAAATCATTAAATATTTCACCAAGTGATTTAGATAATGTTACGATCAACATTTTGATGTTTTGAAGTCCTTCTGCCGGTGTTGCGGTTAGTTCACTTAATCTCACATTGAAACATGACAGAAATCTAACCTTTAAGTGAAGTACATTTATTCTGAGTGAGTGAGTGAGTGAGTGAAGGAGTGAAGGAGGGAAGGAAGGAAGGGAGGGCAGTGGTGGCTTGACGGTTAAGGCTCTAGGTTACTGATCGGGGGTTCAAGCCCCAGCACTGCCAGGCTCTGGGTTACTGATCGGAAGGTTGGGGATTCAAGCCCCAGCACTGCCGGGCACTGGGTTACTGATCGGAAGGTTGGGGGTTCAAGTCCCAGCACTGCCAGGCTCTGGGTTACTGATCGGAAGGTTGGGGGTTCAAGTCCCAGCACTGCCAGGCACTGGGTTACTGATTGGAAGGTTGGGGGTTCAAGCCCCAGCACTGCCAAGCTGCCATTGTTGGGCCCTTAACCCTGCTCCAGGAGCGCAGTATCATGGCTGACCCTGCGCTCTAACCCCAGCTTCTAACATGCTGGGTTATGCGAAGAAAAGAATTTCACTGTGCTGTAATGTATATGTGATCAATAAAGACTCATTACTCAACTGAATGAATGTGTACCTACTGTAGCCCTAGCTTCCTGACAGGACGGGGACCTGATGTGCCGAAGTTGAGAAAACAGCCGAAGTTGAGAAAAACCACTTCTGCAGCCGAGGTGAAACCAGTAGATAGAAAATGTTTGATGAAGTAATGGCTCCTGTCAAAACATGACATTAATTCCATGACAGTGTATATGAGGAATGCTCACATTAATTGTTTAAACAAAACCAAACCATGTGTCACAATTCATGCCACTCCTGTCTTTAATGCCCTGTACAACATCCCTTTTGCAACATAACAGCACTGTGTCTTCTCCTGTAATGCTTTATGAGTTTGTAGAAGACAGAGCAATGAATCAGAGATCTGAGACATACGGAATCATTCCAGATCACACAGGGTCCGTAGTCTTGTCCGCTCTTGTGGATTCTCCTTTTATGTTTTGAATCACTATCCTGCTGGAAGATCCAACCATGACCCTGTTGCAACTTCTTGTCCCAGGCAGACGGATTTTCATTAAAGAAAATCTCCTGTTAGTTCATGGAGTCTATTATGCCGTGTATCCTAACGCCTTTGGAGGAAAAACGACTCCACAAGACCACAGATTCTCCAGCATACTTAATACACTTCATTTTACACCAAACCTATTTTGAGTGCTTTTTTGACAAAAAGCCTTATTTTTGTGTCATCTGACCATAGAACTCGGTTCCAGTTCAAGTTCCAATGAGTGTCTAACAGACTCCAGGTGCTACATTCGTGATTGGATAAAAGGAAAGCATTTCTTCTGGTGCTCCTTGTAAATATTTTCTAATCTTCCCCATGTTGACGAATGAATCATTTTCTTCAGAAGAATTTCCTATCGATAACAGACACACCTGGTTTTGTTAAGTAGATTTTTGGATCAGTTTTTTTTCCTCTCTTAGAATAAATTTCATTGACATATACAGTATATCTTAGATTTCTCTCGTATTTTTAGTGTGAGGGTTTTTTTGTAACCTTTGTTACCCATCTTTACTAACGGGTGCCAATAATTCCAGGGCTGATCGTATAACCAGACTAGAACCCTTCATGGATCTGTTTGGTTCCATTATCTGAGCGAAGGTCAGCGCAGGTTGTTTAAACCATAAAACCCATGCTCACGACAAAATATTTGCTCAAACGCCTCAGGCGCGCGACAATTACCGTGACGAATGATGTGTGCGGCGAGTTGTCGGCACCGAGCGAGACGTTTTAACACGACTGTGTGTAAAGATCCTGATCTTCACCACCTGTTACTCGGTGGATTTACAGCATGGTAATAATAAAAGAAAGCCTTAATGGGCTCTCGAGTGCATGTGGGGTCAGAGAGCCAGGTTTCTCTATATACTTGCACTTACGGGCTCTGCTGTAGACTGTCACCGGAGGTAAATGTTTAAGCTGATCCTAATGATAATGATAAGCAGTTCTCTCTCTTGTTTGAATAGACATTTTGAATTGTTGGGCCTCATTTATCAAACGACCAGTAAAGTTATGCGTAGGTCAAACCGTATTAAAACTTTTTATTTTCATACTCGTGTATATGTTGATAAATGCCAAGCAGCTGTAAATTAACGAAGTGATCTCATGGCACAGATTTATATTTAGTGATGTTCACAATAATCCAAAGGCATAAAGTTCACATGGCGTGTGCTAAATCTTCCAGTAATGCAGCTCAGCCACTACAGTGCATCAGCTAGCATAGACACAAACTCTTCCTCCTTTTACAGGGTGCCATTACATTTGTTTCAATTGAACGGCTAGTTATGTGTCCCAATTTATGGATTTGTTTATGGATACAAAACACACAAAACTTTTCCTTAAATCAGTGTGAAATTGAGATAAACAAGCAGTTTAAACAGAGCATGGTTGAATTCTTAAATCAGAAGGTGTTGATTTATTTTCTATAACAGCAGCTCGGACAGTAGTGCAAACTATAACATAAATCAAAGGTTTATATTAATGCTTTTGTTTCTATAGTAACATCTCATTCACAGGAACCTGTCTGGTAGACGCTTCAAGTAATCTAAGCCTAATAATTATTATTCTTTGTTATTGAACAAAGAATAGTCTATAATCATTGATATGGAGGAGCTTGCTGTTAGGATATGTTTATGTAACATTTATGGAAGGAGTCTCTAGTGTCAGTGCTTTGTAAAGGTGGTAATTTTTCCCGTCACGAGAGAGGAGTTTTGCCGTTTCTCAGTACCATGACAAGCTACGTTTTAAAATTTTTTTTATAAAAAGGGTGGTGAGGGAACGACTGTTTATAGCGACTAACTTGTCTAATGGACATTTTACAACATTAAATGTAACTATAAATGGGTAAAAATTATGATGTGAATATTAAGACATGAATAGTTGTAATTGTTGGCAGGTTACTATGGTATAAGAGGAATAAAAAGCTTTGGTGTGTCCCGTTATTTGTTTTTTTCCCCTCTATAACAGCACACGCTAGTGCTAATAAATGTTTGGTTTGTGTAGCTCAAAGGAGAGCTTTGTAAAGGTACGTTCACACACACAGCGATTTAATCGCTGCAAGTCACCAGTCGCTGTACTATGAAGTCGCCAGTAGGTGTTCCTACTACTGGTTTCCATAGCAACATGGGTGGCGCAACTAGCATTCAACTAGCATTCCACTTTTGGCCATCTATCTGTGGCAAAAGTGCAAGCGCTAGTTAGCTTAGCTTATGGCCTTAGTGCATTTAAAGCAAAATAATAATCTCACTCACTTTTTGTTGCAATTGAGCAAAATCTCGGTATAGCTCCTATCTCAGTAAGTGAGCCTCACCACCAGGGTGTGAGTCACTATATGTTCGATGGTGACAGGGAGCCGGACCGCAGCTCTTCGGTCGTGGCGTCCTTATTTCCTGGGTGAAATCTCTGGCTGCTTGTTCCTGGGCACCGACACAGCGACAAGCCGGATACTTCACCCAAGATAGGAGCTACACTGGGATTGTTCTTGATTGCAACAAAAAGTCAGTGTTTCATTATTATTATTATTATTATTATTTTATTTTTTGTTTTAAACCCGCTAAGACTAGCTAAGCTAAGCTAAGCTAATTGGCTATTGCCGCAATGTCGCTGCTTCTGCTAGTGAGCTGCTACGGATCACGTGCATTCTACTGTCCTCACTCCCACTGGTAATCTCTGCACCAAATCGCTCCAAATTTCCATAAAGTTAAACTTTTCTCAACTTTGTCGTGTTGCTGGACACGCCCACATCTAGTCACCAATGGTCGCTGTCGCTCATGTCCCCGGAAGTCGCCAGCTCTCATCGAACATCGAACAGAAGCGAGTCGCTGTATGTGCGAGCGCACCTTAACACACAGACATGTCTTAGCCGCTGACTTTGTAGCTGATTATGAGACTACTTTAATACCGTTCGCCAATTTGTCCGTGCGCGTGAGACTGCAATAATGCCAAATTGGAGCAAATGTGGATGGAAGAATACTTTTCCAAGCTTCATCGCTGAAAACCAAGAGCTATCTAATTAGCTAAGGCAGAATTAATAAATGAATGTTAAAGACAGTAAGGAAAACAGTCACGTGAGCAGAGATGTCGCCTTCCCTTCCATCTCGGAGTTTAAATCTAATTTAAAAAAGTTAAACCTTATTTGTTTTCGCAGTCTTATTTGTCTTAATCTGTTGCTATGTATTCACTCTCCATGACTGTACTATCTGAACTGTGTGGTTTTTTTTTCATTTTTAGGTTTGTCCATAACTGTTCATTGTTTATATATTGTTGTAAAGCATCCTTGATCTCTTATAAATGAAACTTATTATTATTATTATTATTATTATTATTATTATTAGTGAATTTCAGCCAGACAGAACGTGTCCTTCAAGTCCTCCTTGTCACTAATGTCTTTTGTACTTTCACCCTTTGTGCGACGACCAGGTCACCTTCACGCTAAAATACGAGAATCGCCCAGCATCCTCAGATAGCTATCGTCAGCTGACGCTGCTCGTAAGTCTGTGAATAACTAGCTCAGTGAAACGTGAGGGCCGTCGCTAGCCAATAACAGACCAGCGTGATGCTAAACCACTTCTGAGTCATAGATGCTCACAAGAACAAACAAAGCTTTAAACCTGTGACAGATTAATTAGCCGCCACGGTGTATTACTGACTTTTCTTTTCTAACTGCAGCCCTTTGAAGCTGCTCGAGTGTATCCGATTCAGTCCAAAGGTTCTGCTTGTGCTTGATCATAGCCATCATATCCTGTCGTGGAACCTGTACATCAAGGCAAAGCATAAAAGGGAATAATTACGGCAAAAGAATTCTGTTTAGACATTTCTGTCTGAAAGCACTAAAGCACAAACTGTACTGTAGTAAGCTTATATTATCTACTCTTCACAATCAGATACAGGGGTGTGTGCCCACAACACAATCTCTAATGGTTATATGGTTGTGTGTGTGGATGGGTGGGTGGCTTGGTATATATATATTTAGCCTGTGTTTAGGCTTGTTTTTTCTGACCAAATGCCCCCATGATGGTAAGACAACATAACAGTTTGATCTTGAGGTGACGGTTGGTTCGACTGCTCTCTATTAGCGCTATTTGCTCCTCTAAAAATTCCACTGGCATTTCAATTCCATAAAAACAAGAACGTTCCTGAATAAAACTTACCTCCGTTTTATACTCCGCAGTCAGAGCGAACTTCAGCATTAGCGCTACACTGACTGCGTGTTCATATTACAACCGAAACTGTCTCGCAAATCACAAATAGTCAATATTCATTTTCCTTTGTCGCTGATATTTAGCTGGATTTCTGATTTCTTATCTACGTCAAAAATTTGGCCCCTCCTATTGTTCTCGCTACATATGGTATGATGTCTTTGTGTAAAACGGTACTTCTTTTTAACACACTTAGCAATGCTTGACTTACAGGTATCGAAGAGAAATGATGTACCGTATAATCGCACTGGTGTCACCCAGATGAGGATGGATTCCCTGAGTCTGGTTCCGCTAAAGGTTCTTATTCTTCTCCCATCAGGCCGTTTTATCTTTCCTGCCATCGCATCTGGCTCTGGATTTCTTTAAAGCTGCTTTGTGTCAATGTCCATTGTTAAAACCGCTATTTTAAAAAAAAATGATTTGAACTCCTCCTCCTTTTATAGGGAGCTATTACTTTTGTATGTTACATCATAGCCTTTGTGTATGAAGCATCATCAAAGCACATCTGTTATTGTTTTGAAACGTGCCTAATTTTGTCTCATATGGTAGATTTAGATGCATCCGAGGTCAAAAAAACACTTTAACGTGCTCATAATTTAAACTGCAGCATTAACTTTTTTCCCCCAGTGTCACAAAAGACTCGTTAAATGATCCGTTCTAAAGGATTCATTCTAAACTCCACCTTTCTGAGAGCGTATTCTGCTCTGATTGGTCCGATGTCCCAGTCTGTTGTGATTGGTCTACCGCTGTCAGCGTGTTTCAAAAAGGAAACGCCCACTACCGTAACGAGGTTCATCTCTGTCTGTCAGCGAGCAGTCGATGAAGACCAGAGGCAGGGCTTTTTGTTACAAACCTATGTAGGTTAGTACAGGAAGTAAAGTCTGGAATCACTAACGACTCGTTTCAGCTGTTCAGAATCGATTCCTTCTTTTGGGAGTCGATAACTCCGTTTGTCGTGCGCTTTGATTTTTGAAACTTTGCAGACTTTTTACATTCACAAACAGCTACATATATAACACACTACATGAAAGGTGATATCGGAAAAGCCATGATAGGTGCACTTTAACGTTGAGGATGATTTCAGCCAATCGAACAGTATCCGTGACGTCAGGCTGAAGCATCCGTCTGTTTCCCGTCCATGTCAAGTCTCTTGTTGCATTGTGTTGTGAAAGTAGCATTAAAGTAAATCAGGCGAATTCATCCATATGTTGCATCTGAACATTTCCGGAACGTTTAATAGGTTATTTGGGTATAAGGTTAGGGGGTAAATTCAGGCATAGCATTATTTAGCTTAATTAGTGATAATGTAGTCATTTGTAATTATATTAGTGTGTGACATGGAATTATATTCTCCTGGTCACAGTGCATTCATCGTCAGGAGAACAGCAGGAAAAGAAAACTGCATCGTCACTTATATAATTCATATTCACATCATTTATCATTTATATTTTACAAACAGATTTATTTCTTTTCGCTACAGCGAGGTAATGAGCTTTTAGTGGAGACAGCTTTGTGTCTCTGAATGCTAATGTACATATTTATATGCTATCTGATGAAACTCAACCTGCTCTCTGTCCGGCTTATTCCAACAACATTATTGTCTTAATGTTGCGGTCCTCTACCGATGCTGGCTAACGAAACTCGTCTGTCCGGGTAAATGGACAGACGGGCGTGTGGTATTACCCAGAAGGAAGGACATGCTGTGGTATCGCAGCTGTTTCTGGCTTGTGGATGTAACCCTGCGCCAGGAGATTACACGGGCAAGGTCGTTCCGATCACTGCACACTGCGTTTTAGCTAATGAGAGAATTAATAGGGTTAAGCAGTCACTTCCTGTGTGTGTGTGTGTGTGTGTGTGTGTTTAGTGTGTGCGCATCTTTAAAATAGTCAGGTAGTTTTCGAATAGGGAATGGTAATAACCCGACACGAAGCAAATCCATAAATTAAGACTAATAAAGCTAGCCATTCAATGTGGACAAAAGTAATGGCGCCCTGTAAAAGGAGGAAGCGGTTGTGTATGTCTATGATAGCTGATGCGCTGCAGTGGCTAAGCTGTATTGCTGGAAGGTTTAACTGGCACTGCATTTAGGAGTCTTTCTTTCACCATGTAGTCATCATTTTGTCGTTTTTAGCTCTCAGTGAGCTTTTTGGGGTGTGTGGGTGAGTTTTGTGGGTGTGACTAAACGTAAATCAGCTGTGATGTGAATACGCTACTTTATGGCTATGGTATAAGAGTATGAAGAAAATCAGCCTGACTGCAACCTCTGTAAATCTGGCATACAATTTTAGTTCAGTTTGACCTATGTAAACATTTTCACACAAGCTTACTACAGATAGAAATATCTAGCGTCTATTCAATTCGGAAGCCCTAAGCAGCCTAAGCGGCCCATTTCTTGTTTTCTCGTGATCTCGACTTAATGTTTCTCGATATAACAGCATGTAGTTTTTATTGTTCTGGAGGTAGCAAAAGCTTAGCGCAATCCCGCAGCATCGTGGAGGAACAAATTCGTTTTTACTTTGATCATGGACTCACTCGAGCTGAAATAGCTCTATATTTGTCAGTGATTGATGACTTAATGTCTGACACTTGAGAAGGGGACACTCCTCTCTCTTAAAACAGAGATAAAGTCCATCTCTACAGTGGGCAGTTATAAAACCTGAATTTTTCAACCCTAACATGTTTTCATTTACATTTTTGCTCTCACTAGTCCTGGCTTGTGTAATATAGAGTCAATTGGCCATAGGAGAGAGCTGATAGTCCGTTGCTGATGTTCATCTCAAAGCAATCAGCCACATCCTTACAAGAATCCACACACACACACACACACACACACACATTGACACACCAGACAGGCTGTAAATGCATCAGTGGCTGGAATTAACAAGGAGCCCAGTCACTGAGTAGGTCGCTAATTCAATCTGAAGTCCTCGATTTCTCCAAGACCATATAAGGGCCCTTTAATGCCTGATTTAGTGATTTAGTGTCTGAGAACAAGAGAGGAACAAAGTGAAAGGGTCAGAGTTAGCTGACGGCCCTGGAGAACGAAGGGAATTGGAATATACGGCCAGACAAAAGTGCTTCCAAGCCCAAAATTCAAGAGACGGGCGTATATCGAATTAACGGCGCAAACCGATCAGGCCTGAATAAAACTTTTAGCTTTAAATGAGAATGAAGAAGTTACGATTTAAGAGTCCTTGTGAGCCTGAAATGTCCTAAATTGTTCGACATGGAAACAGGCTTGGGTACCACTTTACTCTAACGTTATTTCCATGTCATAATCATGTCACGGCAGTTTATTCAGTACAGCAGTGTCGTATTAGCTGTGTATGTAAGATATACCGTAGTAATAAACGTATAGAATGCCTATTTCAGGACAACTGCCATAACGCTTTACAAACTAACACTTTATTTGAATCCTGCAACATGGTCGAGGTATCCAAGGTATATCTCACTTATACTTAGAAGTGTACATTTATATTACATTACATTACATTACATTTACGGCATTTGGTAGACGCCCTTTATCCAGAGCGAGTTACATTTTTCCTCATTTATACAACTGAGCAGTTGAGGGCCTTGCTCAAGGGCCCAACAGTGGAAGCTTAGCAGTGCTGGGATTTGAACTTACTACTTTCTGATCAGTAGTCCAACGTCTTAACCACTGAGCTACCATTTCCCTAAGTGTAACAAATATTTTTGTATATTTTGCTCCCTTAACCCTTTAATGCATGGTGTTGCCATATGGCAACAATTAATTTGTCTCCAAATTATTGATTTTTGAGGCAATAATACAAAACTACTATTTCTCTCTGTAACTGGAAAAAGGGGGCTATAACTGTCATAAAAAAAAGAGTCTCAAACGTCACATGGCCAAGAAGTGCTGTTTGCACTTCCTTTTCTGCAATCGCAGGGCATGTTTGAGAAGGTCATCATCGGAGGAAAAAAACAAAACACTATCTGAGCTAAGTTTTTATTTGCCATTTAAACAAGTGTATACTCGTATTTTGAGTATTCTGTTAATTGGTAAAATGTAATTGTTGCCATATGGCAACAACATGCGATAATGGAACTGTGGTATGTGCGTTCATGAATTGAAACAGGCCTATATAATAAAAAAGACACTAGGCTTCTCTAATACTATATTTACATTTTTTCACATTCAAAGTAAGAAAAACGTTTCTGTTTTTCTAATTTCAGACATTTTACAATTGAACCTTATTTTCTAAACTTAATGTTTCAAAAGAAAGAATTAAAAAGATACTTCATGGAAAACGTTTGAATCTAGTTTTTGTATGTATTTTGAGTGAGTAAATCCATTCACATACGTTTTACAACTGTAATTCCTTTTCTAGAAGATATAACTTTTATATGTTTGCTAGGTGGCAAAAAAGCTCTACAATTTACAGTCTGGAAAATGCAGTGATTGGAATTGTAATCTCATACATTTTCTGTTATTTCTGACTACATGATATATTCCACCATTGCACATTGTTTTTCCCCCAGATGTTTTTAATATACTCTTATTACTTAAACGGATTCATAAATAAAGTCAAATAATTTTATTTTTGATGTAAATGTAATAATTCATTCAGTATCTGTAGCTGATTTAACAACTTGTTAGCATTTTATTTAGCTCGATTAAGAGTCTCAACCTTAACAGATAGAAATTTCCCAATATCAGAACAGAAATGACACCTACAATACCAGCCAATCAGAAACAAGTATTTTCTGCTGGGTAAAGAACATGCCATAGCATTTTTGCTAAACCATATGCTAATTAGAGAGCGAATATTAGCATGCAGCATAAGCTTTCATGGCATCAAACATGACTGCATGATACCTAATATAACATAATCTGCATTGAAATGGTTCATCATCATCCATGGCACATTCGCAAAGTGTCATAAACCCGGCCACACACACACACACACACACACACACACACACACACATATATATATATATATATATATATATATATATACAGTATCACACAAAAGTGAGTACACCCCTCACATTTTTGTAAATATTTGATTATATCTTTTCATGTGACAACACTGAAGAAATGA
>JANDJT010000002.1:4741774-4754680 GCA_024331685.1 Stegophilus panzeri
ATATAATGATGCCAGGTTTATGTAATGTGGATGGTGTGCTAAAACAGTGTGCTAGTGCTTCCTCACTACAGCTCTCGTTATAGCGTTAGCGATTGTATCATCCAACGCTCTTGAGCTCTGACCGCATATCATCTCCGACGTCACTCTCCTTCTAAAGCACTAAGCCCTCTCAATCAGTGCTGGCCTTAATGAAGCTTTCAGTACACACTGCTGGCCCGAGAGCTTAACAGTACCCGGGGAACACCTGCCCATTTCTGCCTGACATTTATTAACTGGCATGATGCTTATTATTAGCAATCGCATAAGATCACAGAAAATTTTTTTTTTGTTAACATTTTTAATTAACTTTTTAATTTTTCACTTTATTAACGTAAGGGATTAGACTACAAAGTGATGCTCGGCGTGTCTTCTTATTTTTTAAAAATATGTTAATCAAATAATTGCGCATTTGAAATGCAAAAACAAACGGATCGAACGCGTGTGTGCGGGATCAAAATCAACCGGCGCTTTATATATGAACATCAAAGTATTGGAACCTGAAAATGTTCAGCGATGATACGCTTTTAATCTGGCTTCATAGAAAATGCTCTTTGTTCTTATCATCCTTATATAACAGGCTGTGTAACAAGTGTTTACGGCTGGAGTTTGTGTTCCAAGCAAACGTGAACAGACCTCAGCGTTATTTGCATTGATTCACTCCAGTTGAGGCAGAATCACAAAAAAACGCCCTTCTGTGCAAACAACGCAGCTTCCAACTTCATGCGTAGATACATGACGTGCTTCCCATTCCCATGACTGTGCTTTATGTAGAATATATACTTCAATTATATATTAGAAAGTAAAAATGCTTTCTATTTATTTTGGGGTTTTTTCACAGAAATGATCGATAACACTTTGAAATACTGTTCAACAGCTCATAGGTGAGTATGCAGGGCAGGGCCTAAGCAGCAACAAATGAGTAGTACTATATTAACACTAAAGTCATTAAATGGTCTGCACTTATATAACGCTTTTGTAACCTTAGCGGTTCTACAAAGCGCTTTACACGGGTTCTCATTCACACACACACTCACACCAATGGTAGCAGAGCTGCCATGCAAGGCGCTAGCTTGTCACCAGGAGCGGCTTGTCTTGCCCAAGGGCACATCGGCATGTTGAGAAAAGTGAGCCGGGAATCGAACCGCCAACCCTACGATTAGTGGACAACCCACTCTACCACCTGATCCACAGCCGCCTCATTATTATTATTAATAACTACTAATGAATACTGTGTAATTACTCCTATGGAAAGATAAATACAGTATACACTAACACGTCAGTCATTATCTAACATAGACACATGAATTAAAAAACCTTAAGACATACACAGACTGATATATTTATGTCAGTGTTTGGGGTTAGCGATTGTTCAGAAGGAACATGGACACACATCCTCCTGCAGAAAGGAATGATGGGAGACACTAGTGTTAGCTAGAGTCACATCTAAGTATAGGCCATTGTGCAAATCAGCTCATCCTGCCACATAGAAATGTTCGAAGAGAGCTCAGAAGGGATGGTGTGTAGACTATACACGATGGTGTGTATACTTTTTTTATGTTTATAATAATTAAAAACCATGCAAAAATGTATATTGTAGTTATTGCATCAGCTAGTAATTCTCCAATCGGTAAGTGAGACAGTGTTTAAGGAGCTGACGCTATTCGTAATTAATCAGTAGTTACTCTAGCAAGTAGTTCTACAGGAGATATACTGTATCAGCTATTATTTTATTATTACTTCCTGAGTAATTACCCAGTAAATATAGCACTACTCACTCATTCCATGAGTTATCGAATAATATTGTAAACCATTACAGTTAAATTGTTTACGATGGAGAGCCATGCAAATCAGTTTAGGAATAAAGCGTGGAAAATAATTTGGAATTTAAATGAAAAAAAAAAAAAAAAAAGTTTAATGAAATGTATAATTTGGAATCAAATGAAATGATCTTTAATGACCTTTACATTTTTGGTTTACTTTATGCGTGTGTACAAATAATGTCTATAAATGTAATGGGGATGTAATGTGATTTAATCATTTTAAATGTGATTGAAATGATTTAATTGTTTTTAAAAAATTTTTTTTTATAAGATTCTATGAGGCACCACCCACTCGGCAATAATTTGTTCATTACTCCACCTTTAACACAGATTTAATCAAAAGGTCTCGCACAAAGTCTTACAGTTCTGAATCAAGTTTAATACTGCAGTGTTTAACCAGGTCTACTTGTAACTATTATAATAAGTATCAAAACAGTTCATATTCGTGCAACTACAAAAAAAGCTGGTAAAACTAAACTCAAAAACACTTTGGAGATGTGTGTGTGTGTGTGTGTGAGAGAGAGAGAGAGAGAGAGAGAGAGAAAAAAAAAAGAGAAAGAGAAAGAAAGAAAGGACAAGCTGCACTTCAAATCCACAAAGAGGAATGAAAAACCCTCTCGAGAAAATGGAGGAAAATAGGTCCCATTATAATTCCCACTGTGTAGCGTTGGTGAGCAACAATGTACGGCTTTGGTATGAAAAAAACACACACACAGCTTTCATTAGTGAGCTTAAGATGTGAACGTTCATGTTTTTCCTAGTGGGTTTATAACCTTTGAACTCTTTGAAAACTAATAAGACAGGCTGTGTTAAGCTGGAATTTCAAATGGCGAGAGCACCGGACAGAGAGATGAAAGCTGTCTATAGGTGTGTGTGTGTGTGTGTGTGTGTGTGTGTGTGTGTGTGTTTGCATTCTAATTTATAATTAGGCAAGTATTAATATACTTAGCATAATGTTCAGTGTCTTGAAAATTCTCGGCATATGTACTTCAGTAAAGCTATTGTGCAGCTCTGTTTATTTTTTTTTAATTCATTAAATTTAAACTACCTACTTAAGCCCAAACTAGTAGTTTCTTTGCATGGCTATTAAACGTTAGCTGAGCTGTTTTGTTTTGTTTTGTTTTTAAATCCCTTCAAACGTGGCAGGCCTATTTTTCCAGAGATAAAATATTTTCTAGCTAGTTAATAAAACTGAATCCTTGATCCTTTAAAATGCTAACGCTTTCGTTTCTGCCTTCTTTTCTATTTAAACAAAGTGCTATGATCTAAGACCTAAAGTAATATCAAATCGAAAATTAGTGGCACCCTTCATGAAAATGGGCAAGAATAATTACAGTTGAGGACTTAAGTTTATATACGCCTTGCAGAATCTGCAAAATGTTAATAATTTACAAAAATGAGAGATCATAAAAATTGCATTTAGTTTTTTCTTTTATTTAGTCCTGCCCTGAAGAAGTTATTTCACATAACAGATGTTTACATAGAGTCCACAGAACACAATAATAACTGAATTTACACAAATGAACCAGTTCAAAAGTTTACATACGCTTGATTCTTAACACTGTGTGTCGTTACCTGGATGATCAGCGACTGTGTTTATGTTTTGTGAGAGTTCTTCATGAGTCCCTTGTTTGTCCTGAGCAGTTAAACTGCCCACTGTTCTTCAGAAAAATCCTCCAGGTCCTGCACAGTCTTTACTTTTCCAGCATCTTCTGCATATTTGACCCTTTTCTAACAGTGAGTATATGATGTTCAGATCCATCTTTACACGCTGAGGACGACTGAGGGACTCGTACACGACTATTACAAAAGGTCCAAACATTCACTGATGCTCAAGAAGGCAACACGATAGATTAAGAGCCAGGGGGGTGTAAACTTTTGAACAGGATGATCGGTGTAAATTGTCATTATTTTGTCTTCTGGGAAACATGTAAATATGTTATGTTATATATTTTGAAGGGTGGTACTGAATGAAAAAAAATAAGATCTTTAAACAAAATAATAACATTTTACACCCAGCATCCTGTTCAAAAGTTTACACCCCCTGGCCCTTTCTGTAGTGTGTTTCCTTCTTGCGCATCAGTAATAATAATAAAAAATACAATAAAATATAATTATTGTGTTATTTTTATTTTAGACAATCATAAAATTAAAAAAAATTAAATTTTATGGAAGGGTGCCAAGAATGATGAATTTAGAAGAATAATAGAGATTAATGTAGAATACATTATGTGGCTTATAAATAAAAACAATAGTACTAGACTTGCTTGCTGTACTACATTTTATTTTTAATGCACATTTGCACTTCATTAAGAAATACAAATTTTTGAGCCAGAGAGAGAAGTCCAGATTAACCACAGAAAAAAACCTGTCATGTTGTTTCTGTTTGTTTTCTGCTACAAGCTCCTCCTCTTCCACGCTGTGGTTCATGATGGTACAGGTTACTACAGGTCACACCACGCCCTATTTATTCAGCAAATGTAATCCATCATCCAGATCATTTTAGTCCGCAAGGAATGAAGCATGACACAGTACGCTGTTATAGGAAAAATAATCAATGACGGGGTGCTGTGAGGTAGCAGAGTTATTGTTACCGCTCAAAAGTGGATTATTTTCCTATAACACTGTTTCATGAATTTCTTCTCTTTTAAGTTAATAAGAAGAAATGTAGCTATTACTGAGAAACATCCTCTGTCGTTAAACTTTCCCATGACAAATAAAGTGACAAAAAGTTTACTTGTCATTACAAATCGCTGACACCGGAGACTCCTACCATAAATGTTAAATAAACATCTTTGACCAAACGTCCAATTAGCGATGAAGGATTTTTCCGGCGTGTCAGCCGTAACATGTCCCTCTGAATGAGCTGTTACTGTAGAAACGATAACACGTTAGATTGAGTGCATTAATACAAACCCGTGATTTGCAGCTGCACTACAGTCTGAAAAATATCAGTTTAAAATATACATTTATAAAGAATTTATCAGAATCTTCTGACCAATCAGAATCGAGAATTCAACAGTGCTGTGGTTTAAATATACTGTAATTATTTACAATCTATATTTCCCATTAGGCAATTATGTAATTATGTCTAGGTATTAGTAACGAGTTAATTTTATAAACTGAATGGCCGAGCTACATAATAGATTCATATTACATAACATAATCCATCTGGGGGGCATTTTTCAAGATGGCAGCTCAGGAGGCAGAGGCACAGGCACACACTGATGACATCAGAAAAATCTTGAATTATTAACCTACAGTGGCATTCATAAGACCATTCTGGAGAAAGTAGGACTTTTGGGGCTCTATGATTGTGATTGTGCTACGTGAATCAGTTATGAGTAAGTGACTTCTGTGGATGTTTGACTCAACTATACAGTTACATAATGTGAACCTACAAGTCCATACTAGAGGTAGGTGTGGCCTAAACTAGAAACTCTGGCAAGCATTGAAAAAACCTCAGAGGTAGAAATCTGAGCAGTTTCAGAATAGTGTGTGAGTTCCTCAACTTCAGCTTCATCACTCCAGTTCATAGCTAAAAATGTGTATTTAAAAAAAAATACAGTTATCATTTTGCAATATTTGTGATATTTTCTAATGAATTTAACAAATTGGTTCTGTTTCCCAAAATATTAACAAACCAGTAACCTGATTTAAAACAAAAACACTGATCCTGACCAGGCAGTTACTAAGGATGCTGTAAATGCATCACGCAGTGGTCTTTGTTTGTTTGTCTGTTCTGTGAGTTTCATATCTGACCCACACGAAAGTTTTAACCTCACGCTTGTGTAAACTTTTCTGACCAGCTGTATTAAAAAAAATGTGAGTAGTCTGCCTTGTATTTGTGTCTGTATTTGTATATGTTTAGAAGGCGTTATCTGTTCATTTCGTATAATATATTCGTATTCGGCTACATTCCTAGTCTGTATGTGAGTCTGCATTTTAAAGACGCTGGTTTAGTAGTTTGTATTTGTTGCTATATATTTTACAATGTCTAGCTGAGCTCGCGTTAACAAATTACACATACAAACCGCTATGAGGGCTGGATTGAGATTTAACTGTTGCTATTGTTTAAATAAATGAAATTGTGTGTCTGCATATACAGTCATTGGTCAGTTTATAGCACGTGATATTTGAGCTTTTTTAACAGAAGCCACGCTGGTGAACTTGCTCAGACTGTGCATATTGTTTTGGTTAACATGACCCAGAAGTAACACACACTCATCTCTTATCACTGTAGACAAAGCGTATCAAGGACATTAGAAGAATATATGCATAAGGGCAGATGTGATAAGAGAGTTGGCAGCAAACTTCATATCCTCCGTATGAGTGGAACTGGTAGTGGACACCGATACGAGTGCGGCCAAAACGAACAAAACTGTGAAAACAACAACCATGAACATGAACTATGGGTACAAGGCAAAAAACATACAGAGTGTAAGCGAGAATGTGGTACACACAACAACAAACAACAGAAGCTTGACAGTGAAACTAGAACTTAAAGAGCACCTATTATGGTTTTTCAGATATTACCTTTCATGTAGTGTGTTATATATGTCGCTGTTTGTGAATGTAAAAAGTCTGCAAAGTTTCAAAAATCAAAGCGCACGACAAACAGAGTTATCGACTCCTGAAAGAAGGAACCGATTCTGAACAGCTGAAACGAGTCGTAGTCGTAACCTACGTAGGTTTGTAACTAAAAGCCCCACCTCTGGTCTTCATCGGCTGCACGCTGACAGACGGTGCTGAAACTCGTTATGCTAGTGGGCGTTTCCTTTTTGAAACACGATGATAGCGGTAGACCAATCACAACAGACTGGGACATCTGACCAATCAGAGCAGAGTACGCTCTCTGAAAGGTGGAGTTTAGAATGAATCATTTAGAACGAGTCGTTTGTGACACTGAGGATAAAAGGTAATGCTGCAGTTTAAATTATGAGCACGTTAAAGTGTTTTCTGACCTCGGATGCATCTAAATCTATTGTATGAGACATTTAAAACAAAATTAGGGACGTTTCAAAACCATAAAAGGTGCGCTTTAAATAGTGCTGCTATAACAAGGCATAATGAGACACAGGTGAGAGTGATTAGGGAACGAGTGGCCAGACTATGTGACATGCAGGGGCTGATGGGTAGTCTAGTTCTACGCCATTCGGTGCTACCATAACACATAGTGGCACCAAAAGAAATAAATCACACAGATTTTTAGATCAACAAAGAGAAATGTTTTTTTTCCCGAACACTTATATAATATAATATAATACAATACAATAATATACTCAGTGAAACTCAGTGAAAATCTCACCGTGTGTTTATTCTCTATTGTGTGAAATCACTGAAGTACATCGAGAAAGATATCATTTTACAACTAACGTCTAGTTACTCTACCTGAACATTTATTTACTTTACCATGTTCTTAAGAAAGACTCAAAGAGCATCACACAATGGCTCATGGATTTTTTTTTACAGACGGAACCACTTCTTCTTGTTTGGCTTATCACAAATCTGTCAGTATAAGTTGTTTAGCCTAAAACAGGCTCAGTTATCTCCACATATTTCTCTATATTGCTTTCACTTCTTTGTCATGATTGTACATTTCCAAGCTGTCTGCTTTTTTTTCTTCACTCTTTTTCAACATTAGAACGGTCCCATACGTATTACATTTACTGTATAAGTGTGTATGTCAAGTAAAAAAAAAAAGTGAACCATTTGAAAAAACTGGTAAATTTTTTGTTTATGTTTCTTATAATAACTTAAAACATGAATAACATCTCTACAATGTTTAGAAAACTACAATTTCGAACCACTATAATCACTATAGTTACACTTTACCTTGAAATCAAACCTAGTGATTAAAATACTTTAAAAAATCTTTTAAATAATGTGTGAATCTTTGAAACTTCCTTTTTCATGACTGCTCCATTATACGTTATGAAAAAAATGTACATTTTAGTTTATTCAGTCAAGGCTTTTTTACTTGAACACATTCACCCCTATGGAATATTCCACACGTCACATGCTTAACAAGAAGTTGCATCAAACAAATTTCTTGAAGATCATGGGAAGAAGAAAATTTCTTTTTCTTTTTGTGTAATGATATGGACTGCTGGGGGCAACTCTGGGGTTGGGGGTTCGATTCCCGCCTCCGTCCTGTGTGTGCGGAGCTTGCGTGTTTTTCCTGTGCTTTGCAGGTTTCCTCCGGGTACTCCAAAGACATGTGTTGTAGGCTGATTGGCATCTCTAAATTATCCGTAGTGTGTGAATGTGTGTGTGCTTGTGCCCTGTGATGGGTTGGCACCCCTTCCAGGGTGTCCCCCGCCTTGTACTCGAAGTTCTCTTGGATAGGCATCAGGCTCCCCGCGACCCTGTGTAGTATAAGCGGTATGGAAAATGGATGGATGGGTGGATATTGACTGCTACCAAACTATAGATTACAAGTTAAATATTCATTTAAACAAAAAGTTGTTTTTTTAAAAAAATAGAATGTAAATTATTAGAATGTCTTTAATGTCCTCATGGCATTAGCATGGATGCTAGTTGACCATATTTTTGTTGATATTGTTTGTTATAGATCGTGATATTGTTGACTGAGATGGGATAACACACATTTTGAATGCATGTTTTCTTATATTCAATGTTGAAAAATAAATATGTTGAAATATCACATCACATCAGTCGCTTTTAACTGTTTTGAAATGTTGAGACATGATACTCGTTGAAGAAATAATTAACCTCCGTGACAACTGATTTTATTAAAATAAATTTTTAATGTGACGTTGTTATGAAATCAGTATTACGAAGAACAAACAGATCTTGAGTAGTTCAACCCTATAAAGCCATAGTGGCCATTTTGACCATATGCATTTTATTTCAATAAATAGTCTGCCATTTTTCTGTTATTCCAGTGAATCAGATGTTATATTATTTAATGGTTAGTTTATTGTCCCCCATAAGCTTCATGCGGTTACTCGGAAAACATCTAAACACCTGACAAACAACTTACAGATTACAAAAGTGAACGTTACGTTGTCTGTGAGAAGTCCAGTCGTGTGTTTACCTCCAATGAACAATGTGTTATAGTTTCTTAATAATAAGTTCATTTCAAGTAGTGTGTAATAGTTTTTAAATCTAATGGGCAGTTTGACAGTTCTAGCTATTTAGTGTGTTTTACATGAACATAAAAAGCTTTCTTAATGCAATAAAACACTTGTAGTTAAAAGCCATATCCTAAGAAAAGCTGAAGTAAGCAAGATCTCCTTCAAAATGAACTGTCAAAGCAAGCTTTAACCCTTGCATGACCAGGCAGCCATTACATTGCAGTAGATCACTGATCAAAATGACCAGAAGGTTTGGATTGAAATTCCAGGACAGAGATCCACCATACTTTTTTTTGTGCATGCTGTTAACATAGTTGGGTATATAGTATTACAATATCTATATATCCTTAAGATCTTCTTTAACGTCTGCCAGATCCTCTTATCACGCTATAGGGTTTATCTCTAAGCCTCATCCACTGATCTAAATCTCACACGTGATCAGCATGTGATATTTAGCCATCCGCTTCACCAGGCATATTATAAAACACAGTTCTAGTGGCATACTGAAGCCAGGTGGCACAGCCAAAACAACAGATGCTCAATTTACGGCTCCAAGGAGAACACCGACAACAATAGAGACGCTGTATAGAGTCAGCACGAGACAGACTTAGAACACATGAACAATGGTGGAAGAAGTGGGTCAAGCCAGTGGCTCACTATTCTGTGGATTCATGGGCTGAATTGTAGCCTAGAGGGGTTACTAACTCTAAAAAGGCTTATGAACCAATTCATGTGGTTGAAATGGGATGTATTCGGATCCTGCCCAGAGGAGGAATATTAGTTTAGTAGGTTTAACAACATTCACTGAGCAAAATTACACTGTTTTCTGTGGATTGAGGATGGATTTATGATTTATTCCCAAATAAGCCTGGAAATGAGTCGAAGCAATTTCTTATGCAAAGTCTGGTATGGAATTTAAACACACTTATTTCCAGATTTTTATGTAAATTCAGAAATTTTTGATAGTAAGTATGTATATTAAGTGAAGAACAATCCACACTAGGGTGGTGTGATGACATCCGAGGTCGATTACTTTATTTTGATTACTTTAATTTGATTACTTTTCTGACAGTACATTCACCGGCACGTTTTATTCCCCTTATACCACAGCAATTCGATAACAATTACAATGTTTAGTTTATTAATGAACAACACCACGATTTTTTTAGCCGTTTATAGTCACATGTAATGTCCGCAAAACATGTCAGTTTTTGTTATCACTTCCATTATAGCAGCTATAAACAGTCATTCCTTACCTGCCTCTGTTTTTTTTCTCTTTCTTGAAATTAGTAAGACAAAAAAAACCCCCCAAAAAAACCCCACACAGTTTGTTATATTACTGAGACATAAGACTTTCTAAAATTAAAAATGCACTGACACTGGAGACTCCTTCCATAAATATTAAATACATGTCTCCTAACAGAAAACAGTATGCTTTTAAAACCTGTTTATTATTCGTCTTAGTTTATGCCGAGCGTCTGAAATAATAAATAAGTTGTTGCTATAGAAACAACAACGTTGTAGAACAAGTGAATTAGTATAAATGCATTATTTATGCATCACAGCCAGAACTACTGCATCCATTTGCTCTTACAGCATATTCATCCACAACTGAACGGATATTCAGTTCTCAAAGGTTTAAAATCTGCTATTTTTAGACATTCTCTTATTAAGCAAACTTCTCTAATGTGTCAAATTTCATGGTTTCACTTTCCATGTTACAGTTAATGACCTTTAAAAATTTTGCAAAAGCAAAACTGAGTACTGAAGGTCTGGAAAGTTTCGAAATCAGTCTGGGAAAAGTAAAAATGTCTCATGAGAAATGAAGGAGAAGATAAAATTGAAAAACATACTTGATACCTAAGTGAGATTATGACAAGAAATGTACCTAAGACACAGACCAGTGCAGAATGAGACATAAAGAAATGGCTACTTAGAATGACCCCCCCCCCCCAATTAAATAGTAGATTTTGCTCATATTTCCAGCGTGAGATTAAGCTAATTAAACACAAAGACATTTTTTCGTAACCTAATGAATTTTTTCATAAGCTGAATGTAAATACCTAATCAGTTAGTGGTGAATTAGCTGCTACCTTTCTGTCTGTCAATTTACCTTTTATATTTCTGTTTCATTTCAGTGTATGAAATTTGTTGGGCTTTTATTTTTCACTCACAAAGGACAAACTGAACGAACACACACACACACACACACACACACACACACACACACACACACACACACACACACACACACACATACAAACAGAAGTCTCTTTCCTCTCTCCTGAGCCCACAGCCCACATTTGTGAAGAGAGGAGGGTATGGAGAGCAGAGAGAGCAGAGAGAGAGAGAGAGAAAAAAGAAATAAGTAACATAATCCAGCAACGGATCAAAGGGCTCGGATTAGATTATTTTCTATTGCATCACTGGCCTGAATGACCCATCAGATCAAAGGCTGAGATTTTTGGGAGGCGAATAATATCTGAATGCATTATTGAAGTGCTCGGGACGGGAGTGAGAATATGGAGGAGGATTTAGTGTCATAACAACGTGGCGGGAGGGCAGCGGTGTGGCCAATGACGCTGTAACCCAAGCCACGGCTGCATTGTGGCATGGCATTTGTTTGAATTCAAGGCATGAGGAAGAACAATAAGGGCAATCTGGAAATGGGATCGGCCCATGACTGATAGTAATTACTTGCTGTCTACGCCATTAATAATTTACCGTAATTTCAGATCCAGTACTTTCCAGAGGCAGAGAATTGATCCTGCACTCAAACACGCATACACACACCTATACAACACGTCACATAGTGCCTACTTCCTGTAAAAACAAAAATAAGGATTTTTTGTCAAATAAAATGATTACTGATTAGGCAAACTAAAATGTAAATTTTTCACAACCAATAATGGAGTCATGGACAAGAAATGTTGTAAGCATGATATATGTAATGTATATATGCAAATATTATGCATCTTTGTAGTATTTTAATACACAAACGTTGACTTGTAATTTCCTGTGGCTGGAGGTCAGTGGGGTAAACTACAAGCAAATGATCTAAGTGTACTTACTGTATCTGACAGGACTGAATGAGAGAAAGTGTAAACAAGTCAGATAGGACAATATTAAAGTGATGTTTTATTGCTTATAGGCAATATGTAGTGAATCTTTTTGGACTGTTCAGTGAACTCCTGAACTATTCAGAATAATTATTTCACTTTAGCAATACACATAAGATTTTGCTAATAAGCATTTTTCAGCACTTAAAAAAACCTCTTCATACAGTTTGTACAACAGAGCTCTGGACCAGTGTTGCCAAAATAACGACTTTGTCCCTAGATTTGCAGACTTCTTTAGTGACTTTATTTATAAATACAGAGCCGTGCAACAAATCTATCTGCTCACTGTTGTTCCCAACAACCAATCACTGATCACCACTGTATCCCAAAGACCAATCACTGATCACCATGGTCCCGACCATCCATCACTGATCACCATTTTTGCCAATGACCAATCACTGAACCCCATTGTTCCCAACAACCAATCACTGATCACCATGCTCATTCCCAATGAGCAATACCTGATCACTATTATTCCAAATGATGAATCCTTGACCACTATTATTCTCAATGACCAATCACTATGTACCATCACTGATCACCTTTGTTCCCAATGACCAATCACTGATAACTATTATTCCCAATGACCAATCACTGATCACTTGTATTCCCAATGAGTAATCCCTGACCACTATTATTCCCAATGACTACTCACTGATCATTAGTATTCCCAATGAGTAATCCCTGACCACTATTATTCCCAATGACCAATCACTGAGCACTATTATTCCCAATGACTACTCACTGATCACTAGTATTCCCAATGAGTAATCCCTGACCACTATTATTCCCAATGACCAATCACTGAGCACTATTATTCCCAATGAC
>JANDJT010000002.1:4760182-4771134 GCA_024331685.1 Stegophilus panzeri
TATATATATACACTTTATATAGTTACAGTTGCAAATTGCATATATTGCATTGCAAATCGGGTTTATTGTCAAAATTTACAGAGTTCCAGCTGTTTGCACTAAACAAATCAAACAAAAGTAATTGAAATGGTTAAACACAATGAATGTTTCAAGTGGTTTCCCCAAATTCAACTGAAAATGCAACTTATAATGACTTCTCCACTTTCAAAATTATTCAACCACTCCATAGCAAGCATCTTTAGTACTTAGTAGAGCATTGAAATCTGTTGCAGCCACTGATAGCTTCTTTTTCTGCCCCGTCCAGGTATTTAATACATTTCCTACCCCTAGCCAGTTCAGGTATTTCATGTGTTCCAGCTCAAGCACACCTGGTGCAACTAATAAAGCCTTTGATTAGTTGCATGAGGTGTGCTTAAGTCAACACCTGCTTTGCATATTTGTGCTGTTGTGAGAGATTCTATTCAGGGGGTTGAATCATTTTGAAACTGTAGAAATCATTATAAGTTGCATTTTCAGTTGAATTTGGGGAAGCCACTTGAAGCATTCGTTGTGTTGAACTATTTCAATTGCTTTTGTTTGATTTGTTCATCGCGAAAAAGCCGAAAGCCTGTACATTTTGACAATAAGCCCGATTTGCAATAGAGGTCGAATCATTTTGATTGAACTGTATATGTTGTGGAACATCCACAAAACATGTTAATTCCTGTTATCACTTATGTTACAGCAGTTTTCCCTCACCTTTTTCTTCTTTCTTGAGGATAATAAGACAAAAACATGTCATGTTACCATGGAAAATGCAAAGCGCAAACTCCTTATATCCTGAAAACTTTTCTGTGGTGAAAAACCTAAAGTTACAGCTTTATTTCTGACTGTTGCAAAGAGCCGACACTGGAGACTCCTACCATAAATAATAAATGTCTCTTTACAGAAAACTATTACATACATTTTTTTTTTAATCCATTTATATGGAGCATCTGCCGTATAAGTGCCCTGTGAATTGCAATCAAAATAATAACCTATTAGAACAAGTGCATTAATAGTATAATTAATAGGATATAAAAATAACATAAACCTGTGATTTGCCTTGCAGTCGGAAGTACAGTCAGAGCTGCTGTTATACAAACATTTTATTCCACTGTTGATATTTTAACATACAATATTTGACCATGTTTGTTTATTTGTGATAATAAAGAAACATCCCAGACCTACAACTAAAGTTTTGTTGGTTGAAAATAATGTAAAGTAGTTATGAGATCTTGCATTGTTTTTATTTATCTGAGATTTTTAAAGAATCATTTTTGTATTTCTTAGTTAATAGAAGCAACATTTCTTCCTTATATTCAGCAATCACCGTTAATTCAATACACGGCAAAATAATATTGTCTTACATGGAATATAATAGTCTGTAGTGTAAGCTATTTATAAAGTCTTAATTGAAATCTCTGTAGTGAAACAGACATGACCCTGTGTTGTCAGGAACGTATGATAAAAGGATATTGGGTTCCTCTAGCAGAAGGCAGCTTTGATTTTTCACATGGTGGATGGAGGCACTATCTTTATAGTATTATATACTGTAGCAGATTCGAGTTAGCATGCCTGCAGTCACACTGTATGATGACGATGCTGGTTTAACGAGGCCACTTGGTCGTGATGAGATTCATGCTGACAGATGAGAATTTTCTGAAGAAAAACACAAACACATTTGAACTTAACTTGACTATAAACAATGAGGTCAAGTTTAAGGCAAAAGTGGGCTGTTGGCTTCAGCTCCCTAGGGAAATCTAACCACATGTTGCAGGCATCATTGTAAGCTGCTTAGCTGCTGAACCTGACCCAAACCACAAGGCTATACTTGCAATCTGCACTCTCTGTGGGCACAGATACATTATCTGCCTTTCACTGGGTTTAAATGTCTCCCTGGCAATGTGCGTGAGTGTGCGTGCGAGTGTACGCTGAAGAGAGAAAATGAAAAATGATACCTGACTGGTTTGGGGAAGAATGTAGTTGTTGAGTTGCCAGTTGAAAGGGACGAAGAGCTCGTATGAGTCATGACCTCTGCACCTGAAACACTCACAGGGAAAGAGGACGCCTCTTTGTCGCAAAGAGAATGCCTCGTTAACTAAGGTTTAAAAAACTTATAAAGGCTGAAATGACTCACAGAGAACCGAACAATTATAGAGCTGACTGTTAATTCTCCATGATGGCCCATTTTTGTTTTATTCCTTATTTTGGAAGTTGAGAGAGTTCAGGAAATGTGATAGTAGCAATACTAAGTGCAATTACAGTTTACAATTAGTCATATCGAGATTTTTTGTAAACATCATTAAAAATTATAAACGTCCATCCATCTATTTTCTATACCGCTTCTCCTTCACGGTCGCAGGGAACCTGGAGCCTATCCCACAAAGCAGGGTACGCCCTGAACAGGGTGCCAATCCATCCAATCACATACACATTCACACACCCATTCATACACTACGGACACTTTGGACATGCCAGTTAGTCTACCATGCATGTATTTGGACTGTGAGGTGTAAGGCGAACGTGCTAAGCATTTACCACCGTGCATGCGCCAACGTTATAAATGTCTCTTTGGGAAACGGTAACTAAGAGAATCTAAATGTTTTCCAGAGGATATGGAAGATGTTCGATGCAGTTATAAAGAAGTGAATACAAGCTATAGAAGAATATATACAGTATGTCACAATCAAAATGGAAGATACAAGCGTTGGATATCTGATATCTGGATTTTTATATGTCATTTATATGTTAACATACAGTACATGGACTATTGTTGTGACTTGTGATAATGAAATGAAATGAAACATCTTTTAAGTAAAGAATAAAACCCTTGGTGGTGTGCTGCAATAGGAAAATAATCAACAATGAGGTGTTGTAATGCAGCCCAACATGAAGTGGAGTTAGTGTTACCATCCCAAAGTTGATTATTTTCCTAGAACAGGACATCCAAGGTGGTTTATTCAATGTGCCCGTGACTACAGTTTTAATTATTGTTTTTATTATTAACGAATGACACTGATACTGACCGTTACAAAGCGCTGACACTAGAGCCTCCTTCCATAAATGTTAAATCTCCTGACAGAAAACTTCACCAAGTCCCTGGGTAAATTATTGCGTTACTATAGAAACAATAGCATATTAGAATACTGTGGTATTGTACAGGGATCTTGGAATGCGCCTGGACAACAGATTGGATTGGACATGTAACACTGAGGCAGTCTACAAGAAGGGACAGAGCAGACTCTATTTTTCGAGGAAGCTCAGGACCTTCATTGTATGCAAGCGTATGCTACGCATGTTCTTCCAGTTTTACCATCTTTAACACAGCAGTATGCTGGGGCAGTGGCATCAAAGCAGCAGATGCCAGTAGAATAAACAAAGCTGGACATGTCATTGGGACCAATCTGGACTCCCTGGAATCAGTTTTGCGGGACAGGATGCTGGCTAAACTGCTGCTCATCATGAGCAATGACTCTCACTCCCTCCATAAACACCTAGTCACGCAATGGAGCACTTTCAGCTCCATACTGATTCAGCCACAGTGCAGCAAAGTGCGGTACCGGAGGTTGTTCATACCCATCACCATCTGACTGTACAACGTTTATTTTTCTTCATTCTTTGTCTCATGGGCACATTCTAACGACAGTCACCTTATGATCATCACCTGCATTAACACCTCTTTACTCACTTTTGTCGCATCTTATTTTATTCTTACCTAATTAGTTTACTAAGTTTGGATACTGTAATTTGTGGTCCCTGTGCACAGTCTTAGTATTAAAGTGCGTCCACTTTAATCGGAACACCTGTACACTTGCCCATATATGCAGTTATTCAATCAGCCAATCATGTGGCAGCAGTACAGTGTAAAAAACCATTGAGATACAGGTCAAGAGCTTCAGTTATTGTTTACATCAAACATCAGAACGGGGGAAAATGTGATCTGTGGCATGGATGTTGGTGCCAAATGGGCTGGTTTGAGTATTTCAGAAACTGCTGATCTCCTGGGAATTTCACACACAACAGTCTGTAGAGTTTACACAAAAGGCTGCAAAAACAAACAAACAAAAAATACCCTGTGAGCGGAGGGTCTGCAGGCCTTGTTGATGAGAGAGATCAGAGGAAACTGACTAGATTAGCCTGAGCTGACAGGAAGTCTTTACTAACTCAAATATGCACTCTTTACAACTGTGGTGAGCAGAAAAGCATATCAGAACGCACAACACATTACGCCTTGAAGTAGATGGGCTACAACAGCAGAAGACCACATCAGGTTCTACTCCTGTCAGCCGAGAACAGGAATCTTGGACACAGACTCACCCAAACGTTTCCACCCACAGAACTGTTGCTCACTTAATGTTTTTTTGTTTTTTTCCACACCATTCTGTGTAAACTCTAGAGGCTGCTGTGTGTGAAAATCCCAGGAGGTCAGCCAGATTTCGATGTTTGATGTGAACATTACCTGAAGCTCGTGACCTGTATCTGAATTATTTATTGCTGCCACATGATTGGCTGATTGGATAACTGCATAAATGAGCAGGTGTACGTGTGTTCCTATTAAAGTGGACAGCGAGTATCAATCTATCTATCGATCTACCAATAAATCTCATTGTTCTTTGGCCTGAAAAAACAATGCCCATGAAAAAAGAAAAACCCCAACACAAATATCTGACTTAATTAAACCTTGTGTTGTCTTAAGATTTGTTTATCTGTTGTGAAACCACATATCTGATATTTAATTGTAACACTGTAATTATTTAAGGTATGCATCTACATGTTGGGATGAAAACAAGCCTGAGGCGCTAAAAGAATTCCCATGATTGTAGCCTGCATTCACTTGGCAAACGCGCCCGCATCTTGTCACTCAATAGATGCTGGCAGATTTCTGTGAAGACCCAACTTTTTTACTATGAAACGAAATAGAAAAATGCACTTTGTTATTCTTGTCTACTGCACGTTTAAGTAAAATCTCCTGACTTATCTGTTAAATTGTATGCATACAACAAACAACAGAAGAGTTTCCGTTTTCAGGTGTTGGCCCTTTGCAGAAGAAAATGATATAATATATAATGAAAATGAATTTCAGCGTCAGATAGAAAAACTCTGTGGTCTGTGGAATCTGTGGTTTGTCCTTCTCACTTTTTGGTTTGTCCCCAAGGGCAGATCGTTCAAGCGATAAAGCCTGCAGCGTAAGATACGATAACGACTGCAAGTCCTGGATTGTTTTTGGTTCGAAATCTTCTGATGTTTTTGACTGGAAAGTTTTAATAAATGGTAAATGGTAAATGGAGCACTTATATAGCGCTTTTATCCAAAGCGCTTTACACTGTCTCCTTCACCCATTCACACACACACATACACACACACCAATGGTAGCAGAGCTGCCATGCAAGGTGCTAACTTTCCATCGGGAGCAACTTGGGGTTCAGTGTCTTGCCCAAGATCACTTCAGTATGTGGAGTCATGTGGGCCAGGAATCGAACCGCCAACCCTACGATTAGTGGACAACCCGCTCTACCACCTGAGCCACAGCCGCCCCTAATAGACTAAGCACTTTCCACTGCTTATTAACAGGTTAGCAGATAATGTAGAAAAGGACCAGGAATAGTAGAAAAGGGATGGAAATAACAGTTGTGGTAAGAAAATAAAGCACTTTAATATGCATGTACACTTGACTTGTACACAACACAAGGTCGTGAGGTCTTTGAATGAAGCGCTGGCTATGTTCACATGCAGGGATTTTCGTCAATCTGAATGAAATTCTTTCCAGATGCAGATTCTTAATAAACAGTTTATATTCCTAATCTTTGGAAAATGTCCAGTGAAAATATCCATTTACATTTACATGCAAGTTGAACCAAATTTGTGTGCCTTCGAGAAGTGGCATTTCATAACGTTATAATAACAAGAAGAAGAAGAAGAAGAAGTTGAGTGAACCAGAAGCTAACGAGAATTCATCGTGTTAACCGAGCTCTTATTTCTCCTTCGCCTTGTTTGTTTTGAACAAATCCAAATGTACTTCTAGCCGAGACTCACATAATTCAAAATATTAGCTGGGTGTCCGTCTCAGCTTCATTCAACCACGTAAACATTTTAAAAATCTTTTACATTTTATAATGAAATCTGTTTTGTTAGCCAGTATGATACAGATGCAGAGAATCCTTTAATCAATTCCAATTTGAATGTAATTGAATTTACAAAAGTTCACGTCTTCCACACATCAGATGGAAATTTCATTCAGATTGACCTCAATTGATTTCTATTCCAGTTGAGCTATTAGTCACATTATATCGCTTCATGTAAACATAGACATTTTTTTTTTTTTGGTAGAGAAGGATGGAGAATCTGTGAAATTCTCATTACAGACTCTAATAAACCAAGCTGAACTTGGATATCCAGGTGTTCAATGGACTAGCACTAAAAAGTTAGTGCACAGGAGTCTAGCATGATGGACCTATCCTTTATCCCACATAAAATGCATGAAATATATTCATCAATGAATTCACTCTGGTAATGTTGTAAGGATTTCTGCTTATCACTGTAAAGTGATATTTCTGTTTTTCATATTCAATATTCATAAAAACACAATACTGTGCTTGACGAATAGAGAATGATTTGAACAATTACTGGCTAAACAAAAGGGCGGTTTGACACATTGCAGAGGACACTACATAATAAGGTGTAATAAATTACAATGTCATATAATCAAGCATTTGAGAAAATGTGGGTTTTCAAAACTAGACACACTTCTGATGTAGGCTTTTTTAGTATTTTTTAAATATATTTTGTTATTTTGTCATAAAATTACAAAACATCAAATATACAATATATACAATTTTCTCAGTTTATACTCCATTGTTTGTCTGGAGGAGCTGCACATTTGACATTTGTAGACAGTTTATTGAGGGGGGCCATGGTCATATGTTAGAAATTTCCATGAGCTTTCTGTCCATTACTTGCCTGTCACTGTTCATTTTTAAAGGGATCTCTACTTCCAATCTCTTCTTTTTATGATGTTTTTGCCTCTTACAGCATATGTATGCAGTCAGTGACACCACTATAAGGAGAAGCCCCAGACAGGTGGTGCTAAGGGCAATAAGTAATAGCTTGCAGGGGAAGAGTTCGCTATACTCTGGCCCCTGGGCGAGCCTATTTGGTGGTCTGACCTCCTCAATCCCGATATCTGCCTCTCTGGTCAGGAGGCTCTGAATGTATGTCTCGTTGCTGATGGTCTCATTGACGAACAAGTTGACCAAAACAGTGGAGTGGAGTGGTTCAGGTTGGCCATGGTCACTGACTTTGACCAGCAGGCTGTACAGGCCGCGGTCACTCAAGACTTTCCTGAGGGTGATGTTTCCCGTATCTGGGTCTATGTCAAATGAGCCTGGTTCACCACCCCTACGCTTGATGATGCTGTAAGCAATGACAGCATTCATGCCAGTGTCCCTGTCCACGGCGTAGACCTCTGTAATGGATGTTCCTGGGAGTGTACTGGGAAGAACCAGCAAGTAAGACTGATTGGATTGGGGAAACAGCACCACTGGTGGGTTGTCATTGACATCCAGGAGCAAAATAGTAACCATGGTGACAGAGGAGAGTGCAGGCTTACCTCCATCCACAGCTTCAACCCAGAGATAGTACGTTCCTTGTTGCTCCCTGTCCAGTGGGGTCTTCGCTCTCAAAGCCCCACGTCCTGTGTCGATGACAAATATGTCACTTCCATTGATGATTGATAGTGCCACCCAGCCATTTTCCCCAGCATCTGCATCTGTGACGGACAGCACGCCAATCTCCCCAAATCCTGGGAAGTTCTCTGGGATGAAGAAGGTGAAATCTTTGTTGATGAAACGAGGACTATTGTCGTTGCGATCCAGCACGGTGATTGAAACTGTGGCAATTGACTCCTTCCTTGGTGTGCCACAGTCAACTGCTCGGACTATAAAACGGTAGGTCTCTTTCTCCTCTCTGTCAAGAGATGTGGTCACGATCAAGACCCCAGTCAACATTTCAAGGTGGAAGATTGGGGGAACATCTGACCCAAGAAGATAGAGTACCTCACCCCTGTTACCGCTGTCCTCATCAGTGGCCTGGAGTTTAGTCAGAAATGTGTCAGGAGCGTTGTTCTCCTCAATTTTGATGTCAATAACTGACTGCTTAAATATGGGTGCGTTGTCATTATCATCCAACATTTGCACTTTCACCTGTTTCTCAACACCTACACCATCTGTGTTTCTGACCACCACAGTGAATTCATAATATTTCTGTTTTTCATAATCCAACTGATCAGTAGTCTCCAGCAAGTACTCATTTTTCACATTTTTATATGGCAAAATCCTGAAGGGTCCAAACCCTTGCAAAAAGCACGTCACCTTCTTCTTTGGGTCTGCATTCTTTATGGTGAAGAAAGCAATTGGTGTAAAGGGTGGCTCTGATTCACTCAGAGAAACCACACCATCTTTCTCTGAAGCAATGTAACGGGGTATGACAGCTGGTGGTCCCGAAACCTGTTTAACAACCTTCACAGTGACAGTAGCAATATCTGGTATGCAAGCCGGCCCATTAGCCAGCACAACCAGCTTGTACAACTTTCCAGTGTCAGAATCAATCTTTTCAGCTAGCTTGATGACCCCTGTGATTTCATCCAAATGAAACAGGTTCCTAGTTTCTTGGGTGACCCTTTTACTGAAAGTGTAAGCAATTTGAGCATTGGTACCCTGATCTGGGTCAAAGGCATAGAGACGGGCCAACTGTGAGCCCTTTGTGGTGTTTTCAGAAAGTGTCACATTCACCTGAGTCTCACTGAATTTGGGGCAATTGTCGTTTACATCTGCGATGATAATTCTAAGAGTGGCAGTGCCCAAAAATGGCGGGGAGCCTCCATCCTCAGCGATTAATTCAGTTAAATATTCCGCTTTCGTTTCCCTGTCCAGCGGCCCAGTAATGATCAGGAAAGGCGTCAACTCTCCCCCTTCATTTTGCTCAACATCCAGTGTGAAAACTCCAAAGTCATTAGCCAGCCAGTAAGTCTGAACCCCATAAATTCCTATATCTGGGTCTACAGCAGATTGCTCTACCACAAACCGAGCATTGACTGGTGCATTTTCCGGCACAGACACCCTGATCTCGTCCACTGGGAAATGTGGCTTGTTGTCATTAACATCTTCAATGACGATTTTGATCTTAACTAGCTGGAAGTACTGCTGTGGCAGAATGATCACATCCAGAGAGATAGTGCATCCTTGACCCTCGTGGGAATCTGCGCACAGAGCCTCTCGGTCAATCTCCAAAGCAGACGTGTACAGCTCCCCGGCCGTATCACTTAGATTAACATACTGAGAGCCACTCTGCCTTAACTCCAGATGGAACAGCCGAGGGGGGTCGACAGAGAAATCCAACTTTAAATCTTCTCCAATAGACCCGATGAGAATCCCCCTGGGTAAGCCTTCCTTTATTTTATAGACAAGATGGCTGAACTTTGAAAAGCAGGATAGAGGACTTGTGTACAGCAAGAGAATCCAAAAACCCTAAAACCAACAGAAAAAGGCACACTTTAAGAAGAGAAAGAGGTTCACAAATAAAAAAAAAAAAAAAGATGAGGTTTATATGAATTCTAAGAGGTGTATAGTCCAGAGGAGGTGCAGGACAAAAGGTAGGTTGACTGACAGGTAAACAACTCAGATATGTAAGAAGTCACTCAGCTAGGTTAGCTATCCAATGCTTCTTAAAGTCATCTGTTCAATCTGATTCATCTTATTCAATTAAGAATGGTGACAAATAGGCTAAAAATGTACAGTCATGCATTTCTGTCACTGAGACTTATACAGTGATTATACTAATGATTATATAATACGTACTATGATATAGAGTACATACTATGTAAAGTATATTCTTAGTCATTGCTAAGGTTTTCAGATTAATAGTAAGTATACAATTGTTGCAATAATTAATTAAAAAAACCTATTATTGCTAACAAACATGCTCCAAACGCACTGTCATAAACCGGCTGCTCAAGTTGTTAAAATACAATTAAAAGGATGTAGGCTACACCTCAGTGGTTCCACCCTGTACAAAAAACTAAAAGTGACAGGAAAGAATGACATATATGGAATATATGTAGAAAAGCACCGAAATTAATAACAAAAATCAATGTAGACTTCAAATGATTTTGCTTATGGGTAGAATCCCAAACCCTAAAATGCTGAATTCTTTTAAAACTTTTTTTGCATAACTATAGGCTACAAAAATCTTTGAAACCAGTTTAACAGACACGTGCCTGTTTTAGGTTCAAGTTCTTTTCTAAATCATACCACAAAGCATTCCTTTAGAAAAAAAACAAAAAAAAAAAACTTACCCAGAACTTTCCTTTCCTAACAGAGCAGGAACCTTTGCGTATGTTGCACATGTTTCCCGGCCAGTGGTTTAGTCCAGAGGGATTATTTTAACACCGTGGCGCATGTTGAGCTCAGAGGAGATCCGTCACCTTTAGCGCTTCACGCGCGTCTGAGCCGCTCCGGCCATTCATCTCGCTCACAGAACCACGGCGAAGACACGCCCACTTGCATGTTAATCACGCTCTGGCTCTGACCAATGAGCTCGCAATCCAGCCCTCCGTTTGCATATTTAAACGAACCAATCGGGACGTTGTGCGCGCGCCAGTCGAGTATAAAAACGTGCTAAGCTAACTCACTGAGGGAAGCAAGATGGCGATTATTACGCCGTTTGATATTATATTCACAAAAGATTTATTCTGAAAAGAGACATATTTAAAATGTTTTATGACTGTTTTATTCAGTCATGGCTGGCTGTGATATTAGATGGGAGGATAAACTAATATCTATTAAAGAAACTCAATAATGAAACTACAGAGTGTCCCAAAAGTCTCATAGGGGAAATTAACACTTTCCGAAATGTTTTTCAAAACATTTCACACTTAC
>JANDJT010000002.1:4805874-4820296 GCA_024331685.1 Stegophilus panzeri
AATAAAGACAATTTTTCACAGCCTTCTTTGCTCATATTTACCAAGGGTGCCAATATTAGTGGAGGGCACTGTATGTATGCCTTTAAAATAAATTCAGAAATCATGTCAGGTTAGCTTATTAACATTAAGGTTAGCGCTAAGATATAAGTCTCTCAAAAATGTAATTTTACGTTAGCTTGTGTTATTCTAACTAGCTGGCTTATGTCAGCAGAAAAGCTTATGAACATTTAAAATATGACTTCATCATCTCAGAGGTTGTCAGGTTATCTGAAATTTATGAATATGATTTATAAATAAATTCCTTTCAGATATCCTGTGAGGTTAGCTCCTTTGAGATTGCGTTAGCAGAAAATATTATGCACTTTTATGAATAAGACTTTAAAATCCCCTCGGAAATCCTGTCAGATTAGCTCACATTAGAAAGCTAGCTGACTCTAGCATTTTTACAGCTTTGGATTCCAAAAGCTTTGTTGGATAGGAAAAGGTCAGAAGGGACTACCTTGCTGAAAACAAGCCAATCGAAACCCTCATAGAATTTGTAATGGTTTCAATGGTTATAATGGGAATTGTTTAATGGAAACTGTAATGTTGCCTTCTATTGGTGGCATGTTATGTCTAGTGGATACCATTAAGGACCAGTAATGGTAATGGTTTTAATGGATAGCTGATGGTTTGTAATGGTATTTGTAGCAGAAACCATTAGGAATTTTGTGATGGTTTCTATTGTTTGGTTTTTTTTCAGCAGGGTAGTTTTTTTGTGGTCTTTAGGATTATCTCTTAATACAATAAATACATTTCTCCAAATAAGGTAATAAAGATTTCACACACCTCCACTACTTTCTTCTTCTTGGTGATGTTATTCTTTTGTAGTTTCTCTGGTAGCGGCGCTGCTCTGCTTACTGGCGGCCTACGGCACGGAGATTGAGAGAGCTCGTCAGCTCGTTCAGCTTAAATGAAGGCACTAATGGAGGTGATTGAATAAATGAGCTGTGATTTATCTCTAAACATCACCTCTCATCCACTAGAATCTCCTTTTGCTGTTGGTGTGGCTTAACACCCGTCATCTCTCTGATGCTGATGGCGTAGATTTTCGTGGTGTAGTCCATGTTCTTTTCTCGGGCCACGTCGCTGTCATATCCTGCTCATACATGCAAAATCCAATTTAATATCTATATAAAATAATTGCCGGCTGTTATTCAGCCCACATGCATGCAAACATACCTCCGTCTTCCTCTGCGTCGTCATCGGATTCCTCGCTGTCGACAGCTTTGCTCTCACGTGGTCCAATCCCCTCTCTTGCCCAGATCATCAGCGCTGTGTCAGCCCCGCCCACTGACAACAGCGTAGTGTCATCGTTTGACCACCGGACATTAGTCACGTTGGCACTGTGCCCTACGTACTTTTTAAACTTGGCAAACTGACCCTGAGAAAAAGGAAACGGCAGTTTACTATCCAATGTGCAGTCATGCATTTTTAGCACGTTTTTGGATACCACCTCCAGACGTTTGTACTTTACCTTACAGGGAAAGCTGAACAGTTTGATGAAGCCGAAGTCGTCTCCCGTTGCCAGCAACTTCCTGTCTTTGGTTAGTGAAGAAGCGTTGACAAAGCTAAGTGTAGGCCAGATTCCATCACACGTGGCACCTAGAACAGATGTCCATGTGGCCCATTCCACCTTCTCAAACTGTACAAACACACAAGCAGGTTGTACATTGACTTTCCAATCCAGATATTCGGGTGTATATACAGTATGTCATTTTTCTGTACCTCAGCAGTGGAGATGTTCTGTCTCCGTCCACGAGGAGCTTCAAAAAATAACTGCTCTTTGGCACCAGTGTTTACTTGCAGCAATTTACCTGCAGTCGGTTATAAAAATAACTGATTCATTCATTTATTTTATACCACAGTGCTGTTGAATTCTCAGATGAGATTGGTCCAAATGTTGCTTTACCACGAGTGTCCCAGTCGACGTGGGTGATGTAGCTGGTCGCTCCTTTACAGATACCCACTCGTTTACTGGTCAGTACATTGTAGATGTCCACAAATGAATCATGGGAGGCCACAGCTAGGTACTTTCCAGCATCTGATGAAAAGATGAAATAATATTTATTTCCATTGCATGGATTGTCTTCATATTTAGAAATCATATCGCACTAATTGGGCTACAACCAGCTCTGCAGATGTTACCTTGAGAGAACTTGAGGTCAGAAATTATCTCCTTCCTGTGGTGAAAGGTCACCATGTCCTCCAGAGTGTCCGCATTCACTACCAGAAAGCTGCCGTCATTCAGACCCACTGCTAAGGCTTTCCCATCGGGGGAGAAGGCACAGCATCTACCACCTGAGCACACACACAGTGACTCGTTACGCTGTGTGAAAGCTTAAACACACTGAAATACACCAAATGTAGACTATTAAAGGGGTAAAAGTTAGACAAAGAAGTGCACCTTTTTTGAGTTTGCGGACTGCCACCATTCGATGGTTAGCAGAAAGCTCCCAGATGCGCAGTGTTTTGTCTTCACTCACAGTGGCACATATAGGCAGCAAGGGGTGAGCAGCGAGACCCCATACCTCACCCTCCATATGGCCCTACGCACAGGGGAGCACACACACTTTTCAAAACAATTCATTTTAAACAATTTCAGTGATTTATTTAAGTCTTTATTAATATCTCATGCTGATATAAACTCATATTGTATACACTGTACCGACTTTGTTGGTATTTAATTGCAATTTTAATGACTTTTTAACTACTATTTACATATCAGTGAGCCTGTAATGATTTGCTGCCATAGACAGAGCAAATATTAAAACAAGAAAATGAAACAAAGACAATAATAATTTAGTCACTGAGTCCATATATGGAAATGTAGGGGTGTCAACAACTCAGACACGCCCACCAGACTGCAGTCTGCAGAGTAACAAGCCATCGTGTTTTCCAGTCTAGTTTTTGTTCTTCAGCTTTGTCTGGTTTCCATCCTGGTCTATTTACCTGTTGTTGTTGTTTTCTTTTTAAATTGATAATAAATTACCTCATTCTCTTCTTGTTTGACTCTTGTTCGAGTTATGACGTTGTTTAAAATTTTTAAACTCACCCTAATAATAGATTTTTGGATTGAAAACACAGTAAAAGTAAATAGCCTGAAAATAATAATAGTCTCATTGACCATTAAAAATTTACTCTGATGTACACCCTCCTACCTGAACAAGTAGAGTCATAGGGCCGCTCTTGTCGATCTCCAGGATCTCTCCGTTCTTGGTGCCCACCAGGATGTGACCGTGACCCAGAGTGATGGCTCGGATTGAGGGGTTATCCTCTAGCAGCAGGCCTGCACGCACACACACACACACACACACACACATCATTACTGCATTATGCATGGTTGTTTTCCAGTCAGTCTCCAGACACCCTTATGAGGATAACATTTTGAATTGTACTAAATGTGGCCCAGATCACAGAATGTAATGCACCACAATTTACCATGTGTTTTGTAATCTTGCTTTAAAATATTGAAGTATCAAAAAAAAGAAAAGTGCTCTTTTCTTTATGCTTCTTCAAAGGTTACTGCTGACAAGGTGTTTATTTTTATTTTTATTTTTAAAAGCATCCAGTCAGGTAACAGTAATTGGTCTACTTTTAATTTTAATTTGACATTTTCCTTTTTTTTAAAGACATCCGCAGCGTCCTGAGAGGGTAAAACACCTACAGACTTTTCCACTACATGTTTGACAGACCACACTGTACTGTACATCATCCTGGTCAATATGCAGACTAAGTATAATCTTATTTGCTTAATTTATTGTCAACTCAGTTTTGGGAAGCAGTGCCGCGCTGCTGTATTGAAAAGGAAAGGGCTATTCAATGACCTTTTAGTCAATTAAGCATCAACTATTGCTTTATAAACTTAAAAGCATACAAATTATTATTTAATAAATAAATAAAGTTGACAATTTATTCAACGATACAAAAAAAATTTAATTAATAATGATGTAAAAATTCTGTTTTTGTTTTTTTTCTGGTTCCACTTTTTGGTCCATAGTACCCAGAATTTCAATTTCCATTACGCTTTAAATTTGGGTCCATCACTACTAGATGGCAGACCGATATAATTGAATTGAAACCCATAAGGGTCAGTTATGGAAATACTGGTAATGTATTATGTGCCACAAATCAAATCAAAACTGTAAGTGGATACGTTTAAAGTTTGGAAACTTGGCTCAAATGCAACCAACTCAATTGAATGGTTCCGTCACATTTCAGTTTTTTGCAGAAGGTGGACCAATTATACATACTGGGTCATCAAGACTGAGTTGTTAGAGAACCAGTACATTTGTGTCCTAAGGTTTTAAAGATTTGCATCTGAACATATATAACTTACATACGGCTAACAGAGATACAAATAAGACATATTCAGTATTTTAAAATGTGATTGCTATCCAAGGGACATCGATTGCGAAACTGGACACGCTATGGAGCTTAACTCCAATGTATAGATATGAACAGGACCTTTAGATGACGGCGAGAGCGCGGCCCTTTTGATGGCGTAGGTCTTCAAACACCTCTCGAACATATCATCCCAAAGCTCCACGATCCCATCTTTCCCTCCTGTTACAAACCCCTTCAGAGAGAGTCATAATCACTTCAATTTTCATTTCACTAGAACATTTAGTCCTTTCTGGAAGCTTACAATGTGTGTAATATCAGTAAACATGGATCTGTACCTTGTCCAGCGAGCACATGGCGAACACAGGGCCGTCATGAGCTTTCAGAGTTTTGATCAGTGTCGTGTCTTTCCAGATGTAAACGTCGCCCGTGGTGGCCCCTGAAAACACCAGGTCCTCGGAGCGCCCGTAGCACGCCGACATCATGGTCTCCTGCTTGCCCAGGTTGCCAAATATACCTCTCCTAAATGTCAGTCCACCACCTACAGGTAGATAAAGGAAGATGTCATGTTTAAGCCTGCGTAATTTATACGAGTCCATCCATATTAATGCTACTGTAAAGTGCAACAAGGTGTTATGATCAGCGTTCTTGATAATATCAAATCAATTTCATATATAAAAGGATTCTATTTTAAATGTAGCACTATGCAAAGGGGTGCTTTCAAACTTGCTGTGTTTTGTCCCCGCAACCATTAGCAGCCACTTTTTTTTAGCTTTTTTTCGCTTCTCAAAGCTTTTAGAAAAGTGTAGATTGAAGTCAAGTACGATGTCACTCTGTTTGTTTATCACTTGCTGACCAATCAGGTTGCAACATGGGGGACAATCGAGATAAACAAACACAAATGCTGGTGCTAAAATTAGTTTCCGTATATAGTGGGCAAACATAAGGAGATTTACAATATCAAATCGAGAATATTTCATTGCTAATTTTCCAATGTTTCAACAGAACTAGTACATATTTTTGCCACACTCAGCAGTACATGATGTCACGTCCTACTTTAGCTGCTGCTGCATACGGTCAAGTCACATGAGCAGCTTCAAGTCACATGAGCAGCTTCAATTCACGGCGAAGATGAGCTCTATTCAAACAATCCATCTTTATCTTTATGACCTCAAATCTTTATTTGGAGCCAGACGTTTTTAACTGTCTTCTTATTGTGTCGCACGTCATTTGAATTGAATTTAGCAAGCAGTACTCACAGTACTTGTAATTAGAAGTCATTTCTATTACCACATACTTATCAAATATAAGTATTTAAGTCTATCTGAATAAAATGTGCTACCGATTGTATATTTCAATTAAGCACTATCGCACGCGCAGCAGTGCTGTTTCACTGAATATCAGCTGGGATTCGGTTGTAGCGATATTCACAGGTAATCACAGCCGTGCTGATATTAAGTACAAGAGTGTTGTTAGTTCCTAAGGAAGCCACAACTGGATAGAGCACAGACGGAAATGTACCAGTGCTATTCTCCAATCAAATTAGTAGAACTAACTGTTGTATAAATGGCATTACATGACATATTATCCATGTAATTAGCAGCTTTGAAAGGAAAAAAACAATAAAACTAGTCCACTTAAAAACTTTACTCTGTGAAAACATGACTTTAAATATGATGGATATGAATGAATCAGAGGGAAGATGCCCTTTAGCATGAGCCTGGATAATCAGTACCTGTGTGCTGCCAGAATTTAATATGCTTCACGCCAACTGTGACCAGCTTGTCCATACGGAACGGGTTCCCTTTCACTACAAAGATCTTGTCTTTATGTCCCCTACAGAAAGGTAACACACACACACAAGGCACATTGTCGTCATCATTTTACACTTTTATTTTGTGTTAATTAGTATTGAATAGTGCTCAGAGGTTCCTACTTTCCCTTGGCAAGTTTCTCGCCCTTCTTCCAGTCCCATATCACTATACAGTGACCTTCATCGATGCCGACAGACACCAGGTTCTTTCCATCCGCTGAACTCGGCGAAGTAAAAACATACGGTATGACAATCTCCATAACGCCGAATCACAGTAAATGCTTTGTTTAGTGTGTATTATGGGTGAGTTGCCTCACCTGTGAACTCCAGAGCACACACTCCTCTCTGGTGCTGCCCTCTCAACAAGGACAAACACTTCAGCGTCTGAACATCCCAAACATGGATGGCTGGGTCTCGGCCCACCTGGGCAGGAATACACACACACACACACACACACACACAACGTGGTTAGGACTTAATTTGAAGTGAATTAAACTGAAACTGCTCTCAGAGTTGTAGTCAGCTGTGATATACCTGCCCTGTGGCTACATAATCCTTCAGTGGATGTGCGGTGATACTGAGGATGTCGTCGTCATGACCGAGGTAAAAGCGCTGGCTGTGCTGCTGTCTGTTATAGACCACGGCTACAGCGGCTACGTGATACACCACCTCCCCGGTCTGCGTGTAGAAAAGATTATTCCTGCAGTCGCAACCCCTGTACCTGTACACGAGAGAGAAAGAGAGAGAATAAAGTCTATAAGACAATCAATAAGAAAGTGTTAAAACACTTCCGTACATGCTGTTATATGAAAATAATCAACAACAGGGTAGTGTGATGAAGCGGAGTTTACCACAATTACCACCTGAATACCACGTTATAGTATCTGTGAACAGTCGTTCCCTCACCACCCTTTCTTTTTTCCTCTCTCTCGAACTTAAGTTTCTTTGTTACATAACAACGTTTCATAAAAATCCGTTTATTATTCTTCCATTATGTGGAGTGATCGCTGTAAAAGATCCTGTGTGATCTGTTACTATAGAAACAATAACGTATATAAAAAAGTAAAAGAAAACCCGTGATTTGAATTAAAGCCGACACTAATGTCAGATCTGCTGTTATAGAAAATTAGTCAACAACAACAACCAATCAGATTCGAGAATTCACCAGCGTTGTCGTACAAGCACAACGTAACAATTTATAACTCCTTTGAGGCTCTGGTAGAGTATATAATTTTGATATATTCTTTAATATTTAGCAGGCGCTTTTATCAAAATTTGCTTATGTGAAGCATTAATGTAATTGACATACTGTCACGGATTCCCCCTTTGCTTTGTGGTTTCCATGGTGACAAGCGCTTATCCCATGTGCTTGTTTTTTTTTTTCTTGGAGGGGCTTTTCTTCTACTTCTCTCAATGCTTTGTTATCTGATTGTGTACACCTGTTTTGTGTTAGTACTTGATCTGTTTGTTTATTTATACCCTGTTGCGTTTGAGTATCCCAGGCAGACGAAGAAACCAGTACACAAGTGGGGGTCTCGAGCGAAGATACTCAGCTATTCATTGCGTTTGTTGCCATGAGAACCGCTATGCAAAGGGGGAATCCGTTAGAGTTACAGAGCTGAGCTGATTTGCATAGTTTAATGTTTTTATGTGCTCATGTTCTTTCCAGAGAATAAAAAAAAAACAACAAATTTGTGTTTTACCCATGGACAAACTGCAGCCGTAGCCCTTCATCTGGAGCTTTCTGCCTTTTCAGAGAGCCCACCAGTTTCTTCTTGAGCTGAGGCAGATCCTCCTTATACACCTGAGGGTAAACAGTAAGTGTGAGCTGGGGGATGATCAGCCAGTCAGCTGTAAAAATAACGAGTGCTAAAGGCTTTAGCCACTGAAGCACAAAACAGCCACTGGCACTGAGGGGGAATAACATAATTGGTTCTGTGTGTAAGGCTGATGACAATGTTGTGTCTGAATGTGCAGTGCAGTGGAAGGGAGGCTCCGAGTCTTACCTGACGTTCATAGTTCATCTGAGCTTCCTGTTCGATGTCCGAGTCCAGCTCGGGAACATCAGAGAGGTCCGAGTCCGAGTCACCGCTGTTGGAGTCAGCGTAGCCCTCTGTGTAGAGACAAGACGCGTGTGTAATGCAGCAGTGAAATTAAAACTTATTAACTGCTTGCTCTCAGATGAACTGAACTCTTGGCCTGCATGATTTTATGCATTGTACAGCTGCCAAACGATTGGCTGATTGAATGAGCAGGTGTACAAGTGTTCCTATTAAAGTGGCCGACGAGTATATGTCTATTTCATTGCAATCGGGATCATTTCCTGCCAGTTATCATAAGGGTTCTGTTTATTTAGTCCTATGAGACAGAGGGTCATGATGAACCGTCACGGTGACGTTTTCACCTTGTAGAAGTGGCTCCAGCACGCCGTTCATCACACCCTCGGGCAGAAACCTCCACTGGAACACGGAGTGATCAGCTCCGCCCGTGCTCACCACCCATTGCAGGTCGTGTGACCAGCGCACGTTGGTGACATGGGCGGAATGACCGATGTACTTCTTAAATTTGGCGGCTGCAAATTGACAGAGAGCATGTTTATAGGGTGCTTTAATTTAATTTCGTATTCAATTCCTTATTATTAATAATTAGACACCTTTTTTAAGACACGGGAATCGGAAGAGCTTGACAAGGCCGAAGTCGTCGCCGGTCGCCAGCACGGCGTTGCTGTAGTTGGCATCCACGGAGTTGATATCGTTAACGTTGGAGTACTTGGGCCAAATCCCATTGACCTCTGGCCCTAAGACACTGGTCCAGGTCATCCAGTGAATCCCTTTGGCCTCTTCTTTAGGAAGGAATTTTCCGGCTATGGAGGCAAAAGAACACCAAGACTGAAGAGTTATCTCAAGACAACAACACAGAACCCTGCTTGTTTTCTTCCTTCTTCACATAATCTCTTTATTATTAGCCAACAAACATCAAAAGTATGGTTAGAATAACTGACAGGACTCCGAAAATTGGTGCATTTAAGGGTGGGAGTTAAAGATTGCGAATTAATGTCAAACTGTAAAAGGAAGAAAGTTCCAGAGTAAAGGAAGAACAAAACTATAGAATTAGAACGGGGAACGTGGCTTAACGTCTTTGTAAAGTTGTGGTTTTATGCGACACCAATAAAAACCGAGGGGTGATTTGGTTCTGAGACCAAGAATGAAAAGTGAAGCATCTTACATGGCTTTATCCATCGCTCATGTACCTGGCATCCTGTAGAACAATCGCTCCCCTGCACCGTCATTGGTCTGCAGGAAGCGGCTGTCTACAGACCAGTCCAGATGGGTGATGAAGCAAGAGGATTTGTTGCACTCGCCCACTTTTTTATAGCGCTGTGCAACGGCGTAGATATCCACCAGGCCGTCGTTAGACCCCACAGCCAGGTAGGAGCCATCCGGAGAGAACTTCAGCTCATGAATCACCTCCTTCCTGTCCTTGATGTGGACCACTTCTGTCATGTCCCTGAGAAGAACGAGGAGTAGTTGTGTGACGATATAAGGGCGTATGAATTGCTGCATAATTATTAGCACCTTTTAAAGCCCCTGGCAACATGATTTCAAATCACACAGATTTCAAATCATATTCTCATCAACTAAAACAGCGTATATAAAACTTGCTTTTGAACTTGATACTGTTTTGCTCAGGAACGAAGAGGCCGAGTGAGCAGGAACGAAGCCACTTTAGTTTCTATACTTGGGGTAAATTAGCTGATGGCTAATTCTGATTGGTACTTTGGTAGGCTTCGAATCACCCTTTACCAATTATAGTCCCGTCCAGCTCAAATCAGCCAGATGAAAATGGCAGAAAAAAAAGATCCACAAACCTCTTAAGCAACGTTGTTCTTTCTTTTCTAATTATGAAAATAAGGTGAAAGGAGCTTTAGGTCAAGATTAGACATGAACATTACACAAAATCACTCACATTTTCCACTCAAACACCTGGAAAAACTACTGTGGTCCAACAAATATTGAATCACAATAGTAATTTCTCTCAACAGCAATATTACTTCTAAAATCTATATTGTGTACATATTACATGTTTGCAGAAAACAAAAGAGATCATAAAAAGAAAAGTCTTCATGCTAGATTTTACTCAAAAGCAAAGAATAAAACTGTTGATAATGATAACGATTGCTTTCAGGAGCAGATGCTGCTGTTTGCTTGAAAATCCATAATGGTGGACAATCAGATCAAAATAGTCCCCTATTTCATATCAAAGTGCATTATGGGTATTCTGACATTTCTGTACTGTTGGACATTCAATTTAAACAGTGCATTGTGTTTTCTGTACTTGATGTACTGTATATGTACACATACTAGGTTTTTACACACGGCCACAAAATGCCATAACTGACTGTTCGTGTTCAATTTTTTGACACATGAATTACTCCCAGGTTCAAGGTTTTAAGTGCTGATTTGTTAAAGCGCACCTATTATGGTTTTTAGATGTGTCTAATTTTGTTTTAAAGGTCTCATACGATAGAGTTACATGCATCCAAGATCAAAAAACACTTTAACGTGCTCATAATTTAAACTGCAGCATTAACTTTTTTTCCTCCATTGTCACAAACGACTCGTTAACTGATCCGTTCTAAAGGATTCATTCTAAACTCCTCCTTTCAGAGAGCATTCTCTGCTCTGATTGGTCAGATGTCCCAGTCTGTTGTGATTGGTCTACCGCTGTCAGCGTGTTTCAAAAAGGAAACGCCCACTACCGTAACCAGGTTCATCTCCGTCTGTCAGCGAGCAGTCGATGAAGACCAGAGGCGGGGCTTTTTGTTACAAACCTACGTAGGTTAGTACAGGAAGTAAAGTCTGGAATCACTAACGACTCGTTTCAGCTGTTCAGAATCGCTTCCTTCTTTCAGGAGTCGATAACTCTGTTTGTCATGTGCTTTGATTTTTGAAACTTTGCAGACTTTTTACATTCACAAACAGCTACATATATAACACACTACATGAAAGTTAATATCTGAAAAAACATAATAGGTGCTCTTTAAGCAAAGATAAAAAATTCACCGATTTAATTGTATCAAAGAAAATCCTTGATTAATGCTTAAAAAGTGTTTCATCTAATCCCGCTCGGCACGCTTACCTGACTCTCAGCACGGTGAACGAGCCGTCCTTCATACCCAGCGCGAGCTGAGAGCCGTCGTTGTTGAAGCACACGCTGCGAACAGCTTCCTCCATGTTACACCGAGCGATGAGGGTGTGATCGGCCAGGCTCCAGAGCCTACGTCAGGGGCAAGGACAGGTCAGAAATGGCACACGCTGTGACGTCCTTAACACATCATCTAGACATTACATTAAAATATTGTTTCTACAGGTGCTTTCACATATGCTATCTGAATTGATCCCTGGTGTGTGTTTCCCCCTCGGTGTGGTTCAATTACGCAGGAGCAAATCCGGCAATTGCTGAGGTGAGTGCTCTGTCCACTTCTATGCGAACTCTAGCGCGCTATGATCGCAGTGAGAAAGAGATTCGACTTTGAGTTGACCTTTACACATTGTTTAATTCAGGATATAGGGCATTTCGATTTCGATTGCGACATTACAAGTTGCGTTTTGTTGTCTATTTATTTATAGCTATATGCGTATAGCTATAACGTAAGTGAGAACAGGAACTCACTTGTTTGCAGACGTAAATAAATAAAAATGTAATAGTTGGTAAAGTGCTGTGGTATAAAAAGAATAAAACACTTAAGAAGGTGCCGTTATAGGAAAATAATCAACACCGTGGTAACGGTAACTCATTCACACCAAGCTGTCATTGATTATTTTCCAATAAGAGCATTCCTTACGTGGCTGACACGATGCGACGAGGCAGAGAGAATATGTCTGAAATCTAAAAGGCATCATAGCATCGATCGCTTTCAAGACAACATATTGACCAAAAGAAATGAAGACACTGACCGGACGGATCGATCGTCGCTGCCGGTCACCGCGATCGGCTGTTTGGGATGAAGATCCAGAGCCCAGAGCTCGCCCTCAGAGTGACCCTGCATGACCAGAAGAGGTTTATCCCTGTCTCGCACCATCACTTCAAAAATCTCACTGTCCTGCGTACCGGCTAGGATACGGTCAGCCTTCCAGCATACGCTCCGGATAGACAGACCTGTGAGAGAATGACAAAAAAAGAAAGAGGAGTGCGCACTAGAGAAACTCCAGAGCATTAAAGAGAAGCGAAGCGTGATGCGACCATAACAACCTCGAGTGCAAATTATCAGCTTGCAATGTGCAGTTTAAAAATATGGCAGTGCAAGAGCACAGAAATTAAAGCATGCGAAAGCAAATCTAAGTACGTGTGAAATGCAGCTGCTCTTTTTGTACCTATAAATTACACATATCTGTCGACAAACAATGACTCAGTAATCACTGGGTCTGACCCAAGCTTTCATGCTATCTGCATATGAGACTTCTGTGCATTAAAACTGTACCTTTCTTATTATATTTAGAAGTGAAGAGCAGGTTTGGTGGAGCTGCAGGACTTTTTTTCTGCAATTCCATTAAAGCTTTAAAGGATTAATGAGATTAAATGTGGAGAGGAAGGGTTCAGGGTGCTTTCTTGGCTCAGTGCTAACATTTCCTGAAGTAGTAAATTTAGCAGTGTTTACTCTAAGCACACTCATTATACACCAGTTTGCTGGTATATCCTGTATCCTGAAAAAAAAATCAGGCTTCTGCATTTTTAAATGTGGGGTTAACAAGAAATGACAGGAAAGTGACGTGTGAGTGACATTTGAGTAACCATCTGTCCAATTTACACTGATCGGTAAGTGCCACAGGCACAGAAAAACACCGGCCTTTTCTTCTTTCAATGCCGTTAAATCCGTTTTGGCTTTAATAGCTCTGTAAACATACATCATCCAGCTTTGTTAGCAGAGACACCTCAAACTTTCATTTCCTGCTCATGATCCCCTGCTTATTTTGTCAGAAAATTACTAAGCAAAATGGCAGATTTTATCAATTAAAAAAAAAGCAGGTATCAACAATTACAGCCAAACAAACAAAAACTGTTTATAAAAGAATTCACATATATAGAAGTGAATTCATATAGAACACTATATAGTCATATAGAAGACTTCATTTTATAAGAAATACTTTATAAGGAAGTCATTTTTTGTTCGTCCTCCTGTTTGTTTAACTGTGTTCAATACAGCTGGTGTGTTTCTCCTCGTCACAGAAGAGTTAATCTCATTAACCAAGGTTACCAGGTTTCAGTAAAACCCTCCAACCCAAATACATCGTACAAACCATACAAAAGGCCCAAAAAGGCAATCTGGGTGTTGGAAAAGGGGGACACATGTACAGTAGACACACTATGCACTTGCACTTTGTTTGCAGAAATTAGATTGAATTCTGATTATTTTCCTATCAAACAAGACCTTAGTGGCTGTAATGTTTTGTTTTGTTTTTAAACTATACCAATCTGGCAACCTTTTAAGCTGTCCTGTCCTCTGCTTCTTTTCCAAGCATGGGGCAGCATGATTCATGCCCCAATGGACCTCCAAAACTTGTTGCAGTTCTCATTTTTTGCACCATTTAATCATCTAAGCTAAATGGGGCAACATCTAAAAAGTCAAATGGGTTTCTATTGTCATTCCTCTATATAGCTGGTGTACATTGGAACGAAATGTCGTTTCTCCAGGGCCACTTTACACATAACAGTAAAGTAGTACACTGCACAAGACTACATGAAGTGCAAATACACAACAGTGTGAGACGAGTGTAGGACAATAAATACACAGAACAGTAACGGTTTTTAAATAGTTTGCCACACTAAAGAGGTCATTAGTATTTCAGTGTAAAATGCATTGAGTTGTGAATGAGGGCTTTAAGATTAACATTTGTTGAACATCTGATATAAATGGTGTGGCTCTGCCTATATGGACAAGACACATGCAGCTTTTATGTCAGAGTTTGCTGACTTCCTGTCAGTGTTGAGAATGAAGTTTGACAGAATTCTAATTCTGGGAGATTTTAACATTCATGTGGACCGGAGTGACTCTGTGGCGGCTAAGGAATTTCTGTCGCTAATTGATTGTGTTAACTTCACACAGTTTGTAACTGACCCGACTCGTGATTGCAAACGGCTCGTTTGTATTGCAGTTTTCATCTGTTGACATTGGACTGTCTGATCATTCAGCTGTCTTTTTTAATCTGGAACTGTATCATCCAAGTG
>JANDJT010000002.1:4820609-4832714 GCA_024331685.1 Stegophilus panzeri
GTACAGCACTTTGAGAAGCTGCTTTTAAAGGCGCTTTATAAAATAAAGTTTATTATTATTATTATTATTATTATTATAAAAAGGAACATAAAACAGAGTGAAGCTAATGTTAGATTTACCCTTATACCCTTGCTCAGCCTCCCTGAGGTCAATCTTAGTGATGGGTTTAAAGTCCACGTCCCAGAGTCTCACGCAGCCATCACGTCCCCCAGTGGCAAAACCTTCCTCGCACGAGTGCATGCTGAAGATCCCGGCCTACAGGGGGAAAACAAAACAAAACAGTCTAACAGAAATAGTTTCTATTCTATATTGATATGGTAGCCATGCAGACACACAAATTCCATCGTGCAAGAGCAAATCATGGAAACATGCGAGAAGTAATGCAGCCGTTATATCTGTTCCTAGCAATTACTCATATTAGTAGACATCCGGGTGCACATCGACAGTGACTCGACAATCGCAGGCTCAAGCAACTCATCGCTGCTCCTAAGATGCATCCATAACCATGAATCAACACATTATCTGCATACAAGGCTCTCTGATGAACATTAAGGCCTAGGTTTTATTCTGACATCCAGGCTACTGTTGAGACTTTCAGCTGGCAGTTCAGTCGGAGCTTTGAAGGATTAATAAGATTAAAAGCATTGGGGAAGTGGAGAGGAAGCGTTCAGGGATTTCTGCTCTGTGCTGCTGGATCAGTAATATACGCAAAAGCTTTCTAATTTATTGGAGAAATCTGGCAGACAGCGCTTGCTTTAAGCACTCTATATGATGCACTGTGTTCGGATCCATGCAGTAAAAACTACCGCCGTATAGTTTAGTTATAATCAGGGCTTTAGAGGTTTGTATTTGTTGAGGATATGCTGGTTTTTACCAAATTCACATCTAACATGAGATATTAGCGGCATGTGAGCAACCTTCTGTCCAATTTACACTGCTCTGTGAACATGCTGTAAAATATCCCTGTGCAATCCTGCTTAAAAAATTTTTAAACAAATGAAGAAATACTTGCTTTTTACTATCCTGTTATTTGCTATTTAACTCTCCTGTTATGTTATGGGTCAATCTGACCCATTTCCACATTTGAGACGTCTGAAATAATCTTAATATTCTTACTAATCTGGTTAATCTCTCTTTTTCTCTTTTATTTTTGACTTTTCCTCATTTTGGGTCATGAACTTATATGCAAATATTTCTTCTTATGGCTTGTCTCGGACAAGAACATAAGCTGTTCTTTGCTGTTTTTTGGGTGTACCGTGGAAGTCATTCTGACCCATCACAAAAAGGATGTAACGCCCCACCCCAACATAATATGAGGGTTAATTAAAGAGTCTACTTTTTAATCTTCTGAGGTTTATTAACTACAGTTTAGTTAATAGTTTTATTAATAGTATATTAGTAAGGAATTAAACATCTGAGGGTGTGCTGTAACAGGAAAATAATTATCTCTCACACCACAGCAATTTACCAACAATTATTTGATTATTTATTCATTAAAGAATGACTGCCATACTTTTTTTTTTATCCATTTATAGCTACATTTAATGTTGTGAAATGGCTGTGAAACAAGTTAGATTCTGTTCTCACTTCTGTTATAGCAGCTATAAACAGTCATTCGCTGATTCATTCCTAGTCACTGTTTCACCAAGCCGGTTTCGGTGGCTACCCAGGTAAGTTTTAGTTTAGTTTGAGCAAACTCGGGTTTTTCGGGCTCAACAAGGTGAATTGGTTTTTAGCGGGTTTCATCTCCATGGTAACTTACGGTACACAGCTAACCTGCTCTGGAGCAGGTTTTATTCTTGGTAAGAGAACTCAAACCCAACTTGGACCAATCAGCTGTGAGCAAAGTGATATAAATCTGACGCATCAAAGTGGTTGTAGAGGTGGCCTCACCATTTATGGTGCTCGGCACGCAAATAATAAAGACACTTCGAAGGAAAATAACTGTTAGGGACAGACACAATCCCCTGGCTTTTCCTAACGACCATCAGTATGAAAGATATGCATTTTCGGCAGACGGTATAGTTTATCTATGCCGGCCTCTTGAGCCGAACATTGAAAATCTGACACAGTAAAGCCGCTTTTACTGTACTACAAACTGTATATATTGCTCGTATTGCTTTGCGGTTCTTTGCAAGTGGTACAAATTGGTACAGATTTGCGGTGGCATTATTCCGGTCCTAACATATTGTCACAAATTGATAATATTATTAATATGTAATTAAAATAATTTACATTTATATTCAATGAAATTACATGAAAGATGTTGGGATATACATTTCCAATCCGTTTATTCTCAATGTTTTAAATGATACATTTCCTTTGTTAAATAGTATGTTTATTGGGATTAAATTATGTAGATCTTCCACCACACTTGAGAATGAGCTGTTACTATAGAAACACTAATGTATTAAAACCTTCTGACCAATCAGATTAGAGAACTTAGGAGGGTAAGTATGTGGGTGAGGTAAGGTATGGAAAAAAATGACAAAAAATAAGACAAAATTATACATATTGGGAAAATAAACAAAGCTAGATTTTTTGTAACCGTTGTTGTGCACTTCATTCGATGTTTAGTATGAATAAATAAATTCATTACAGTTTGGGCCCTTAGAGGACACACAAAAGGTTTGATGCCCCGGTTTTAAGGAATGTACCACATTTGTAGAGAAAGAACTCTGCTAGGTTTTTTTAGGCCCAGCATAATATTAAGGATGCAACTAATTGAGTATTGCTTATCGCAGAATACCTTCACACCAGTTTCAGAAACAAAAACCAGTAATCTACTCACCCCATGAGCCGCCTGCACGGTCCGCACCAGGTTTAGTCCCTTCCACACGTAGATGTCTCCGTTCAATGCGCCCGAGTATGTCACCTCATCCTTCGCCGTCGCCAAACACAGTATAGTCTGCAGGTCTCCCGTCTTCCCAAAGATCCCCCTTTTTGGTGTCAGTGCATTGCCACATAATGTCCAGAACTAGGACAGAGAGCAAAAACAAGAAGGCACAATAACAAACTATATTTAACATAAACTTACAAAGAATTTCATTCAAATTCTATCAGGGCGAAAGTTATCAGCTCTGAAAAATGTGCTGTTGAAACTGGTGGTCTGACACGTTTACAAATCCTTATCTAAAGCGGACAGGCGTGACAATTCAATTAGTTCAATTTGACTTTATCTGTCAGCTTTTCTCAGCAGTAATTGCTTTCGCTTGGAGAGAGAGAGAACAAACACCAAGCCTGAGGCGAGGATAGAAATTATACAGAGGACGATATACAGTGAGTAGACACTAAGGCATGCTGAATTTCCTGCCATATATTTCTATGTGGCTTTTCAAAGCTTTTTAGTGTGTGTCAGGGGGAAAAGGAGCGCACGTTTCACTCACTTTAATATGCTTCACGCCGCAGCTCACCAGCCTGTGTGCCAGGAAAGGATCCCATGAAATATCAAAGATCTAAAAAAAAAAACCACACAGGAAATGGCTCTGGATAGACAGACTGTCACATCAGACATTACCAAGATCATATCTGAGCTTTTCCTTAAAAGACCACCAACTTTTTACTCCCATCCAAGAGATCCCAGTGCCTAAGAGACAAAGATTCAACTGATGTTGGTCTGATCTGTTTTTAGTGATATGGTTTTCTTTTTGTGCAAGATGAAAAACTGAGAAAGATACAAGGAGAGAGAGAGAGAGAGAGAGAGAGAGAGAGAGAGAGAGAAACACAGAGAAGTAAACGAAAAGAAGAAATACATATACACTGATCAGCCATAACATTAAAACCACTGACAGGTCAGGTGAATAACATTGGTTATTTGACAAGGGCCAAATTGTGATGACTGGGTCAGAGCATCTCCAAAATGGCAGGTCTTGTGGGATGTTCCTTTATGCAGTGGTTAGTACCAACGCAGACCGGTCAGAGTGCCCATGTTGACCCCTGTCCACCACCAAAAGCGCCTACAATGGGCACGTGAGCATCAGAACTGGAACATGGAGCAATGGAAGAAGGTTGCCTGGTCTGATGAATCACGTTTTCTTTTACATCATGTGGACGGCCGGGTGCGGGTGTGTGTGCATTACTTACCCAAGGAAGAGATGGCACCAGGATGCACTATGGGAAGAAGGCAAGCTGGCGGAGGAAGTGTGATGCTCTGGGCAATGTTCTGCTGGGAAACCTTGGGTCCTGGCATTCATGTGGATGTTACTTTGACACGTACCACCTACCTAAATATTGTTGCAGACCAAGTACAATCCTTCATGGCAACGGTATTCCCTACTGTGAGTGGTCTCTTTCAGCAGGATAATGCTCCCTGACACACTGCAAATATTGTTCAGGAACGGTTTGAGGAACATTATGGAGTTCAAGGTGTTGACTCAGCCTCCAAATTCCCCAGATCTCAATCCGATCGAGCATCTGCGGGATGTACTTGACAAACAAGTCCGATCTATGGAGGCCCCACCTCGCAACTTACAGGACTTAAAGGATGTGCTGCCAGATACAGTCTTGGTGCCAGATACCACAGCGTAGAGGTCTTGTGGCGTCACAAGGGGGACCTACACAATATTTGTCAGGTGGTTTTAATGTTATAGCTGTTACGTTATGGCTATATATTCAGGTCCATAAATATTTGGACAGTGACATAATTCTCGTAATCAAGATGTAATTGAAGTGTAGATGGTCAGCTTTAATTGAAGGGGTTTAACAAAAATATTTTATTAACAGTTTAGGAATTACAGCCATTTATTTTTTTACAAAGTCCCTCCATTCTCACAGGCTCAAAAGTAATTGGACAACTGACTAATAAGCAGAAAATTGTCACTGTCCAAATACTTACAGATCTGACTGTATTTAGTAAGCGGATTTAGCTATATGGTAAACTTACTTACTTAAGATCACTTAAGTTACAGATCACTGTTGCACCATTGAAGCGACATCTACAGTGTTTATACAAAAATAAGCGTACATTATCTTCTTCCTGACAGTGTACTGGGCTTCCTGTCTGATAGGACTTACCCTATCAGAATGACCTGTGGCGGTGGCCAGGACACGCCCTTTTTTCCAGTCCCATACACACACTGTGTTTTTGGCATCGAGGCCAACAGACACCAATCGCTACATACAAAAGGAAGACATACAAGCTGTTAGAAAAAGAGCTGAATTATTCCCAGATCCATTATTGACCAATAGACCAGGCTTTAAATGGTTGCCAGGATTAAAATAGATCAATATTTTGACACGAGCACCACTACAATCAGTTAAAATCTCTAAAAACCCTGCATTCTCACCTGTCCATCAGCGTCAAAAGCCAAACAGGCCACACCGTGTGTGTGCACGTCTCTCAGGATGGATACGGTGGTCAACGTGTACGAATCCCACACACAGATGTACGGATCTTTTCCGACCTGACCCGTGGCCACCTGGATCTTATCAGGGTGCAGAGCAAGACTGCAGTAGAAGACGCACCAAAAAACAGTTTTTAGACACAGTTGTTTTTAGTGAAGACATTTTGTATCAGGCTAACAGGGCTAGATTTGAGGGGAAATCAAGAAAAAAAAGTCCTTGTTACAAACTAAATTGGTTTACCTACAATGTAGATTCTTTACCTTCTTAATGTTGTTTATGATCGAGGTAAATGTTCTCCTGGTGTTATATAGAAGTGCAGACTTTTCATTGCTAATGCGGTGTGTCAAAGTGAATATTATCCCAAACTCCTACCGAACATAATAACCAGCCATTTAACAATTAACCATTTGAGTTGTAAATCCTGGTAGACTGTAAATATTTTATTATGTTGCATCAATTAGGCTACAGTTTTTTGTATCCACCAGGGGAAATCTCGTAGTATGAAATTGCATTTTCAAAGCAATTTAGTAAGATTTTCAAAAAGCTTATATATTAAGGAGAAACTAAAAGAATAATATAAAACCGTATTACAGCAATGCTGCTGGATGCATTTTGTAAAGTGTACAGTGGAAGCGCACATCACTGCTATGTGGCAAAACAAGACCAAACAAAAAAGTGAAAAGGAAAAGAAAGGAAAGGAAAGGAAAGAAAGAAAGCAAACTGAACAGAAAAATAAAAATATCAAGTGAAAGTTACCCAACCAAAGGAAAGTTAAAAGTAAACTAGAAAGTAAAAGCTAACCTAACCTTGTAAACAAAGTAAACAAAAAAAAAGTAAACTAATCTAACTAAAGATTTAAAACACATTACAGAGCTAAAGCTATTGTAGCAGGTAAAAGTAACCTAGCAAAGAAAAGACCTCAGTGAAAGCAAAATAGTAAAATCAAACTAAATAGCTAGAGATATAACTAGCGAGAGAAAGCGAACAAAGCAGATGGTAAACTAGCAAGCAAAGGTAAACTGAATAGAAATAGCTAACTGGCAAGTGAAAGCTTACATACAGAGAGAAAGCTAATACAGTGAGTGACCTTGCAAGGGAAAATAACCTACTGTAGCAAGTAAATGCACACTAGCAAGGTTAAACTACAATAGTAGGTAAAAATAACCTAGCAAACCAAAGGACTCAGTGACAAGACAGGAAAAGTATACGAACATTTTTTAAAAAGCAAACTGAAGACAAAAGCAAATTAGCAAGCGAAATCTATTGTAGCAAGTAAAACTAAACTAGCAAACAAAAGAATTCAATCAAAGTAAACAAAAAAGTGAAAGCTAAAAAGTTAGCTAAAGCTAAAGCAGGTGGAAAGTAGCTAACAAAGTAGTTAGTAAACTAGCAAGCAAATGCAAACTACAGGGCAAAAGCATACAAGTTAGTGAAAGCTAACCTAGAGAGAGAGTGAAAGCTAACTAGTGCTTGGTCATCTTTGATAAAACATTTTCAGATGGTCACACAGTGTTCAGTTTGTTTCTTACCCCCAAACTTGGATGCAAAATATAACATTCAAGTTTGTTTAAAAATTTTATACAATATTTCCCTGGTCAATAAAAAAACTTTTCCATCACATTGAGCGCGAGAAAACACAATGTATTAGTCAGAAAGGAAAGCGGGGAAACAAAGCCCAGTGAGTCGGCAGAAAGGCAGAAAAACAATGCTGTTATTGTTATCAATTCACGAAGCTGCGGCAGGCAAACTGTGGTGGATTGATACGTAGCTTCTCTGTTTTCCCTGACAGTGCGCTGTATTAAAGCCTTTCATCATGCTGCATCTCTATGGAGGTAGTCACTGAAAGCTTTATCAGCCTCCACATAACAGACGCTCTGCCATGGAGACATGCTGTGGAGGCTCGCTGCTCAAGGACAGCATCGCACAAGCACTAACAAACCTCAACACACTGAAGAAAACGGCACTCTGACTGTGTGGGTTTGAAATATGCACACCATTAGCCAAGGTCTCTCCAAAATGTTTTAATAACAGCTCCTCACTGCTTGTTTTAAAATGGCTGAGGTTAGTGTGCTAATTAACTACTACCTAACAGATGCCTCTAGTCTGTCTCCAGAGAAAACCCCAATGCTAATCTAACTGTATGATTGGTTGAAGCTGTCACATCCTCTACTGCAAAGTGTGCTATCCAGTCAGGCAACCACAAAGATCCTCATTAATGTCTATTCACAGTGTAGAAAACAGACAAAAGCTAAACAAACAGACTAATGGCCAAAAGCTAAACTGGAAAGTGAAAGCAATCTAACAAGCAACAGCAAACTAGTGGACAAAAGCTAAACTAGGCAGCTAATGCAAACTACTGAGCGAAAGATAAATTAATAAGCCAAAGCAAACAAGTCATCAAAAGCAAAAGTAAAATAGCAAGCAAAGGCAAATTAACAAGCAGAAGCAAACTAATAAGGGAAAGCTAAACTAGCAATTTAAAGCAAACTAAAAAAGCTTTCAGGCAAAAGATAAACTAGAAAGAAAACGCAAAATAGTGAGCAAAAGCTAAACTAACAAGTGAAAGAAAACTAGCGAGTGAAAACAGAACTAGCAAGCCAAAGCAAACTAGTAAGCAAAAACTAAACTAGCAAGTGAAAACAAATTAGTTGGTGAAAACTAAACTAACAAACAAAAGCAAACTAATGGTCGGAAGCTATAGCAAGTGAAAACAAACTAACAAGTGAAAGCAAACTAGTGGACAAAAGCTAAATTAGCTAGGAAAGAAAACTAGCGGGTGAAAGCTACACTAGCAAACCAAAGCAAACTATCAAGCTAAAGAAAATGAATGTGAATATGAAAACAAAAACTAGCACATGAATGCGAACTAGCGGGTGAAAGCTAAACTGGCAAACAAAAGCAAACTAGTGATCAAAAGCCAAACTAGCAGGTGAAAGCAAACTAGTGGGTGAAGGCTAAATAAGCAAGCATAAGTAAACTAAAGAGCAAAAAAGACAGCGAGTAAGTGAAAGCTAAAATAACAAGCAAACGCAAACCTGTAGGCGAAAAACTAACCTAGCAAGCAAAAGCATCACACCACTGGTTCATTGATTATTTTCTTTTAACATCACAACTCCCAAGTGTTTTATTCATTACTTATTAACATTAATGTGTTACCCACAATCAGCTATGTTTATGTCCATTTGTAATTATTAAAAGGTATTGTGACAGGTTTCTAAGCCAAGATCACCTTCATGAGCTATGCATGTGATGGATAGAGACAGCGAGGGAGTGTGTGTGTGTTGTTGAGCTTGTAGAAATCAGATCAGTGTCCACTAGTGTGAAACCCAAGCCTAAATCTCTGGGTTGTTCTGTCAGTACAGATGTCAGACAACTGCTTCAGCATGTAGAAATGTGTGTGTGTGTGTGTGTGTGTGTGTGTGTGTGTGTGTGTGTGTGTTTGTGTGTGGGTGTTTGGTGAAAGAGTAGAATAGACATGTACCACAAGTGACACACGCACACTTGTATGAGAAAATGCATACATATTCATCTTACACACATAGTCTGGGCCACGGTGAAGCAAAAAGTCAGGATGTGTTTATACGTGCGCAGAATGTCTGTGTGTCCACATTAATCAGGGGGAGTGTGTGTGTGTGTGTGTGTGTGTGTGTGTGTGTGTGTGTGTGTGTGGGCAGTTTATCCATGCCCCCTGTAGCTCTAGGCTTAATGTGCTTTAGATATATGCATACACACCACACAACCCTCCAGTCCATAATCCACATATGCACCAGCCGTTTGAGAGAGAGAGAGAGAGAGAGAGAGAGAGAGAGAGAGAGAGAGAGAGAGAGAGAGAATGAGAGAGAGAAAAATAGTGAGAGATAGACACAGAAAGAGAGAGAGAAACAGACAGAGATGGAAAGAGACATAGAGAATGAGAGACAGACAGAAAGAGAGGCAAACAGAGAGAGACCAGGAGACAGAAACCAAGAGAGACAGTGAGAGAATGAGAGAGAGCGAGACAGACACAAACAAAAAGAGAGACATAGACAGAAAGACAGAGAGAGTGAGAGAGGAACAAAGACAGAAAAAGAGTGACAAACCGATAGAGATAGATAGAAAGAGAGGAGACAGAGACAGTTATAAAGAGAGGCAGATAGACAGAAAGAGAGATGGAGAGACAGAGACATAGAGAGACAGATATACTCAATTTAAATTCACACCCCTAATACTGCTGTCTCTCAGCAAAACTGACAAACCTCCATCTCCTTGCGTAATCAAGGAGAACAGTTATTTAAAAAATATTTTTATTTAACTTCCGAAGTGGTGAATACCACAAGAGGGGACTGAAAATTTATTCTGAAATCTTCTCTTAAACACGGTGAACACACGTCCACGTCTGAACGTGTGACAACAGGAAATGGGACAGGATGAAAGAGAGGAATACTGTATAAGAGAAACTGAGAGAGATGAGAAGAAGGAGGAAAGGGAAAGCAGCGGTGTGCTGTTTTAAAAAAAGCTCGAGGCGCTGTGCAGTGAAGTGGGAATTTCCACATCGTGGCACAACTGCAGAGATCTGGCAAAAAAAACAACAACAACCAAACAAAAAAAACACCTCGTTGTCTTCCAGCCATTCTCACACAGCTCACAGGAAGTTTAATGCTGTGAAGCAACAGCACGATAAATCATCCAAATTCTCACAACTTTACTGTTTAACGTCCGAGAGACTACAAAAAACAGTCATTAGATACATCTATACACCTTTAACCTCATTAAAAATGCAAGAATCTATGAATATGCATGACCACGCGTTTAAGACACACCACGTGTGTATAGGACACACCCATTTATATAGGGTCCGCATTTGGAGCCCTAAGCAACAAAACTAATAATAATATTATACAGTATATAGAAGAAAGAACAAAATGAATACATTAATATCTTAGATGAATCAACAGGCTACTGTTTTCATAGCTACTGTTGTAATAGTAACAAGCTAGCAACTTAACATGTGTTAGCTTAATACTTTTTACTCTAGCTACTGTCATGTAAATAGAGAAGGAACTCTGAATTACAGTTCCCAGCAGCCACTGCATCACAGTCATATGACCACCTGCACCTGAATCGTTCCTGTTAATTGAGCACTAGCCACAGTTTGCACTGCACTCTTTGTCTCACGTTTGTCTTTCTTTGCCTTTATCTCTGTTGCCGTGTTTTGTTCTTTGGTTTTTGTTTAGTCTTTGCCACAGTGTTTTGCCCCAATGCCATAGTGTCTATTTGTATTTTTGTTTAGTCCTTTATTAAACTTTAAAAATCTGCACTTGCATCCGTTTCAACCTCCATATCGTGACAGCTACTAACTAGCTAGCTAGTGAACCGCTAACTTTTTCCATTTCAATTTCATGAACAAGTGAAGGCAAGAAAGCGGACAAACTGACTAAATCCAGTTAGTTAGAATTCATTTCTCATCTGTGTTTCTCCACTTCTGATTTTTTTCTTTTTGCGTCCCCGTTTTCCGCCCCAGATACATACGAACGCTTCACGATCGCCACTTCTTCGTGATCCTCTGACATTATTTATGTTACTAACTTAATTATTTATGTTGCATTATTTATGTAATTATTTATGCCTGACACACACACCTTTTTTGCCAAATGATATCGAAGTGCGCTTTTTTGAGTATCTATTTTAAAATTCACGGGACCCCCTGGTCGCCCGGGCTTCCTAAGCAACTGCATATCCTGCCCTGTGTTTACATGGTGAAAATAACAGCGAGATAACAGCTGCTAAAGGAATCCCTTTTCACAAAAAATAATAAACTAGCAAGGTATGTTCTAAAAAGATTAATAATTCATGGCCTCTTTGGACTCACTAATCGTCCTGGTCTTCTTTTTTTTATCACATTAAACAATAAGTAATTCTAATGCCGCTGTGTGTGCATTTATGATGGTTTTAACCTGTTTGGAGATAAAAACAAAGACGAATGCTGTGGAGTGGTGGAATATGAATTATTCATCAGATCATTTCTACTATGCATGCATCTCCACCATGAGGCCTGTGATGTTCTACTGTTAATGAGTACTCAGCTGTGTTCATATGAGTCGATGATGGATAATGGCTGGATAATGGCTTTAAACGCCACAGTACAGAATTGTGGACTGGAAACCTAGAGAAGAAGCAACTCAAGGCCTGCTCAGGTATCTGGAGGTTGGAGATCAGCTGTAAAGATGAAGCTCAACATGTCTGTGGCTAAGAATGGAAAACAGACCCCATTCCTGCCTCCTGGCAGCACTCAGACGCAGAGCTATGGATTATCTTACAGGTTCCAGGTTTGGTTTCCTAAATCACTGACCCTCCAATTGTACTTGTAATTTAAGACAATCTAAACACAGTCATGTCCTATGGTCTGACCTCCACTCCTTCTAGCAAGAACCACACCACACCATGCATCCTATGGTGTGTACACTCTTATTAAAAAAAAGGTTCCTGAAGGCTTTGGATAGTTAAAGGTTTGAGTTTTGGGTAGTTTGTGGGTTCTTCCTAAGTTTTTATGAAAGGGTATCCCTCTGTTTTACTATTATATTACAGTTGAAATCACCTAATGAATTATTCATATCTAGGTGGTAGCAACCAAAATAGTATCTAATAGGAACCTTTTCTAAAAAATAAAACGCTCTGTTGACTGCTAGATGGAACCTGATTTAACAACATACAGTATCTCACAAAAGTGAGTACACCCCTCACATTTTTGTAAATATTTGACTATATCTTTTCATGTGACAACAC
>JANDJT010000002.1:4881912-4927018 GCA_024331685.1 Stegophilus panzeri
TGCAGTATTAGACCATAAACACATCATAATGAAACTAAAGCCGAATCCTGGACATTTTCTCAAATTTAGAAATCCCGTCCGGACGCTCTTTTAAGGTCCGACAAAGAGGACGTACGGTCACCCTAACAAAAGCATTTCAGAGAACAATTTACGCTCATTTCTACCAAATTAACTTTTTGCGCAACATTTATTTGTTCATGCACCAGGAGGTTGTTCATGTTCGCCACGACTGGCGAGAGAGAACCAGAACTATACTCAAGCAGCTGTCTATATTGTGTGATATCAAAAGATTAATTTCTTTGCTTATAAATGAAAAAAAATTGCAATCCTGTCAGTATTCCCATTTTTTACTAAATCTACCTGTAATCTGATTACTTTGTTTTTTTGACGTAAATGTAACGGATTACAGTTACCGTTTTTAGTTTTTTTTGTATCCTGATTACGTAACGCCGTTACATGTATTCCGTTACTCCCCAAGCCTGTTAAAAGATGTAATTTCTGAGGCTTTGTTAAAAAAGTGCCCTCAAAACTGTAAGTGCAAAAAAAAAAAAAAAAAAAAGAGGAACAAACCGCAAAATGAAGCAGTTGGTAAAACAAAATGAATTTTAATGTTTATTGTGAGTAATATTTTTCATTATCGATGTTTTAGAAGCAAAAAATCATGATTTAGAAATCAAGAACTGATTTATACTCGCACGGTGGAACTATGAACGTCAATCGAATTCGATCTAATAATCTGCTATTTTTCCCAATCGGATAATAATGATATTATAACTGTGCGTGTAAAATGCAGCTCATCGGAAGTCATCTCTCAATGGAAAGAGCGAGAGGAGCTTCTTACCCTCAGGGTCGAGCAGTTTAGTGAGGCCCAGGTGCTGCTCGGCCAAGTTGAAGGCATTCTGAAGGTTGTAGTGAGCGTTGGACTTCTTCAGCTTGTCAAAATCAATAAGATCCGGCCTGTGAGCAAAGGAAGACACGGGTTTCATGGAGCGTCAAATAACACAGGCTGGGGCCAAATGGTGCACAAGCTGAGCCATGAACTGAAACTGGAACCTTGATGCCAGGGTTTCTACCTGTGTTTGTGGATGAGGGCGTTGAACGCCATTCCGTCGCGCCAGCTGGTGGTGAAGTTGTGGATGTTGACATTTGGATAGCTGTAGGAGAAACACAGAAAATGCTCAGCTCGTATACACGACCATTTCCTTAATAACGCAAACGGCCGTTGCTGGACGAACACACAACTCACCCTGCCGTCTTCATCTGACACCACAGGAGCAGAGCGTCTTTAGCCGAACGCTTCTCTTTATTGTCTTCTGTTACAACGCTGATGTCTTGGATCTGTTCCAGACACAATAACACACACACACACACATTTGACTTAAAGGTTCCTAACATATATAGAATTGTGGTTAAAACAGAGGATTATTATTTGTAGGTGACCTGGAAGCGGAGGATGATGGTCCAGATGAGTCCGAGCGTGAGGCGATGGTTGCCATCGACGATGTCATGGGAGCCCATGTTCTCCAGGTGGACACGTTGCTCCTTTAGGAACTGCAGGGCTTTATCCACATTCTCCAGACAGTGGATTCTCATTCGGCCCTTCGTGGGTTTGGGCTGCAAAGAGGAAATGACAAATGAGTATTAATGTTCCCTTTGAAACAATTCCTAATGCCTCAAAGCTGAAGGAACGAGCTCGTGTACATCTGGGTGTTGTGGAAAAAAAAGATTTGAACCATTTCTTCTTGTAATAAAATGCATTTCCTGTTCTCAAGATTGAAATCTGATAGGTATATCATGCGTGATATGTAAATCGGCTCCTAACGCGTGACAACTAGCATGTTTTCCAAAGCTGCCACGTCAGAAATTTAACCTTATTATCCTGTATAATTTGTGTGTGAGAACAGGGTAAACATCGCTGAACGTGAATAATGCTGAAGCTCTTCGGCGATGTGGACTAGCTGGCTAATATTTCAGTGTGATACTTAAGAAATATAACACTTTGTGATGTGCAGTTACAGGAAAATAATCAACGGCAAGTTACTCTTACCACCCTGAAGTTCTCAGCAAGCGTTTTATTCCTCTTAGTCCACAGCAATTTGATAATGATTTTCATTTTATTAATTATTATAAAGAGCAATACGTATTTTTTTTATCCAATTATAGTTGCATTTAATGTTGTGGAACGTCCACAGGGCCGCCGTGGACTAAAACTGCGTTCGCATCATGTCGTAATCGCAATAATTACGAGATTTGGACTTGTAAAAAGCATTCGTGGAACTCGTAATCACAACGTGTAAACTAAAAAGCGCCGACTTGTACCACCGGACCTCTGCAACGTCATGTGGAAAACACTCAAAATGGCGGCGGCGGCTTCAGCGGTAAAATGTAGTTAAGTAGTTATCTCGTAATACTTCTGTGTAATAATTCCTATAATTGACTATTATAAATGTCTTAATAATGCAAGATTAATCTGTAAATAAATGAAAGACATACAATACAGTTGAACGTAATTAAACGCATAATTACGAGGACGTAAACAAGGCGTGAATGCAGCCTACACCATGTCATGCTCCAACTCACCTAATTATTCATTGTTCTTTACATTGAACATTCTTTAAATTGTCCTGTTTTTCACTGCTGACAATCCCAGCCTTGTTATTCTCATGCATGACATTCTGTTTAAAAAATGTTTTTTTTTATCTTGTTTGTTTTCTGATTTTTGGAGTCTGGTTTTGTCTACCCAAGTCTGTTTGTTCATCGTCTGCTTTTAACCAAGCCCTTGTGTATTATTTTTTGTTTTGTTTGCTCGCCGTTTTTGGATAAAGCATTTACCAGCAACTGCAGCCATCTCTGCTGAGACAACTACAAAGCATAAACTCCTTTTGTCCTGAAGTCTTTCCCATAGCGGAAGATTTGCTGAGGGAAACACTGAAATTGGAGTCTCCTTCCATAAATAAACATCGCCTTACAGAAATCGACCATTTTTAATTTGTTTATTATTAGTCTTATATTATATGGCGTGTTCACCAGGCAAGTCCCAGTCAGGATGTTGAACTGTTACTATAGAGATGAGCGGCTGTGGCTCAGGTGGTAGAGCGGGTTGTCCACTAATCATAGGGTTGGAGGTTCGATTCCTGGCCCGCATGAAGTGTCCTTGGGCAAGACACTGAACCCCAAGTTGCTCCCGATGGCAAGTTAGCACCTTGCATGGCAGCTCTGCTACCACTGGTGTGTGAGTGTGTGTGTGTGTGTGTGAATGGGTGAATGAAACACAGTGTAAAGCACTTCGGAACCGCTAAGGTTAAAAAAAGCACTATATAAGTGCAGACCAAATGCCTTCTGACCAATCAGAATCTAGAATTCAATAGCGCTGTGGTATAATTCCTGAAAAAAAACACAGATGTTGTCCGAAAGCAGCACACCGCCATCACATCTCTGACCTTTCGCAGAACTTCGCAACAAACAATATTTCTTTTGGTCCAGTATCAGATCTGGTTTTGGCTGGTAATCTGAAATCAGTATTATATCAAAAAAGTGAACTGGCTCATCCCCATTTATTATCCATTCTGTCCAAGAGAAACATTTCGAGTGTTGCTTCTGTAAGTGGTCCGCAGTTCATTTTGGATGGTGTTATCTGTCCAAAATCACTAATAAGCAGATCTGTGTTTTTCTATGATTACTGTATGGACGCCATGGAGATCATGGTGCACTTGTGTTACATTTTGGACGTTAACTGTAGCTTAGAAACACGGTTATACTTTTATTTGTCTAACATTTGGCCAAAATGTTTCTCAGATCTCCAGAAATTGTTGCACAAAGGTTCGATTATCATCCACATAGTTGACAATTTAAAGGAAAAACAACGTAAAGTTAGTTAGCATTAATAAGGCAATGGGCCACCAGAACAGCTTTGGTAAAGATTCTACACATCTCTGAAACATTACTGGAGTGATGATCAATATTCTTTCAAAAGATATTCCTTTAATTGATGCTTTGATGATGGAGGTGGAGAGAGCTGTCTAAAAGCTGTCTATCGCTCCAAAATCTTCCAGAGGTTTTCAACTGGGTTGGTGAAAGTGAAGCCACAGCATGTGATTTACATCATCATACCACTCAGTAAGCCTTCATGCACGATGGGTGGGGGCGGAGAAATCGCGGAAGACACCACGCCCATCAGGATAAAAAAGGTGATCAGTCAAACCAACTTTGTACTGAGTTAAAAGTAATGGATGTCTCTAAGAGGAAACATGAGTGGACTCAAAAATAAATAAATGCACCCACAGAGAATAACGGAGCCACTGTTTTATTCTCCCCTTTAATTTGTCACCTGACTGTATGTTATGAAAGGAACTATGTAGAAATGCTTTAAGAAAGAAACAATGTCCAGGTCATACAGTTCAGAACTGCTATGAAATCTGTCTTCAGTTACATTAGCTTGGTTTTAAAAGCCAAAATAAAGTTCCCAAATGACATATTTCGGTCCACACACAGATGCATTGCTGACAGAGCTGTACAGGCTAGCATGACAGCATGACAGGCTGCAGTATCCCACTCCAACTCCTTTCCTGCAGGAACACAGGCCTGGAGCTCGAGTTAATGATGTACCGTGGCCTTGAGGACAGAATGGGCAAACTGTTTCTATTCTGACATGCACAATGGACGAGAGCGGCTCTCGCAGGAAAAGCAAAGTGTCAAAGCGCAAGACAGATTGAGACACTTTTGGACGGAATGTCCCGCTCTAAATAGGGATTATACTGTACGTGTCCTTTGTGAAGCACATTTTTCTTTTTCTCTCTCTCCACTCCACTCTGTCGTTAAATTTATCGTGTAAGAATTCGGGAAATGTCGCATGCACCATTTCTTGGGAGATAAAAATATGCTTGAGTTTCTAAATGACTCTATCAGCGTGTGTGAGTGAATGAGTAACCGGGCGGCGTCAGAGGCGTCTGCGTTGGGATATGATGTACGGGAGGAGACTTTGTACTGAGGTGTGGTCGCTGCGTCTGGAGAGAGAGAGACGGAATGAAATAACGGCGGTTGGATGTGGGGGATGGGGTGGGGGGGAGGGAGTCGTGGCTGCTACAAGTCCCTTAAGGATGGATCCTGACAAGTATTTCAGATGGCACGTGATCCACAAGGAGAGAGTTAGATGAGGTGGCGGAAATCTGCTAGGATGCTAGACAGAGAGAACGGAGAGCGTTTTGCTTTCTATACCCCTACTTCAGAGGTGTGGGTGGTATCGTCCTTGTGTGTGCTGAGTTGGTAAGGAGGCCTCCTACAGACAATCACTCACACACACATACTGCAGTGGCATTGTGTCTTTTTGAAATGCACATGGCTTACAGACACACAGCAGGTAGATGGCAGTGCAATATGGCGGCTCTACGATGACATCAGCACTTTTCAGTAGAGCCACTAAAGACGCTGGAAGCGATAGCCAATAACCTTAAATTACAATTAGATAACAGATAACAGACTGTTAGCTAAAATGATAATGGTTGACATTTATAGGAGGAGGGTCTAGATAAAGATCTCATCAACGTTGTTATACCACTCAGCAGCCATCTTGGATTAATTATTTCCAGTCACGCATGATCAGGCTAGTACGTACCTCAGATTCCAAGACTGGTTAATATTTTAAACAAGGTTAAATGTTTAAGGATGTTCCGGCTACTACACTCATGCACCTCCAGATAATAAGGACACCAGTTGGTTGATGACAACCAACTACTTTTAGTCTCTTTCTATGGTAGCAGTGATCTTTAATCCGGAGAGTAGGCTGTATCCCAAATGGATTTCTACTCTCTATATATAGTTTGAGTAATGCAGAGGGTAAAATAATAATGCCGTCTACACTCTAATGCACTATATGACCTGTATCAGGGGTTGTAAGATGGCCAACCAAGACCCAAGGGTTGTGGACCTAGCGAAGTATTTCAACAATAAAAAATAAAAAAACAACAACAATAAACATCGATTATTTAGCTAAAGCCATCTCATTGGACCAGATATGAGCTACACATCTGAAGACAGTTCATAAACGGTTTTTTTATTTTATTTTTTTATTGATACCTTCTCTGGTCCAATTAGTGAGCTGACTTCTGAGAGATTATATAGCTAGCTAAATGCATGCAAGCCGCCATGTTGAATCCAATTTCGTAAATGGAATAGATGGTGTAGACGGTGTTTTAGCATTTTTTTCTGTTCTGTCTTGAAAAACCGGACACTAACGCAGACTTTATTTATGAATAAAAAAAATACATGTAGTAAAGAATAAAAAAAAGTCTGCCACTATGAGCAACTCAATGTTGGTTCTTTAGTATATCAGAAACTCGAGTACACAGAAAGGACTCGGTGTTTAAGATGTAGGAAGTGCGGCAATGTAAACTAGTCCGTTACAGGTGAGCGAACCTGCTTCATGGTCGTATTGAATATCAACACTACAAAGTCATGAGAGCGCTACGGCAGGATGTTATGTAGGTGCTTTCCGAGAGTCATCTTCCTCATCACGCCAGTGTGTAAACTGATCCTGCTCTCATGGGTGAAGCAACACCTCGCTCGGCTTGGCTGCTTCCTGTTCAGCATTAATTACTTTCTTCTTTTACAGCTATCCACTCTATGAGTAATTACGGTTCATCGCGCTGAACAAAGTGTTCATGAAAGACCTTTTCTTTCTATGACAAACACCCAACGATAACTTAATAATACTTCTGCTCAAAACATTTGACAAAATGGTAAAAGCGGACGCTCCAATATAAAGTTTTTTTATTTAACAAAGAAAGCATATAATCCAGTAATATAGGGGTGATAGGGTGAAGAGTTCAGTAAACAGAAGTTTACTGTATTTAACATTTATTGGAAGGAGCTTCATAAGCCATAACCCTTGTTTTGTAGATGGTCCACAGCATTATATGTAACTATAAATGGATAAAAAATACCATGACATTCTTTAATTAATCAATCAATCAATCAATTAATTAATTAATTCAAAATTGTGTTTAATTTGCTGTGGCATAGGAAAATGATCAGTTTTGGTGTACAGTAACTGTACAGCACTATTAACATCTATAACAACAGGCATACAAGTATTTTATTTCTTTTTTAGCTAACACGGGAAACCTGGAAATCTGACAGCCATGTGAGTACTATATCACTATAAACGACAACATCTATTTACTAACCTTTATTTTCTTACGACTAAAAACCGACTGTTGAGGAAGGAAACTGTAAAAAACATTATCAGGTTATATTTAAGGTCCAGCTACGAGCCTCTCGGACATGCTGAACGTAGCCTTGAGTTTGTGGATACAGTGTTTCCTCTGCAGTTCCCTGAGAGAGGAGATATCTAATCAAAAACCTTGAGGACGATGTGAACAATGTACGCTACGGTTACACGCAGCTGTGCCGAACTCACGTCTGCTATTACTCAACATGTGACTCATACGAGGGTTGTAGCTTCATCACTCGCTCTTGTACTTAGAGGAAAAAATAGCTCTTCGGTTAAACTGGTGACGATGCAGATGAGATCATACAAGTGGTGTAAGTTTCGTTTCAACTGTTGGTGGGGATGAAGGACTGATTGCACCCAATCCATCGTATGATTAAAGTTTACTAAAAAGTACTCAATATTAACAATAAAGTTTACATTTATGGCATCTGGCAGATGCCCTTATTAACAGCGACTTATATTTATCTTTTATACAACTGAGCCATTGAGGGGGATTTGAACTCACAACCATCTGATCTGATCTGATAACCATCTGTTATTTTTTGCTTAGGATACTGTATATTACACTAAAGAATGTGGCGGTAATTCAGTACGCAAAATATTAGCAATTTAACTCTCACTAGTAGGGGATGCATCAATACCATTCATTTTTTTTCAGAAAGAGTGCAAGTACATGTGTTTTGGTATTCAATGAAACCTGAGTGTGCAGAATATTATCAGTGAGCCATGAATCTCAACTCGACTCAAGTGTAGATCTTAGCGAGTGAAAAGGAAGGAAGCTCGTGTACTCAGTGAGTACTCAGTGCTCGCACGAGTGAAGTGCTCTCACACACGACGATTAAGATGCTTTATCAGGTTTTTTGTATTCCAGAAATATGTACAGATCGCTGTAATTTCGTGTCATTAGGAACTTGTGAACTCAACAGGAACTTATTTAACCTTAGCATAAGGAAACCTTAAAGACTGAATCCAAGATTGTAACATCGAATAAACTGCGTCCAATTCATTTGTAATAGTTATTAAAAAATACTGACAATATTCATGATATAAATAAGAAAATTGTATTGTGTAATTTATCATGATATAGATATTATATACTCATAATATTTTTTTTTTTTTTTATATTTTTATATTTTTATATTTTTATAGCTACTAAATAATTAACCATATCCATCCTTCCATTTTACAAACCGCTTATCCTACACAGGGTCACGGGGGAGCCTGGAGCCTATCCCAGGGCACAAGGTGGGGGACACCCTGGATGGGGTGCCAATCCTACACACATTCACACACTACGGACAATTCGGAAATGCCAATCAGCCTACAATGCATGTCTTTGGACCAGAGGAGGAGTACCCGGAGGAAACCACAGAAGCACAGGGAGAACAGGCAAGAACTGCGCACACAGGGTGGAGGGGGGTTTTGAACCCACAACCGCGGAGGTGTGAGGCAAACGTGCTATCATTCACAGACATTTGCTAGAAAATGTAGCTAGAAAACATGATTACTTTTTAAAACTTCCTTTTTTCCTCATGCACTTTTATAGGTGAGAATGAACGCCAAACGGTGACGTGGGATTATTTACTAACTTCCTGGAACATACAGTGAGTTTTTGAACTCTCGCTTTTGAACTATTTAATGATAAACATTTTTCTCTTTCTTTTAAGAGGTTTGGTGAATAACACTGTTGACAAAAAAAAACCCAAAACCAAGCCCTTGTTCTCTCATTTCAAAACAGAAAGTTTTACATGGATGTAACAGATTAACTACAAGTGTCAAATTTCAAGGCCAACACCTAACAAGAGACAATGTGAAATCTATGATGGAGAACATCTTCATCTAAACAAATAACTGCGCATCTGTGCTGACCATAACGAAGATTATAGCATTTCCTGACTGCTACGAAGCGCTGACACTGGAGACTCCTTCCTTAAATACTAAATAAACATGTCTTAAAACGCTTTTTAAATATGTTTATGTCGAGCGTCCGCCATTCAAGTCCCTGTGTAGTTTGTTACTGTAGAAACGGTAACGCATTGGAATGAACCTGTGATTAGCACTTTTAGCTATTGTCAGAGCTGCTCTAATAGAAAATTAATCAACACTTTCTTTACTAGATAAGAAATTTCAATGATGTTGTGGTTAAAAAACAGTATGGTTATATACTGTATACGGTATGTTAGTTCACAATGGCCTTTTTACAGAACGATCTTTTTCAGACATGGGAAACTCTTCAGGACAGATGATTCAGGCTGTTTACAGCTGTTATAAAAGAAGAGAGAACAGGAACTAGCTTGTTTCATGGCTGTTCCACAGCATTAAATGTAACTATAAATGGATAAAAGTATGACATGATGTCAGTGAATCGCTATGAAACACATTATTATAGGAAGCAATTATAGGAAAATAATCATCTTTGTTGTAACAGTAACGTCAAGTGTTTTATTAATTACATAATGTAGTTTGAATCTGATTTATTCTGCAGTTTAACAAAAATGTGTATTGAAATACACACATGTTTTGTGGCTTTTAGTATGAATACGCTAGCCTTAAGGTTATCTATAATCTAGTGCGCTCCAAAACAATGACAAAATTCCCATTTAGAAGATATACCATTTCATTCCATTTCCATTTATGGCATTTGGTAGACGCCCTTATCCAGAGCGACTTACATGTATCTCATTTATACAACTGAGCAGTTGAGGGTTAAGGGCCTTGCTCAAGGGCCCAACAGTGGTAGCTTGGCAGTGCTGGGGCTTGAACTCCTGACCTTCTGATCAGTAACCCAGAGCCTTTAGACACTGAGACACCACTGCCCAAATTTACAGTCTCTCACTACCACCGTTAAGGATCAACAGGTTTGATGACATCATTCTGCACTTCAGTTTCTCATCAGATTTTCTGTCCAATCAAATGCTCTCTAGAATCTGAAGTGTCCCGCCCCCGATATTATAAAAATCACCTTGCCGAATCCAATGCATCGTTATTGCTTAGGCTTGGGTCCATGGTACTAATGTCAAGTACGGCTTATCCTGGGCTTTGAGGTAAGCCAAACGCTACTGGCTATTTAAAAAGAGGGACGAACTACTCGCTATGTCCCACCCTGACTTCCTGTTTCAGCGGAAACTACGTCAACACATCGAATAACGCTGTGCGTTTCAAGGCGCTTCACAGGGACTTTAAGACCCAGCTATAAACCTTGGATCTGGATTCAAGGTAGACCTGAGGATACTGATTTCACTTAGCGTTCACTACAAAACTTCTTCTATGACGACTACTCCAGCTCATTGTTCATAACCATTCTGAATAGCTACTCTATCTGTGCCAAAAGGCAGGATATTATGCTGCGTGTAATTAGATGACGCATGTAGTTAATCATCAGGGGTGAAAGTGAAGGCACCAGCAGTTCCTCGCAGAACTGCTAACGGATGCCTTTCCTTTCATAACGCCACTTATTTGGAAGCCCAGAGCTTAACTCTCTATGAGCAGGTTGTCAGTGTGTGTCAAAAGCCAAACAAATCAGATCAAACTAGATCAAAACCACACCAGTACTTTCTAACCGCTTTGTCCTGCTCTTGCCCTGGAGTTCAGTTTTAAATCCATCAGTGATTTTGGTATTAGTGTAATCATGTCATGTTTCAGCAAGATGACATCATGAGGTGTTGGAGTTCAAGGGAAACTCACCAGCTTCTCTCCAGAGAGCACCTCCAGGAGCTTGATGAGCATGCGTCCATCCCGTAGGTCCATGTACAGGTCTGTGATGCGGCAGGAGACCCGTGCCAGGTGTGAGTTGACCCATTTTGTGAAGGTCTTCTTCTGCACTGCCTCACGCTCATCTACAGGAATGGGGGGGGAAAGGAGAATGTTAGAAAGAGAGGTCTGGTGTTTGTCATCTTGTAAATGCTTCCAAACATTTGAACTGGAATTGGACTAACTGGCCAAGGTTTTCTTCCAATCACTGCTTAGCAACCGTTGCTATCCAACATTTCCTTAAGGTTTTAAGCACCTTATGTAGGTATTTGCCACAGTCACGAATTCCCCCTCGTGCCATGTGCTTTTGTTTCGGTTTCTGTTTTGGTCCAGATTCTTCCCTGATTGTATTCACCGGTTCTGTTTGGTTTCGCATTAGCTCCTGAATAGTTTGTTTATTTATACTCTGAAGTTTCTCTGTCTTGTCACAAACCATCACCGTTGCTTTTAGTATCGTTATATCCGAGTTTTCAGAGTTTTCCATGTTATGTCTATACGTACGTATAGTAAAAGTAAAAAAAAAAAATCATTAGGTATTTAGTTAGTAATACGAGCAATTTTTGACTTAACTACCTTAACCCACAGTAACGTAACACTGGATCATTTTCCTCAATAAATAAATGACGAAGTATAATATTTTTGTCTCATTTGTTTAACTGGGTTCCTTTTGTCTACTTTTAGGACTTGTGTGAAAATCTGATGATGTTTTAGGTCATATTTATGCAGAAATATAGAAAAACGTTGCATGACTAAGGGGATTTTTATTTCTGTTTGTAACACGTTAGCATACACGTCCGAGTAATCTAGAGAAAAGCTGAAAGCACCATCAGTGGACCTCAGTATTTCTTTTTTACACATAATTTGTGCGTCATCCTTCTAAAGTGTACTGTTGGATCCTGGAAACTGATCTATTATGTCTTCTAGCCTGCAGTTTTCAGATGCCAAAAAGCAATAACTAAACAGCTACATATCTAAGCAAATAAATGAGCACTAATTAAAACCAATATCTTTGACTTTTTGTTGCTGTCAACTTGTTGTATGAACTCCTCTGTAACAGGGCTGTAACTTGATTTCTGTTAATGACTCTGGATAAGGGCGTCTATCAAATGCTATAAATATTAATGTATGAGTAGGTGTGGATTGTGATGGGTTTATTTCAATTTTAGAAAAAAAAAAAGAAAAGTTTGCTGTAGAATTTTACCACAAAACCGCTTGTGTATATTGGTGCACCGGACAATCTACCAACCAGAGAGCCCAGAGTCCTGCAAACTTGGTTTCTATTGGCTCAAAAGACAAAGGTCTGTGAATTCAAAGGTCAAAGTTCACCTAGATAAAGTCAGTGTGAAGCAACAGTAACCACTACATGCCTGTTTCACATCCTAGGTCTTTTCTTTTTCAATGAATTAGTTTTTACAGCAGGCAAATTTTATTTGTGTTTGCTTGACCTGTTTCATCTCCTGTATCATCAATGAGTCAAAAATTGTAAACGGCTTAACTGTAAATGTTGGCGCCCCTGTATTTAGGTTTGGGTTTGGTCTGTTTTTCTGTTGTTGTCCCCAGTCTAATAGTAGGTCTAACCAGCCAGATGCAAAACCAAATCAGTGTCTTTTCTCATGCCTCTGCTCTCCAATAAACAGCGCTTTCACCACCTTATATACAGCATTTGTCATATAAAACCGGCGGACAGCTGTCCCGCTACACCTCTGGCCTTGCACATGCACATTCAATGAAGAGTTTATTTATAATCCACCCAATTTTCCTGTTATTGCATTCCTTGTCCCTGCACACACGTAAGCGTCTCGTTTGATTGTTCTCCCCCCTTTACAGTCTTTCCTGACGAGACCCCCTGCACTCGAAAGAAGACAGGATGACTACAGCTCTCCTTGACCGAGAACGAGAAACCGAACAGAGAGAGGGTGACAGGGGTCATCGTAACCAACAGCCCGGCCCCAAACAATAGAAAAGTGGCAAACACAGGAAGAGCACATCTGCCAGAGAGAGTGGACAGAGAGCACAGAGCCAAATGGAGAGATGACAGCTGAGAATAAAATAAGCCTCTCAAAAAGAAAGAAAGAAAACAAATTACAAAAATAATAATAATTAAAAAATAGTTTTAATTCTTTTTGTTTTTACAAATATAACAAATATTATCCTCATTCAAATACACAAAATGGCTTTTAAACATTTTAAACATTCTTCTTCTCTTTTGTCTTAATAATATTATTATTATTATTAGTAGTAGTAGTAGTAGTAGTATTCCTTTACTATTATATAAATAAAAATGATAACTGTGAAATAATATACACAGTTAATATACTCCCCATTCAACTACACAGAGTAAAAAATATATATAAAATAGAGTAATAATAAAGCTCTTATATTATAATTAAGGAATTGGCCTTTTATTAAGGATTTATTTGATATTGTATATAAAATGTGAAATATGCATTTTTAAACATTACAAACAATACATTAATAAAGTTATTATACAACAATTATTTTTACATGAATAATAACTATTTTACATGAATAATGAATAGTCATAATAAAAATAGAAATATATGTCGTAATGCTTATGGTTAATACTGTTAAAGTGTGTGTGTGTGTGTGTGTGTGTGTGTGTGTGTGTGTGTGTGTGTATACATTACAGTTATAGATGGCTGGTTTTCACACACACAAGCAGTGAAGCACATATAGAATGTGGAGTGATCAATATATGAGGGCCAGAGATATGCTATAGGGAAGCTGTAAACTGAGACACACACACACACACACACACAATTCTGTTTTCTGTACACACACACACACACACACACACACACACACATACATACACACAATTCTGTTGTCTGTACACACACACACACACACACATACACACACATACACACATACACACAATTCTGTTTTCTGTACACACACACACACACACACACACACAAAAGGTGCAAAGTGCTGACTATGCGTCTCGCTTTTCCATGTCTATATGTTCCATATGTTCTAACGCCCTCCAGGAGGACCTGTATTACAAACCAGGCACACACCATGAAATAATGAACTGCCACTAATATTAACGTAGTAATAATAATAATAATAATGCTGACAAAGTACTGATGTGCTACACTACAATAAAGCAAAGTAGAGCTCACAAATCTAGGTACCAGCATATTATACTGTATTATTGTTGAAAGCCACAACCTTAAAGATGGTGCTGGTGTCCTGTTCTGCATCACACTCAGAATACGGCATCAGACATACACCAGGTCTCTCATCCTGCTGCTGCCAAGCTAAACAGCATTGACATCTACAGCAGGTACATGACAAGGGGTGGGCGATGTGGCAGAAATGGAAATATCACTGCGCTTTTTCAGACTACACAATGTGTGTCATGAGATTGAGGTTTTCCTGATATTTGATAACAAGATGTGGACTAGACCAAATAGCAAAACAGTTAAAAGCCTGTTCGGGTATTTAAAAAAATAACACCTCACTGAGCTGAAAGCCAACGCTCGCTGTAATAAACCTTTAGTTGCTTAATGTTGTTTATACCACAGCACTCAAATTCTCGAATCTGCTTGGTCACAAGTTGATTCATTTTCTATGACGAGCTCTGGCTGTAGTAGTTCTGGCTGTAAGGCAAATCATAGGTTTATGTTAATTCTAATACAATATAGTAATTCTATAGTAACAACTAAAAAAAGGACTTGTATGGTTGTTATTTAACAAAGAAAAATGTATAATCGTTGATATGCTGAAGTTATCCTCAGGTTTTATGGAAGGAGTCTCCAGTGTCGGCACTGTAACAGTCAGAGTTAAAACCTCCAGACTTTGCGTTTTCCAGTTTCTCGGCAACACGACAAGCTATATCTTTTTGTCTTATTAACTTCGGGAGATAAAAGAGATTTTGGTATTTTGGATTTTGGTAATTTTGAGATTTTGTTGTCAACGAATCTCATTATCGATTAGTCGGTCTGCGTGTGGCACGGGGTACATTTACTCACTACGTTACTTCTGTTCCGAAAACATGCTTCGGAGATTAAATACTAAAGTTGTGCCCCAAATGACGTACTATACACTTACACTATGCACTGTGTACTCTACTGTCTAGTGTATGAATTTTACAAAGGTAATATCATCTAAAAAAGAACACTAGCGGGTTTTTTTACTAACCGAAAGTATAAGTATCCTAGTCGACGGCGCATGACATCATACACACGTAATGTGATGCAGCTAGCTTTAGCAGACACCCAGAGTCACTGACAATTACTTTCTTCAGTTTACTGTTTATATACTTACTTATATACTTAGTTTATATATAAGTATTTATGCATAATTTTTTATGCGTAATAGTAAGTCCTCTTCACCCCACCACCCCACTGTTGATTCTTTTTCGATATAATTTATCACCATAACGACAACATGTCATAATCGCCCACCCTTCCCTTACCTTAGATCTCACACTGTTCCCTAGTTTCAGTGTGAACGCTCTACACTGGGGCTTTACTGTAAACCGATAACACCAGTTCTGATGCTTGCAGAGCCCCCTTGAGATTGTGGGTAAGGGAACAATGGCGGCAGTGTTCCTCCCCTCAGCCCCCGTCCCCAACCCCAGGGAAGGCCACAGGAATGCACCAGCATCTGGTCCTACCCTTAGGTAAACACATCCCTCTCTCTCTCCAAGGCTCCACCATTAAAATCCTCCCCACTGAGATGTTAGGACCCTTTCACAATAAACATGACTTTGTTCTTTTAAGCTCCTCCCACGTGGTAAATATTACTTTATGTCTAAAGAGAGCACCAGTGGTTGAAATGCTCTGGAATTAGATATGGTTTCTGAAGAAAAGTATAAAAACGATGGAACATGGAGTTATGAAATTACTGAAGTTTGGGGGAAAAACAACAACGCCTTCTTCCTGGTTAACGTCCTATAAATTCCCATCTCTTTTTCTACTTCTGACAAAAGTTTACACACCCACCACCTCCCTACCGCTTCCCTACTCTTCAGCAACTCCTATTTGAGACTTTTTTTTGTGGGAAATCGAGGTTCTCATAGTTCTCTTTACTTTTTTTACGGTCAATCTCGCAATCACTCTTTGTGTTATTAAGTTGAAACATGTCCTATTATCTGGATTCACAAACTTATTTTTAGCAATGTCAAGTGAACGACATATTTAACCGGCAGTCAATTTGGAAGCAAAAAAATCAGTAGCAAGCCATCTGGATTCTTGATAAAGTTGAGAACTAGTTGAAATACAATGATGGGTGTCTATGGTACTACGGTGCTCATTTTGCGTTGTATTCCATTTGTGTTTTTGTTTAAATACGCTAAAAATCTAATCGAGAAAAAGGTGTAAGTGAATTGAGAAATGTTTTTGGTTAAATGTTTAATGAAGTAAGAAATGTTAGAATTATTTTTTCATTGGAACCATCTAGATCTAATCTAATTGGAAATGGCCAACAACTTTATCACTCTAATTAGGCACTGTTTTACACTTAATATTAATGCTGTCTAGGAGTTTATAATCTATAGGCACAACAGATTTAAATAAAGCAATCATTTAGACTTTGAGAGCAAGCAGTTAATAAGATTTAGTTTCCTCTATTTAATTCTGTATCATTTTGTTTGGTCTGTGGGTCTGTAATAAAACATAAGGAACTCCAGGGGTTCAAAATGTTTTCACTAGCAGTGTATGTACCTGATAAAAGAGCTCACTGAAAAAAAAAAATCTTTATCATAAAAATCCAATATTAAAAATCCTTGTGTAATTAATTACATGAAACCCAAAATTTTCACCATGATGACCTTTCATGATCATTTTGGGTCACCTTGTGCTCAGTGTACTGATGCTGAGAACAAAAGGTTAGTCTCTAGGCTGATTGGACAGCGGTGTCTCAGCATGGCTATAATGATTACAAAGCGTATTGATTTATTGACTATAGCCAAACAAACCACACCCATACACGGAAAAATCCCTGGATGGGCTCAATGCTAAAAAAAAAAACCAAAGACCATGCAAATTGAAATGCAAGGCAGACTAAAGGAGGAGTGTGTGTTTGTGCTCGTGTATGTGTGTGTGCAGTCCAGAGATGACTTCCTTTCTCTCTCTTTCTCTGTGATGTATCCGCATCCCGAGGCTCGGCAGGAAGAAATTCCTTAGACGTCATGTGTGTTAAATACGTGATGAGGGCCAATGAGGTCACAGCATCGTGTTTAGGGGCGTTCTCCTTTTCAACTTTTTTAGGTACAAAATGAGTTGAAATAAAGCGAAACAAAAAGAGGACTTGTCTATACGTTTGTAACAAAAGATCCGACTCGAGCCAGACAGAATAATACATGCATATCATCTAAAACGATCCCTTTTCTCTAAAATACTAGACCAAATATGTACGTGCTCGTGTTTTCCACGAGTCACTAGATTATGTTAACATTGTACTGTACTGTATATTTGCCTTCCATATTAAACATGGCAAACCGGCAGCTCATGCAGCGAGAAACATTGGCACTCACTTCTCAAAGAATATAAATGAGGAAAGGAAGACGTCTCAGTGGGAAAACGGCAGTCTTGTGAGGAACACGGCGCTGCTGGTCAGGTTCCTGGATTACGATGTGTCACTGCACGTTCAGCTGCGATTAATTAGGCCAAAATTTGTTTGAAAAGGTATTCCACTAGGCTGGGCTAACATGCAGGAACAAGTAAGAGAGTTAAATGGTATTATACTATGGTGCTGTTGAATGCTTGATTCTGATTGGTCAAAAGGTGTTGATTCATTTTCTGTAATAGCAGCTCTGACAGTAGTTCTGGCTGCAAGTCTTCGAGTAATGCTCTTGTTCTATTCAAATACGTTATCGTTTGTCCTAATCGTATGGTGGGAATCGTATAGCGGGCGGCATGCGTTTTCTGTAAGGAGATGTTTATTTAACGTATATGGAAGGAGTCTCCAGTGTCAGCACTTTGTAACACTCAGAGGTAAAGTTTTCCTTACATGAAAGACTCCAGGACAGAGACGTTTACGTTTCGCACTTTCTTGGTAACAAGCAACGTTTTTTGCCTTAGTAACTTCAAAAGGGAATGTTTATAGCTGCTATAACGTAAGTGACAAGAGCAAATTGTCCACAACATTCAACATTACCATGAAGAAACAAAAACATGCTGTTCTAGGAAAATGATCAACTTCAGGGTGGTAACTGAAACGATTTGCATTGGGCTGCATTACCGCTGTTATTGAGTATGAATTGTATCATTGTTTTGGTCGACCCAATGATCCAACACCAAAAGCGAATTCCATGTTGAATGTATGCCGGTACTAAGGTTTCTGCACCACTGTCAACATCAGGGAAAACCGCATGGGTGTTTTGACGTTTAATCATAGCATACCGAAATAAAACTTCAGGTGAAACGTGTAGCAGCACAATCACGGTATAGCGATAGACAGATGGAGCGGCTTGAATTTCACTCTAAGCTGCATTTACTATGCCAAGTGTGGACATGATATAGTGTTCTTGTGCATGGTCCATTAAGTGGTGAGTTGTGCTCTTATGTGGTGGAGAAAATTTTTCCTTGTGTGTCTGTGCAATGCCACTTAATAGAAATAGAAATAATATTTCACACTGTTAAGAAAGCAGAACACTTCGGTACAGTTTTCATGCTCTTCTGCTCTGGAGAGATCTGCAAACACGACGTTCTGTTAATGCATGCTTCAGCGAAAGCAAAATGAAAGTTCTGCTCACTCTCGTTTCTCCACAATGGAGCAAATGGAGCGCTGATTCCGCCTGGCGTCTCCATTCGTTTTTCGTTTGGGTTCGTTCTCACTTTCTCTCACACACAAAGCAGATTTTCACCTCGCCATTTTCCCCCTCATGCTGCTTCACAGCCAAGGCTCAAACAGCTCCATTCTGTTTCTTTGAGTCACTTCCACCAGTGACACTAACAGCTCCATTCAACTGTTTCTCCATCGCTGGAGCAAAGGGTCAGACTGCACAGACAGGCCATGACACCCACAGAGTAAATCATGCTGGGCAAAAGGCTGGGAACTCGGCACACACATAACATGCCTTAGGCTGACAGAGAATCTTCTGGAGTTCTGTGCTCGGAGACCACGGCCCCGCCAACAGCCGAACAGACGGCCACGGACTGAGCCAGGCTGCAAGACGTGGCGGACTGGCAGAGCTACATGTGGAGGGCTTCAACATGGATCCTGGAAGATCCCCCACAGCATGCTCACAGAAGAACAGCTGAGGCATCTCCAGGAGGCTCTAAAAGTCCTAGTCCACTAACAAGAACTGTTGATTCACATTATCATGAAAACTAAAATATATGCACTGGAAAGGGTACTTTGGTTCGTCCCTTGAGATTCTATGGGGTTCGTACCGTTTCTCTGTGAAATATAATTTATTTTTAAATCTACTAGAATTTCTTTTTTCATCTGAAAGATAAAGATGTTTAAAGATAACTATAGGACCTTGGTCTTTCTTCAGTAAAAGAATGTCATTTTTTTCCTAAAAAGGTTGTGTAAATTTCCATAGTGGATCTCAGTGACTTTAAATGCCATATACTGCAGACATTTCAGACATGTAGATGATGTAGAACCCTACACCAGAGAGTTTTCAGAAAAGGTTCCAAGCAGAATTCGTTTAGAAAGAAATCTATTAACCATATAAAGAAAGCTTGATGAATCCTTTGTTCTATATACTGTATATAAACACCCAGTCACTGACCTGTCACACTTTTTTTTTTTTTTACCCCCAAATCAGGATTTTGGCCAATTCCCTCCCACTAGCTAGCTCGCATTCTATGTCACAGGAAACTGAGCACTTGTAGGAAAATGCTAACTGCCCTCTTCTGCATACACAAGCTCACAGATGCACACAGCTGTCACTCTGATTGACAGAGGAGACAGTAATTCCATGGTTTGCAGTTCTCTCTCTTGGACTTCCGGCCATGAAATTGCCATCTCTCAATGATAGGAACACTTTTCTGTTGAATAGAGTTCTGCAAAAATGAGTCCTAAAACCCGGAAATGAGTTAGCATTTTAGCACTAAAATAATTGATGGAAACATCGTACTGGATTTTTGTCAAGGGAACCAGGGTGATGCTAACTTCTGGGTTGGCCTACAAAAATACATCATTTCTGCAGCACTCTATTGTCCCAGTTTTAAATATTCTTCAATAGTGGCAGTATAAGCAACAATTTGCATTTCTTTTCCACAATAGAAGAGTTTCTTGATAGTTTATCTTTTTTAAACTGTTCCAGGAAAGAGTTAAGTGGACACACCCATCATCCAAGTGGACCCATCCAAGAAATATTCATAATTCAATTTTGTTATGAAGTTGTTATGGTTGCACACATATCCAGAATAATCCGGATTTTCCCTTGTGTGACCTGTAAGCTGTAGGCCAGCCGTGTGCATTATACACTGTCTGGGATGCTCTGGTTTGTTTCTACATGTTGGCAATAGAAGTAGATATGGCCCATTTGTCTTGGCTGATATATACTGTCCTGAGAGTCTGGGGAAAGTGTTAGCGAAGCTTAGTATCACTTTTTAACTGTGCAGTAATATGCAACGCACCAAGTCAAGGGTAAATTTTAATATGTTTATGCATGATTAAACAAATCAGTATATCTTTCCTGAGAATATACGTTTGCATGACTAAGCATAAAGTGCCAACACACCAGAGTGATCTCAAAGATGTACAGTATGTCAGAGATGAAAGGTCAAGTCGTCGTCTTTCAGACTTTATGTTTCCTTTCGTTAACTGCTTTATGATTTTGGACAGGGCGAGTGCATGGTTTACTGATTACTAAGAGAGAGTCGTCTGTCCAGCTCTTTCCTGGTGTGATCTATAGCTCTGAAAGTAGACCGGACACAGTTCTTGAGCTTGCACAATTCGGATTCCTCCTCTAAACTGACCTTTAATAAATACTAATACTAATAAATACATTTCCAACTAAATGAACAGATTTATCTAAAAAAAAATAAAAAAATAAAAATTGTATCTCAGATGGACTTTGTACACTCAGACTCAGTTAATGTGTCTATTCAATAGAAAACGCTGATTTAAAAAAACAACAAAAAAAACCAAAACAATAATGGTAGTGCTCCAGTTTTGGTGAAGTTATACATAGAGGTTAAAGACAACCTAATTCAAGGACAAAGTCATGAAAAGCAAAAAGACAAAAAAAGACAAGACAAAAAAAAAAAAAAAAAAAGTGTGCGTATGAGTGTGTCAGACTGACTGGAGCACTCCCACTGATCATATCATAATCATCGTACCATTATCATCAGGGATCTACTTGTCTAGTTATGACAAAATGATACAATTATTTCAATTTCCTTTCACTTTGACTGACCTTTTTGACACATTAAATTCAGCTTTTAAGCTTTTATGACAACAAAACAGCTTTTATGACTGCTGCTGCCATTTCATCACTCAGTGACAACAAAAGGACAGTAGCACTAAAAAAAAAGTAGCTCTTTTGTTTCTTTCCTGTGTCTCATTGAATAGAATGTTGTTCAAGGGTAAAGCCATATATATCGCACAAGGTTAAATATGTTCAAGTACACCACTGGTACCATGAACCACAAATGCTATAGGCAGGTTGAACAAAAACAACCGCTCCCACCATCCTCGGCTTGCCATTGTTGTGCATGACGGACCCATTCAGACTACCCTTGTATTTACTGGTGCTTTTTGGAGGAGGGGGAGTCCAATGTAGTCTTGGAACGTTTGTAATGAAACTCGTACATACACGGAAGTCAATTTTTTAATTTCTGTCTTGGCTTTCTTACTAATCCTGTCTGAAACTCATCCTCTCCTAGACTGATCCAAGGAAAGCATCAGACAAATCTACCTCACCCCTCAACCCCTCCTTCCTTCTAGGATTATGAGCCAGCAGAGATAGAAAAACAGCAGGACATGTTCCAAGGTTGCTCCTTTCGATCCCATGTCTTAAATTAGAAAACAGTACCTCAGCAAGACCATGTTCACTTAAGTCATTTGAGCACGAACACATGGCAACGGCTGTAAACAACCGAGCCCTACCTGCAAGAGCAGTCTTACCTTGCAGCTGTTTGAAACGTCCCTCTAGCTGGTTGTAGTTGAAGGGCATCTGAGATGAATAGCCTGATCCATGATAGAGATCCTCGGCCCCCCCAGACCCCCAGTCTGTCTCCATGTTCCCTTACTCAAACGGGATCCAGAACTCCCAAACTCCTGGCAAACCACGGAAAAGCAAGAGTGCCAAAAATGGAGGGAAGCAAGAAAACAAAGCAAAGATTCACCAGGATTTCTTCCCTCCTTCAAACTCAGGTTTGTTCCCTTTCCCTGAAGTGAACAAAAAAGAAATCCAGATGACTTGGGAACTGGTCTGTTGGAGCGTTATTCCAGTCTAATACTTGAGAAATAGTCAACACAGCAGGATCTGTTCCAGAGAGGAGAAGGAGGAGGAGGAGAAGGAGGAGGAGGGAAGCATGCGTCTCCTCTGATTGTTCTCGATCTGTCTTCCCTCCCTGACCATTCAAATGTGGCCTCTCCCCCCACGGCTAAGCACGCACACACCCACCATCCTTCCCTTACTCGGCTCTTCCTCAGTCAAGCCTCTCTCCGAGCAAAAGTGGGCTACAAAGTGAGAACCACAAAATCACTTCGGCGTTAGAGAGGACGTGAACAGAAGCAGGCCAATGAAAGGGCTTCCCTCCAGCACAGCGCACCTTTGTTGGGCCAGACTAGGAGGAGGTGGTGGGTGGGAGGAGAACTCGGGGTTGTAATTTCACCAGAGGCCCTGCCATTGCCTGAGTGTTTAGAAGTGATCTCACTGCCCTCATTACCATAAAGGCGGGCAGTAGGTGGAGCGAACAAGGAGAAGGAGAAGGAGGAGGAGGACTGTACCAAGCCTCCAGTGAAGAGAAGGGGTAGAAATGGAACAGGATAACATTCAGTTTCCCTGCATTGTTGTTTCAGAAGCTTGATGGATGGAAATTTGTTGCCACAAGAAATGCTAAAAGCCCTTTTTGGGATGGCAGGGCAACCAATGTCCCGTCTAAAAGCTCATTTGCAAACATCCTGCTTGAGCAGTCAACCGTCACCACCCCCCACCTTTCCTGTCGCACTTCCGTTTGCACAAATGCAAAGGGAAAGGCTCCACCTCTGCATACATGTGTGTGGACTTCCAAGCGAGTCTGTCGAGTAAGTAAATATGTAGCACACTTCCTCTGAGAGCACTAGCTCTTGTGTCTCAGGCCTGCAGTCTGGGGGCTACTCCTGTGCTTGGCTGCTCTCACTAGAATAAATCACAGAGGGAAAATTTCCTTATGATTGATGAGCTGATGATAAATGTCTCCCTAAGCATCCTGTCTGCTCTCTGTCCCCTAATGGGACAGAACTTGGACCTTGACACAGAGCACAGTCGGGTCTTGTTATGCACTAGTGGATGAAGAGAATGATCGTGGAAAAAAAAGGCTGAGATTTATTCTGGGGCATAACTTCGCTGGGCTTATTTTAACATTTAACAGGAATACCACATGAAACCTTGTTCGGACTCATATCAATCTCCTCATTAGAGTTATACCGTTGAGCGGGTCTCATCCTTTAATATTGATAAGAATTCCTCAGTTAAAGAGGGCAAGTAGCAGGAATAACATGTGGTACAAAAATTACCCCCCGTGAGCATATTTCATTTTTCCCATAACACAATATGCACCATAGTTTATGGACCATGGGATTTCAGCCGCAAGATCTGGCCTGACTCAGTGGCTTTGAGGAATATTATAGAGAAATATTTGTGGTTGTGTCAGCGGGCAGTCACAAGTTACCCACGTGCTCTCCACACCCCTGCAGGCATCACTGATCTTTTTTGACCTCCCTGTGCCCTTCTGTTTTCTGTTCATTCTGACTATTAGCTGTGGAATGATTTCTCATAGGGCTTTGAGAAGTAACAGCCAGAGATGTGTTTTTATGTTCTTCTCCTTTCACTTTGAGTAGAGAGGGGAGGGGACGTTTCCTGGAACATGAGTTAGACACTCAGTGCAGCTGGTCGCTTCATTTAAAAAGGCCAAATTGCTATTGAAGGGGAGTTCTCATTAAAAATAGTAATAACTGTATATATTCATTTTTGCAGTGAAGCTTGAAGAAACAATTGAAGAAAGTTGAACAGAGTTGTATCATACAACGGGGTTTTAAAGAACAAGCTGCATTTAAATAAAATAAAAAAAACAAATAAATAAAAACATGGCATGATATATGTAATATTGCTCCTTTCAACGTCACATTGGAAGTGGGAATTTAGAACTGGGAGTTACGTCATTTTTCACCTCTACGTTTTCGGGTTACACAATGGGGAAAAGAAACTGGCTCCATGAATGCTTGTCTTTTGTTTGCTCTGTTCATGCACCAAAATTCCACAATCTAGCCAGCTAACTTTATCAAAGAAAATCAGTGATAACTTCTTCTGGATCACTGCATATCCTTCACTGATTCGTCAGGCCCCTACCATATGACCATTACACTACCTTGATCGTATACACAACAACACGGAGACTGAACCGCAAGCTTTGCTGGCTTTGTGGTCATTCTTAGCAGCCATTGTGCAGTTAAATTCTGTATTTTATAATACTGCAGCTGCCTACGTGCGCAAGAGGCAAGCTATGATTAAAGAAATCGGCAACAAATCTCATTTCAATCGGCGTAAGCCCTACATGGAACGCCAGTTTGTTGTGCCTGCCGGTGACTAGCAACCAACTTCCTGTTTACACTTGTATGCGCATGAACAGTGTGCATGAATGGTCATGTGACATGCGTATTTGCTCGTGTAGTGTGGACGGAGATCGTTTCTGAAACACAGCGGAAATGCTAGTGTGGACGAGGATCGTTTTCATTTGAAAACGAAAACACACTAGTGTAAACAGGGCCTCAGTGCTTTGTTACACTCAGTGGTAAAGTTTTCTGACAGAGGTTTGCGGAGTTTGTAATTTCAGGGTTGAGGGCAACCTTCCCAGCTTTCCAACTAGGAATTCTAAGTTGAGAAGGTGTTTTCTTTGGTTTTTTTCCTAGCCTAAGGTCAGAAATGCAGAATGACAAGCTTTAGCTGAATGCAGCTTAACAGCACTTTAACAACACAATGCCCAATATATAAAACTAAAATTGTATTACGAACCAATAGAAACAAGAACAATACCATCTGTATTCGTCTCTAATACTCCAGCACAAGATAAATGTGTGTTTTCAAGATTGTTTGGTTCTGAACTCAGACAACAGGCCCTTCAGGACGCATATCTCATGCTTAACCTTTCACATGATGTTGCAATGTGATCTTGAAGAGAATGGGCCCATGAAACCGCACAGTTCCAACGAGAGCAACTCATGCCAACGAGTACATCACTAACCGTGACATTTTATTGCCTGTGAGCTCATTATATTTGCTGATTTCAGCAGAGCGAATGAATCCGAGGTGTCTGGACAGGAAAGGTGAAGGGTAAGAGAGTTCACAGATGCAGAAACATGACGCAATGCGAGAGGCATGCTGTAAGCATGGAGTGGTTTTTACTAGCATCTGGGTGACAAATGCAGGGAAGGAAGCCATGAGGAAGGACAGAAAAATTCATGGGCGTTTCCTCTGTAAGCAGCCATTAGGAAGACAAGCTCTAAAGGCTTGAATTGGCGTAAAACACGTACTAGATTTAGAAGCTTTGCCTCTTTAGACACATTTTTTTCGAAATGATTGGTTTAAAAATGACCCTTGGTGAAATACATTTATCATTTCAGTGTGTAGCACTGCTATGGTTTGAGCGATTGACTTCATGTAAATATCATAAGGTATTTCCTTATCTGAGGCATTTCTAAAAGTTATGCTCAAAGGAGCAAAGCTAATAAATCTAACCCATGCTCATGTTGGAAGACTTTTCCTTGGAGGAACCTTTTTAATGCTGCTTCACTTTTTCCTATACATTTCCCCTATACTATACTGTCTGTTTCTGCTCAATCTGGCAACCGTTAATTGAGGCATGCTGAAAAAAGTGGTGGAGGGGGATGTATGTCATTGTATGGGCTCCTCTCATGGCAGGCCACATGGTCTACATTAGTGGGGTATGCTGAGTGCTAGTGGGGGGGATTCCTGCCTTAAAGACCCTCTGGGACTAGAAAGTGTGCTAACGTTACATCCTGTCAGTTTCCCAGAGTCAGCTCAGAAATGCAAGAGAAAAGAACTGCAGTGAAGTGTTTTATTATATTTCCTCGAAATTTCAAGCGGTGCGTATAATATATTAATGATAACTAAGGGTTAGACTAGAGTTGTGCATCAGGATACAACAGAAACAAAAAGCCACAGGCGTGGGCAGGTTTTACTTTCATGCAGTGGGAGCAGTCAGGTATGAAGCAGGCTAGGGAATGATTGGAGAAACTTTCTGCAGAACTTGGCAGAATTGGCCAAACTTTCTGTAGGAGTGGGCGTGATTGGGCAGAATTTCTTCGGGGGGGTGAGGGGAGTTGTTTAAAGAATTCCTTTGTGAGTGGTGGAATTAGTCAGAATTCCTTTGAGAGTGTGTAGGATTACTCAGAATTCCTTTGGGAATGGGGGATTGGTCACACTTCCTTCGGGAGTGGGTGCGACTGGTCAAAGTTTCTGCAGGACCTGGAGGGATTGGTCAAAATTTCTGCAGGAACTGGAGGGAGTGGTCAAAATTTCTGCAAGAACTGGAAGGATTGGTCAAAATTTCTGCAGGAACTGGAGGGAGTGGTCAAAATTTCTGCAAAAGTGGGGGGATTGGTCAGAATTCCTTTGAGAGTGTGTAGGATTAATCAGAATTCCTTTGGGAATGGGGGATTGGTCACACTTCCTTCGGGAGTGGGTGCGACTGGTCAAAGTTTCTGCAGGACCTGGAGGGATTGGTCAAAATTTCTGCAGGAACTGGAGGGAGTGGTCAAAATTTCTGCAAGAACTGGAAGGATTGGTCAAAATTTCTGCAGGAACTGGAGGGAGTGGTCAAAATTTCTGCAAAAGTGGGGGGATTGGTCAGAATTCCTTTGAGAGTGTGTAGGATTAATCAGAATTCCTTTGGGAATGGGGGATTGGTCACACTTCCTTCGGGAGTGGGTGCGACTGGTCAAGGTTTCTGCAGGACCTGGAGGGAGTGGTCAAAATTTCTGCAAGAACTGGAAGGATTGGTCAAAATTTCTGCAGGACCTGGAGGGATTGGTCAAAATTTCTGCAAAAGTGGGGGGATTGGTCAGAATTCCTTCTGGAGAGGGGGGACTGGTAAGAAATATTTCAGTAGTGAAGGATTAGTCATAAATCCTTTGGGAGTAGGAGGACTGGTCAGACTTCTTTTGGGATGAGTAGAATTGGTCATTACTCCTTTGGAAGCAGGAAGGATTGGTTATAGTACCTTCAGGAGCAGGTGGGATTAGTCATAATTCCTTCGGGAGCAAGTGTGGGATTGGTCAGCATTCCTTTGTGAGCTAAAAAACATTCCTATGCATATGTCCAGGTTAGACTGCATGATGAAAAGTCATGGATCTTGCCTCCACATTGGCAAGCTCCTTTTAAGTCACTGATTGCTGGACACAGTGAGGTCAATCACAGAAAGACCTTTTCCCTAGAATACCTCCTTGTCCGGATGCGTGTTTTGTCATTTTCACAACCTGACCTCTTGACAGAGAAAATGAGCAAGTATTTTTAACCGGCTCCTTCGTGTCAAGTATTTGAATTCCCAGGGGGGTAAACTCACAACCGAATTATACAGCTTGCTGTGTTCGTGCCCTTGACCAAATTCAACAGCAGCAAGTCTTAAGCAATTTTTATTCTGTAGCACAGTGCATGTCTCTGTTATAAACTTTGTTTAGTTTGTTTTCAAATCAGTTAGTACCAATACTGCGGTCCTTAATGTGGTATCTGTATGAAAAAATTGATATTGTGACAACACTACAATGTTTATCTTATTCCGATCTTCTCTCTTCCCTTACAATTGGGTGGAGTAAGAATGAGAGAGAGAGAGAGAGAGAGAGAGAGACGCATACGCTCTGTGTGCTCAGGAATGCAGGAAAACAGAATCATGTGAAAAGCAGGATGCTCACTGGAATTCTAGGGGGCCTTTTTCCAACACTCCTAAAACTGGATTGCGGTCTCGGGCAAACGAAGGAGACAGAAGAAAGGCCATATTATATTTTACGTTCTAACTTTTTTGAGTTTTTACAGGAATATCTGAAGTACTCTCTGAGCTGTGTGGGGGGAGTAAACGAGAGGTTTAGAGGTTTAAAGCCAGGCCCGTTTAAGCTCCACTGCCTTCTGGCAACAACAAGTCTCACTCTTCTGGTGCTTTTAAGAGTGCCCTCTCGCCCAATGCTCTCTCTCTCTCTCTCTCTCTCTCTCTCTCTCTCTTGTCTCCCGTGCCATCTTCCAGCCCTTCAGTAGAGAGCCATCATAAACAACATCATGTCTCTGTAAACAGTGCACTTATGGGCACTTTAAAAACGACCGCTGCTGGGAGAAAGTAGCTGAAAACAGACACAGTAAATGCGCTACTGTCCGGATATCCCTGTCATTTCTTTATGCATAAACACAATCGGCTAGGAATGTGAAATAACATACTCAAATCCAATTACGTTTCTAGCGTCCTCTGAGCACTACTGAGCCATGTAACTGAGACCAACCTAATTACAGGATCCCTGTAGTGCAGCAACCAAAACCTAAAGATGGTCTTTCACTTGAATAATAATGCATTAGGATTCTTAAGTATTTATTTTTTCTGTACCCTGAGCCATTTACATGATACACAAAAGCATGTATCGTATTACATCCTAATCTGGATATCTTTTGAAGAATACTAAGTAGAGAGAGAAAGACCAAATGGAAAGGCATGAGAGTACCAGACGAAGGTCAGTTAGTAATTAATAAATAAATAAATAAATAAATAAATAAATAAACTTTTTGTGTGCTTCTAATCTAGTAATGACCTACCCACTGTGTACTTTAAAATACTGCTCATTACTGTTCAAATATCTAAAATGTAATTATCCATATGGAATACAATTGGGCATGGAACCCAACACAAGGGACATTTCATGATGGAAAAATTCCATGTTGGCCATTCTAAACAGGATATTTAGGCTGCTTTCACATTCGCCATCTTTGTCTCAACAACCAGAGCACATTTTAGTACAGAAAATTGAGCAGAATGTGGTCGTTTATAAAAAGCACTGTTGTCTGCTTTTTTTTTTTTTTAAAGTCACAGTGGAGCTTCCCAAGTTGAAAAAATGTCAACTTTTCTCAAAAAAGCACTGGGTGACATCAGGCACATTTTAATCTCCAGACTAATCAGGTTGCCAGTTGGTTGGGGAAATTGAAAAGACTTCATTCCAACATTGCAATTTAACTAAAAATAGCAACTATTTGGGGGGCATTTACCAGTATGTGATGTGATGTCCCACTTTAACTGTAGCTGCAAGCTGTCAAGTCATACCGGCAGCTCAAAAGCTACAGCAAAGACATCGCCACTTACCCCGAAAAAGGACAAGCATAAAAGCACCCTTATTCCACACACACACACACACACACAAATCTGGCACAAGGAATTCCTCAGGGTTCCAGCATAACCCCTCACCTGCTAAGGCCTTGATGCGTGAGCGCTCGAACAGGCGGGCCGAGCTGTTCTCGTTGTCCCACTCCTCATCCCAGCGGTTGTTGACAGTATCCTGGTACTGCTGCTGGATGTCCATGTGGTCATATTCGGCGGCTACTGTCGTCATCCTGACCTCTCACCTTTTGGCCTTTTCACTGATCACACTTCCTCATGGGCGGCTCCCTATGAAGCCCTACAAAACGGAAGGAAGGAAAACGTTTTATATCTAGATACAAATAGCATCAGCATCACACAAATCTAAACACTTTAAGCAAGCAGGAATGAAATCCATCCAGTTTGGACTTATGGGTAAAAAGTTCTAGTTTCCAAGTATTATGTACACAACAATGTAAAACGACACAATAGTGGGTTTTAAGGTCTAGTTACGAACGTTAAATAAATGAGTTCCCAGGTTCACCCTCGAGGTAAAAAAAAAATTAAAATACCTATAAGAGGCTACCACCCCAGTGATTAAGTGTTTAATGCCTAAATGCACAATCGATATTATATTTAAGTTCTCTGTTTGGGGAGCCCAGTGGTGCTCAAGTACTGTTGCCAGCTCACTGCTTCAGGGTTCCTGTTTTGATCTTGAACTTGTGTTACTGTGTGTCCTCATAGGTTTCCTCCAGGTTCTCTGGTTTCCTCCCAACATGTCAGTAGGTGGATTGGCTACTCTACATCGCCTCTAGGTGTGAACAGATGTGTGCATGGTGTCCTGAGAAGGACCGACATCCCATCCAGGATTTATTCCAGCCTTGAGCCCAGTGTTCCCGGGATAAGCTCCAGATCCACCTCAACCCTGTCCAAGAGTTCGCAAATACTGAAGATGAATGGATGGTACAACCTCCAGTGTGAATTTACACTCAAAGATAAAATAGGGCTCAAGATATAGTAGGGCTCAAGGAAGTAAAAAGTATGCTTAAGGGCGTTTCCGTTGACAAGTACTTGGCCTACATACATAGAGTGTTCCATATTATATATCACAAGTTCACCTGTTTTCTTTTTCACAACTTTACTAACAAAAATATTACTGGATGGGGAAAGGCTGGGCCCTCCTATGGACAAAGCTATGTGTGAGGATCTGTGTCATGAGAATCAGAGTGAACTCTAGACTAAAGCACATCTTCAGGGTCCTTCTGTATTATCTTTAGGAGACATACCACCCTCCGCTGGTCAACCTCTAGAACTGCACTGTGCAACATCAATCCTCTTGTATGGTGAATCCTCGGATGAGTGCAGTAATTAGTGTGTCTCATCTATTTAAGTGACAACATGCTGAGTTTTGGGGCAAAAGCTGCTTGCTAACCATAACCCCTTCTTCCTGTCAATCCTTTCTCTGTTAACTGAAATCAGTACTCTCCCTTCTGCATGCATGAGTGCAGATTAGTTTGGCGAGCTCAGCGAATACCTCTTGTGTGTATTGTGTGTTTGTGTGAAGTCCTGTTGTCAGCACTATGCCGACCGAGAGAGTCAGAAACCTATGAACCCAGCATGTGTGTGAGGCCTTTCTGCAAAAGTGCCAGACACAGTGAACACACAAAACAAACAAAATAGGCGTCTTTTCTTGGTGGGAATGCAGGCCTTCCCTCAATGCCTGGCTTGTGGCACTGTTGGCTTCAAACTCCATTTAAAACCTAATTGCTACCATAAGGCTTGAGCTGTGCAAAAAATAATGCATTTCAGTCCTGTGGGATTCCCCGAACCACCACCCCACCCCCCTACCCCCATTCCCTTTTCTTTCAGTACTCCCACACACCATTAGGATCAGTGCTCGGCGGTCTGACTATTTCTGCATGTGAAACGCTTGATTAGCATCTCACTGCAGGTTGTGCACAACACAGCAATTAGGCTGAAGGAGCCTATCGTCGACACCCTCCTGTCTGCATTTCTCCATACCGACCCCTTCTGCGTATGACTAAGAGCGTTTGCTGTGTCTCTGAATCTCCGAAGGCGGTGAAGTTGGCTAAATATAACCACGCCGCTGGGCCTGGTTTTTAACATGTATAGACTGCAGTGGTTGAAGTGGGCACAGGCACAAAAGCACACACTCTGGCAGCAGAACGGATAAACACACAGGTGGCATGAGAACCCAAACACGTCGTTTATACACTGAAGCAGCAGTCTGAAAAAACCACACGTACACCCACATACAACAGCAGACATATGCACGCAGTTGGCTTTCGGGAACCGGCTGATATTTAATCTTCAAGGCACAGTTTTCAGTATACTCCCAATTGCACAAAATAACTCGGTAACTCGACAAAAAGTAAACGCAAACGGAGAAAAGTACAGCAAAAGAAATGACGTAACTACAAACGATAGTTAATGCGACACTGCAAACAAACAGTTCCAAAATAAATCGAGGGGGGAAAATGTCTCAATTCCTTGTTTTTGTTTGCAATATAGAAATGTTTTGGGGTTTTTTTTGTATCAGAGTGAGCAAATAACTAGCTAAAAAACTAACACTACGGAAAGTGCTATGCTTCCTGGTCAGGTCAAGTCTTGTTAACAAGCCTAGCAATAAAGTTTTGACAGTTCATTTGTATGGGAAAACACAGCAAAGCAAAAAAGAAAAAGAAAAAAGGAATTAGCTTGCAGTAGTAGCTGTTTTTGTTTTGCATCAATCAAGTTCATCCAGAAGGCACGGTTGTGTTCTTTTCCTGGCTAACAACATGATGTCCTCTGAACTAGTGATTTGTCTCAGCATACCAATGAGTCCCCAATCAGCTCCCAAATGGCCCACTGCCACTGTTTCCCACACCAGACAAACTTCTGATTTTATAACCATTGATTGTTTTGAATTGCCTGACTAAGACTGAAGTAAAACGATTCATAAAATGTTACTCTACCTTTAATGAAGGGAAAAACATTTCATTGCGCTTCAGTTTGGACTCTGAGACTCAAACACCATTTCACCGTTCACAATAATGAACGGCTCAGACGTTGAAAAGGTTTCCATGGAAGTAAAGTACACTGAAATACTGAAGAGTCAGCTCTCAACATTCATCTAAAAGAGTCGACTCGTTTGGATCGACGTTTGCAAACGACACATTGATACTCTGAATTTCTTTCAAAAGGCTTTTTCGAGGTCCTTAGAATGCTTCAAAAATGTCTTCCTGTCAAAACATACAAGACCAATACAGGACCAGCAGGTGTGTATGTCACTGAATGTCCTCTCAATCTCATAACTGCAACATCATTTTAAAACATATAGGACCGGAATGTTCTTCTAACATTTCCATATAACAAGCATGTGTGTGAAACCGAAAACTGGACATCTGCAAATGGTTGTTTTTACATGGATATTGTTTGCAGATGTTAGGTTATATTAGGTTATATTTACCTTGCGTTTTCTTAATTCTGCTTGTCATCAAAATTAATTGCAAAACACAAACTACCTAGCTAATGTTAGCTGTTTACTGAACCACAGTGTTGAATCACACCACACCAGGATCGCCTGATTTGAACTGTACTGTGATGAAGAAATTAGAACGACGAAAAGTCTTAAGCTACACCTGTTCTAGAGAATTCTGATCCAGAAATTTGACACAAAGGAGTTGGTAAACAATAGCTCGAAAGCTATAAGAGGCAGAGGTTTGGTGCTCAGGGTGGAGACTTGCAGGATATCAATAAGCTCATAAGCTGAGGAAATCTACCCTCCGTCCACAAGAACATCATCGTATCGATTTTGTTTTTCCTTCCAGATACTGTAAGTCATGCGGACGCCTGACAGCCAGCCGAGCGCACTGCTCTGTCTCATGTATTGACTGATGTAGTCTTACTGCATCCTCAATCAGAAAACGCACCCTTGTGAATCCTGATACGTGAATACATAACCATGGTTTGCAAAACAGCAATTAAGATGCACTCTGATGAACAAGGACAAGTGCATTTCTGTTAGCGATCAGCATACGATCAGTAAGCAACAACGTGAGTAATGTATCCCACATGAGGGAGACTGTATATGACTGATAATGCGTTTGCATTAGCCGGTTTCCTGTAACCGGATATGAGACTTGGATTATTCTGTGCGTGCATGCGAGCTAGTTAGCGTTTTTCTCCTCTGTCTCAGAGCGGTGTGCAGCCAAGAAAAAATGTCAAACGGCGCTAAAATTATCCTCACTTTATCACACGTTCCTCTACCTATTCTCGGATCATCATCATCATCATCATCATTACTGCCCCCCCATCCTCCCTTTCTCTCACTCCATCTCTTAAAGACCATTACCGGCTCCTCCTTTCTGTGCTCCTCCACCACTAATTCCATTAGCTCTAAAAGAAAAGACAAAAGGATTTTGTATTATGATAGGGATCGATTATTATTCCACCGCCGAATCAGTTCTGCAGGCCGAGCACTGTGATTAAACGCCATTGTACATCCGCAAGCCTTACAAAACAAGCTTTATTTTTGGTCTGACAGCAGATTTTATCTTTCGGCGGTTTAATGGCCCACTTTAGGAGCTCTTTCGGTTTTAAGCCGAGTTCCTGTCTGGGAGAAACGCTAATGTGGGTGTGAGACGCGGCCGTGCTTTTAGCAAATGGCCCCCTACTGATCAATTTAAGGAAGCATGACTCCTAACGCGTGATGGACCGATTCTGTTTCAGTAACTCCAATAAGGTTGGCAGATATATATATATATATATAGACTAACACATTCTAAACATTATCCAGTTCTTCAGTTTATAATCACTATGAAATGTATATACAGATCTGAATGTGTTAGTCTATATATATATAATTATTATGTAAGGAATAAAAATTCAGTGTGGTAACAATTATCTCAGCACCCCACAGCACAATCTAAAGTGTTTCATGTCTCTTATTCCAACACTTTGCCAATAACTATATTTTTTATTCCTTAACATTGACACATCATTACTGGACAACACTTTTTATTCGTTTATAGTTAGCGTTAGTTGCCATTATCACTTATGTTATAGCAGCTATACATGGTCGCTTCTTCACCAGCCTCTCTTTTTCTGTCTTTCTAAAAAAAACCAAACAAAGCAAAATGCAGATTATCTTCTGGAGAAACCAGAAAGTGAAGACTCTCTTATTGTGACACTGGAGACTCCTTACATTAAACATTAATAAACCTATGATTTGACTTACAGCGGGAACTACTATTAGAACTGCTGTTATAGAAAATTAATCAATACTTTCTGACCAATGAGATATTGTGGTGTAACATTAAAATGGATATTGTTGTTTAGTGGTTCCCAAGTGAACTCCGAAAGGTGGAATATTGACACTGATTTGTTTGTGTACACATTTACATTAACATCGTAAAGCTCCTGTATATATTCAGAGCTGGGTCGAGAAAGCATTAAGCATCTCGCTGATATGATGGATCGATTTATGGAGAGACAGAAAGAAAGGCCAATGGACCAGCAAAGATCTTGCAGATAAGAAGTTCGCGCATTAGCTAGAGATCATCACTGTTTGAGATCATCACCTCTCTGTCAGGCTCCTGCCTCTCCCTCTCATCCTGGAAAGAAAACCTAGCTAATGCTATTACTCCAACAAATGGCCTCTGGTGGGGTTTTTTTCTCCTTCTCAAGAAGAAAAACAAACCTGGAGATCTGGAGCAGAGTGGCCATTATGAAACAGGAAACCCAAGCCTCTGATTTCATGTAAACTTGGCAGGATCACAACTCCCTGATTGGACCGGAGCAAAGTCAAATACCAGCTATAACTGATCATAACTTAGATAGCATGCGGTTTTAACCTCAGACTGATTAAATAAAAGAATACTTAAAATTTGCCTTAAGAAATTTTATTTCATTTTGTCTTGTTTCCTGAAAACATCCAGGTCATGAGTTTGATTGCCAAAAGGGGGCGCTCTTGTGTGGTTTTACTTCATCGAATAGCATTTGGAACAACTTAAACATTTTTTGGTCATAACTGAGAGTTGTATCTAGGATGTCATGTTTATATTGTTCTCAGGATTTACTGGATTTTTTTTTTTTTTTTAAATGATGAAACGTTTCCAAAGCACCAACACCCTTTACTGAGGACTCCACCAATCCATCCACAGCTGTCTCAGTATAACATGTCTCTCACTGAACTCAGATGTTGGGTCCACCCTACTGGCTCAATCACACACACACACACACACACACACACACACACACACACACACATATATACACTCGAACCAAATGTCTATACACCAATAGCACAAGTAAAATATATATTCAGGTTATGTTTAACATCTCATGATGACTTGCAGGAGTTTCACTTACCCAAAGCTACTAATAATGACTTATAACTAGTTATGTGGGGAAGCCAATAAAATACATAGGTGTGAAAATGTAATGTTAAATAAATCCGTTAAAAAAGGTCCCGCTGACGCTTTTTTTTTTTTTTATAGAGACTGTTTTTGAACATGAGTGAAAAAAAAAAGTACTCAGGAGCTAAACTTAACAAAAAATATACATTCATTCTTTCATTCATCTTCAGTAACTGCTTTATCCTGGTCAGGTTTGCAGTGGAGCCGGAGCTTATCCCGGGAACACTGGGTTCAAGGCGAGAGAATTCACCCCCAATGGGATGGCAATCCATCACAAGGCTCCATATACATGCACACAAACACACACTCATTCACACCTAGGGGTAATTTAGAGCCATCAATCCACCTATCTGCATGTATTTAGGAGATGGGAGTAAACCAAAGAACCTGGAGGAAACCCATACCAACAAGAGGAGAACATGGGGAAGTCCACATAGACAGTAATCCAAACTCAGGATACAGGATACTCAGCTGTGAGGTTCCACTATACCCGAACGTATAGATAATGTGCCTATAAATGATTAATTTAAAGTGGAAGTATCCACCCACCAACGGACAAGTATGCTACTTTTACATTTATCGCATTTGGCAGACACCATTATCCAGAGTGACTTACATTTATCTCACTTACACAACTGACCAGTTGAGATTTGCCCCTAGACTTAATTGTTTGCCTGTTGGTAAAATGCAAATCTCCATTTGTTTGTTTGTTTGTTTGTTTGTTTTTTGTATAGACTACTTGTAACATTGCTAGCCAAATCAACTTGCTAATTGCAATAACGCTAGCTGATCAATTTAGGCTACAAGCTCCTTATAGCTTGACTATAAATAAACATTTAATGTTAGTTAAATTGTAGTTTATGTTGTTGTATTTTGTACCGTTACTCATTAATAACATACTATAAGTGTAACATACTAAAGTGCATTATGAACAATTGCATTGTTAGAATAGTTTTGTGTAACATAATTCTTTTAAAAAAAAAGCTTGATTTTGCTGTGGCTTTTTTTTCAAAATTTGCCAAATTGTTTTGCACGGTCTTTTGCAGTAATGTTTGGTGGCAAATGAGAGCTTTTCGCTGTACTCGTGTTCGACACACGTGAATCAAAGAGGGCTTTGGCTGAATGCGTGTCGTGATGACGTCACATGACACGTCTCGGCCCAAATCTACGGTAATTTTTAAAAATCGCAGGCTCCTCCGTATATTGCGAAGTTTGCTTGATTTTGCGTTCATTTCTGCGATCTTTAAGACACAACAACGGTCTAACTTGAGTCGGAGAATTTTATGGATGAATTGAATGAAGAACATAATGGAGATTATAATTTAGCAATGAAGAAATGCATAATGGATGAATGGAGGAAAATTCCGCTTGCTAAACTTAACCAACTGGAGTCTTCACTCAGCGCCCAAACACTTAGTAAGTGTTATTAAAAGAAAAGCTGATGTTACACAGTGCTAAACAAGTCGACTGTCCCAACTTTTTTTGGAGTGTGTTGCAGTCATCATCTTTGAAATGAGTGTATATTTCCAAAAATAAAGGTAAAACATCAAATAATGTGTTAATAATGTGTTTTCAATATAATACAGGATGAATTGAATTTTCAAACGACTCTTTTTGTTTGTTCTTTTGCATTTTCCATACTGTCCCAACTTTTTCGGACTTGGGGTCGTAATTAAACACCAGTTTTTAGTTTGATAAGAGTTGTTATTTCAATAACACTCAAGTAAAGTATAAAAACCCTGAAATAATACTTACGTATAGTAATGAAATGCAATTACTCAAGTATTTTCCATCCATGAGCTTAAGTATGTGAAACTCGCTTAACAAGCAGACCTGATTTAGTGCCCTAAAACTATACACTAAGAGGATTTGTTGTATTTATTGTGCTGCGTTTAATATGTGACCCTTTATATCACACTGTAGTGCCGCTATTCCTCTCACTTGCCCCTTGCTAACAGCTTGTGCACGGATCTATGGAGTCACCATGACACTCGGCATCCATGGAAACCTTTTCAGACCTTAACAGAGAAAGACACTGAAGCAGTGGATGAAAAATGGGCTTCACTTTGTGTACAGCACTGTGTCTTTTTTGACTCTGGGATAAAACTGTCCGAGTCTGTGCCATGGCCTCGGCAACGGTCAGTCTGACTAAAGAGGCGTAGCTGTCAGTCACAGTGAAATCAGCGTGGACCTTACGTACAACTACCAACCAAACGTTTGGACACACTAGATTAAAATTATACACCGATCAACTCCAATTGAAGCTGGATGAGAAGGGAAGAGAGCGTAAATCGGGAATACTGTAAAAAATTGAAAATCTAAAAGAGTTTTCATTTGTATCTTGGTCACTCTGTAACTCCACATGTTATTTCATAGGGTTCATGTCTTCTTTATTATTTAAAGAATAAAACACTTGGAGGCGTGCTCTTACAGGAAAATAATAAACAAAGTTCCTGTTATCACTTACATTATAGTCGCTATAAACTATTGTTCCTTCACCAGCCTTTTTTTTCTCTCTCCTTAAGTTAATAAGGCACAAAAACACCTCTTTTGATCTGTTTATTATTAGTTTTCATGCAGAGGTCCACCGTACAAAACCCAGTGAATAAGTTATTATTACAGAAATGATAATATATTAGAACAAACACACTAATACGATCGATTCGAATTACAGCCAGAACTACTGCCAGAGTGGAAAATAGTAAAAATAAGGAAAATTGTTCTATAGGCAGGAGTGTACAAACTTTTCCTGGTAGCGTATAGAAAACCTAGTGAAGAAAGCACGGCCTGGGTGACTATCGTGTCCGGGTTAAGAGGCATGGCGTAACATTTCCCGAATCTAACTGTTAATACATGTTATATGAAATGGCCGGCTGATTTAAATGTGACTTCCAGGGACCTTGTGCACAGTCAGGAACACCGCAACATATTTTCCATCATCAGCGCTGGTTCATGATGCTTCACAGCAGCAGCACACTTTAAGTGCCTCTGCATTGGAACATACATTAAGCTCGGTCGAAGTGAGCATATTTAATACGAATACAGCTACTGAGCTATAAATGATTTATTCTGTAAAATATATTCTTCTGAGCTTTGCATGCTGCCAGAGCATTTTGAGAAAATCTAACAGCATATGTGTGTGTGTGTGTGTGTGTGTGTGTGTGTCAGTGGGAGGTTCTGGTTACAGTGATCCATGTGGATTATGTTGACACTCTCTGCCCTAGTGGAGGAGTGTGACAGGGGATCATCAGGGGACACATCCTTCAACCAGATGTAGCCAGTCACACACACACACAAACACTAACTTAGTCCGTTTTTCGTACTATCCTTGTGAGACATAAGGATAATGTCTGACATAACTATTAATGCATATAATATAATAAATAATGCTATGTCATACCTAAATCTAATCCTAACCTTAACCCCAGTAATCAAATGAAACCTTTCAGCTTTTATTTTAAAGCTAGTTAATTTTTATTTTTTTTTTTTAATTTGCTGGGGACATTTGGTCCCCACCAAGATATAAAAACATGCTCTAAGCTCCCTCTCTCTCTCTAACACTACCAATCTCAGCCGTGTCTGCACACCACACACCCACGCACATGCTATATAAGCTCGCTCGCTGTAGAATGCCAACTGTTCCTAACCAGCCGTTGAAGCAATGGCTTCAGTGTGAGATATGCCCTGTTTCTTACAACTCAGATATGCCTGCTATCTCTGGCATGTATGCAGCTCAGTACTCCCTTACTTCATACCCTCGCCCCTTAGAAAACAAGCCGGGTGTGTCTGGTGCTAATTCATCCACCAGAATGTGTCTGGTCTGCTTCACTTTTCCGAAACATGGACCCAAACCAGCCGGATCGAGTCCAAAATAGCTTTCTCAGACACACGCAAATACGCACACACACACACAAATAGTATGTATATTGTAGCGCACATTTGCTGCATGTGTGCTGAAATTCTGAGACAATGCTTCCCATGCAGTTGCTAAGTAACAAACCCAGCCAGCTTTGGTGTGGAATAAGACGCTCCATCTGGTGCTGATACTCGGCAGCCTGCGGATCTCAGACGATTATAAGTGCGGGAAAATGGAGGATGATTACCGCTTGACCACAAGCTGATCGCTAAATAGCAAGAATACATTCGCTAAGCACTTAAGAAACCTCTTTACAAAGGAAGTGCTTATGCAGCAAAGTTCGATTTGATCAAATTATGAAGCACACAGGCGAATATGCTAGCCAGCATCAAAGGAAGGAGGCTAATGGGCAAAACAACAAGAGGAAAGATAAGTATCGTAGTAAAAAACAAACCTGAATCTTTGTTTTTCAATTTTATTTATTTTTTACCTTTTTGGTTCATGTTACCGTGTACATAAAAGGAATTAAAAAAAAATCATGCAAAGGTCAGCCTTCTATTCTTCATACCCCCTGCTATCATCAAGGGAAAATGCTGAGCCTTTTTTTAAACTCAGAAATACAGCCCTTTCTTGTTGTCTACAAATAAAATTAATTCCTCCTGTAAATGTATCTTGAAACAAGACAACAATCCAAAATCGATGGCAAAATCAGCAGGAAATTATTTTAAAACAACCAAAATCAAAAACTCACTCTTTTCGTTCATTTAGGTCAGAACTGTGCATTACAGGTCCTTTGGTAGATCATATATTCAGTAACGGTTGGTCGTGATATTAGATGGGAGGCTAAATAAATCTAATATCCGGGCTAGAAAGAATTCAGCCCTAGCCTCGTATGTCGCGTTTTCACACCACTGGTGGTGCTGTTGCGCTCGATTCCTCAAAATTCCAAAACAATCCTGTTAACAGGAAGTAATTCGGTATGTGTTTGCCAAAATAAAATCTTTGATATCTTTTTATCTTCGAAAGACAGGGAAGCTTAGTCCTGCATACGATCATTAGTTGAGGTTTAGTTCGACATCACGTACTTGAGCCGTCATGCTTGTGTGAACTCGCCTTTGTTAGACTGTCACACGATTTCCATTCTGTTTAACTTTGAACTGAGCCTTTGCATTGTCTCGTATGTTAGATCATTACCCTGGAGACACCATGTTTAGTCCCAGTGCATTCGTCCATGAAAGAACCATGTCGACATGCTGGAGGGACAGGAAGTGCTGTGGGAAAGTTGGGACCTAGATGACGTGAGGGCACTAGGTCTGCTCTAACCCTGATCTAGGTCACTCCATGGCTGAAATTCTCTTTCATGGTTTTTTGTTCTCTGTCTGCATTTGTGCCACATGAGTCGATACCATAAGCTTGTATATGCCATTTTTATGGGGCTGTTTGCATATACTGATTTCAAATAATAAGTTCATGCCTTTACCATGACTTATTTTTCCATATTAAATGGAATACACCCAGTTTAAAAGGCGAATACCCATTTAGTCATTATTAATGAATACTATATGGTCTGATAATGATAATATTATTTATCCATCCATCCATTTTTCATATCGATTATCCTACACAGGGTTGCAGAGGAGCCTGAAGCCTATCCCAGGGAACTCGGGGCACATGGCAGGGGTCAGCCTGGACGGGGTGCCAACCAATCACAGGGCACAGTCGCACACACATTCACAAACACCGGACAATTTGGAAATACTAATCAGCCTGCAAGACATGTCTTTGGACTGACGGAGGAAACTAGAGTACCTGGAGGAAACCCCCGAAGCACGGGGAGAACATGCAAACTCCATGTACACAGGGCGGAGGCAGGATTCGAACCCCCAACCCCGGAGATACGAGGCAAACATGCTAAGCACTGAGCTTATATTATTTAATCTTATTAAAGGATCTATCAATCTCCATAGATCCTGTCTTAATATATGACTCTTAATTCTACTTTTTCAGCCTCCGTGCAGTATTCTACTGGAAGAAATGTGGCTTTACTTAATCACGTGAACGATTTCCACTGTTAAAAAACACCAGCAGGAGTTGTGCAAGCCCACGCCAGCTGTTATCACATTAGGTAACCAGCGGTCTGTTTGGTTTCAGGAAAAAATCCAAAAAAAGTGAGTAACTGATGCCAAAATAAAAAATAAGAAATGTTAGATGAATCCTTGTCGCTCAAAAATGAGTCACACAGTGATAGGCTCTACGATATGTTTGTTTATCTGAGATTTAATCGTATAACCTCCTGGTGACTAGCACAGAACCTTAAACACAAGGCGATAAGGCGATACGCTACAAAGTTCCACAGGAAGACAAAACAAATGCTGTGAAGGTTCAGCTACATCTACATACCTTTCTTGATTACAAAGATCCAGATAAGTCACTAGCATGACTAAATGGTGATAACCCTTTAACGCTTAACCATTAATCATGGTGACAAAAAAAAAAAAGACTCCTCGATCTGAAATGCCGCTTCACGTTAACACCTTCGACAAGTGATCGTGGTCCACTGATTGACGGCTCCGTTTTATTTTTTTCATTTCACTCAGTTCACCACATACTTTCCTCATACACAGAGGCAGCTTATTGTGAATCGCTTGCGGAAAAACAACCCTAATGGAGACAAATGTTCCCATCAGTCGTCTGCCTTTTGTTATCCGGAGTGAACGTGTCATGTGCTGTGAATGTCACGCTGGTGAGAGAATGAGCTGCATTATGACCTCACTTCCTGAGTGTCTGGAAAATGTTAGGCGTATTCCCCTTTACCCCCCCCCACACACACACATACGCCCCTTTGTCAAAGCCTCTCTGGACAGTATGTTCATCCAAAAAGAGCAGCAGAGCTACGACCCATCCAAAACAGAGAACAAATCACCCATAACAGTTATCACCAGCATGTCTTTCTGCATCGTCAACTCAAATGCCTGGAGAAACAGTGTTTCAATTAATCGAGCTTCTGTACCCTGAGATGAAGGTTGTTTTTTTTTGTTTTTTTATAACTCTGCGCAGTCCAACGGTGGAATGCAGTAAAATTAGATCCACTTAAGCTGAGATCAGGGCCAGCAAGGCTTGCAGTGTGGGAAACATCTGATCGTGATAACTTGAGCTCCGTTAGTGAGTAGATGGCATTCCAGTGAGATAACTACAGCATAGTGGCTTCAACAAATAATAAAGACAATATAAATACATTATTCTGCATTAGCCGGTGTATAATGACATATACAGTGTAAAAATATTTGGACTATTCCTACTCTTAAGACAGGAAAAGTGAAAAAGAAGGAAAGGAAATGAAACAGAAATGGGAGGAAATCCTAAAATAAAACAGAAGAAAATATTTTAATATTATAAAAAGTGTGCCACGTGCACATCAACAAATTAAAAAAAAATTGACAGCAAAACATGAATGCATACAAGGGAGGGAAAAAATTAAAAGAAGAGAAAAAATACAAAGATAATAAAGTAATAAAAATGGTCAAATGTTATACAGTATGGTAATATATTATACTATTAGTGAAAATATTAGCGAAAAAGAAGAGTTCAAAGTGTCCTTATAACCTGCTTCAACGTGTTTCATTAGATTTCTTCCATTTTTGGTTTTTTTCAAAGTATTTTTCTGTTCATGTTTACATGGATACACTCACATTTCTAACTTCCTGGTATTCTTCTGTATGTAGATCAACTGTTAAATAGATGTACTTTCAACCATAAAGCATGGGGAGGCGTATGCAAATATATAAATGTATGCAAATATTTTACCCAGGTAAAAATTTAACTAATCATCTAAATAAATCCTCTGGTAAAAAAAACAACAAAAAAATAACAACTGAAGTATGGCTTCGAATTCCTCCCCTAAGTTCACGTAGAACAGTAGAAACAGTTAAATTTACTTCAAGTATGAAAGTAAAAAGATTCACGAAAAAAAAAGAAAAAAAACTTCTGCAAACTTATTTTAGTTCCTGGTGGCAAATTAGTTAGAAAACAATAGCAAAGGCTAAACAACAACAGCTTCATTCTAGCAGTGTTAGCTAGCATGATAATAACTCTGACCAAACAAACTAGCTGAATGCTAAATAACTAGCTGTCGCAAGTGTACACGACAGCAGATAGATTATAGTGATGGGTATTAGGTCTCATTATCGCTGTCATCTGTTTAGATTACCTTTAGATTTGTTAGGAATGTAGGTCAACTCCTTGAAGCCGTCGAATGCTAAAAAGTCGCTTTATGGATTTACAAATATATAATCTGATGTTAGATAGCAGCGTTTTTGAAGATCTGTGCAGAATGTATTCTTCCTACTTTCTGGTTAAATGCAGTTTTTGGCTTTATTTTCACTCTAGGATTCCTGTAAGCAGAGTAGGCTATTATATATGTAAAGAATGTTATTAACCATACTTTTATTTCATTCTAGCTGATTCACAACTAAAGAGGTGGTCAAGGAACACTGGAGCAGGAACATTTCTGTTCGTAATGAAACGAATTCCCCGGCAGAAAGCAGATTTTCTTCTGAAATGTAGTGAGTCAATAGATCAAACCTAGTTTCAAAGACAGCTAAACCGCTTTGGCGTTTATCTAGGTGTTTATACTTTAATATCAATGTTCTATCATCGTTCATGTGCAACCAGGATGACAGTTCTGATTTACATTTCAGTTTAATGCTACTGGCTTCATCCATGAGCTCTTGGAAAAAACCAAGAGGCACAGCTTTTTTAATAAAGCTTAACATAGCTTTAACAGCCTGCATATTTTCACGACAGCATTTTCTTTAACCCCCTTTTTATTCACTCTGTAGCCCCTGAATGTGCAATCTCATAAACCTGTCTCGCCACACCCTGATCTCTGGCAGCCAGCAAGACGCAGAGCTGGAATTGAATGTATCCCATTTGGACCTGGCCTCCATATGCTGAAAAACACGCAGCTCCGCAACCAGGTCTGGATGTCATTATACTCCCACTCGCACTCCTACTCTCCCCTCTCCTCCTGGCTGGCTCGCTTTATCTCGCAAACACTTTTTTTCCCAGTCCTCATACCTTTCCTCCTCCTCTTTTTCCGCATACTTCTTCCTAAAAGAAAGAAGACGCTCTGGTTCTTGATCAGACCTTACAGGGATCAGTATCTCTGTCATTGGGATCAGGCTCTCTGTCATTGCAGCGCTCCAGGTAAAAAAAAAAAAATCTAGGAACCATTGGCTCCTAAACCCAAAATATTTAGGCACCAATTCAAATTTTCAGGAGCCAAAATATAATGATGTCATATGACATATGATGATATCATTGTTAAACGGCTACCTCACACTGCCTTTTCTTTCCCCTCTGTACTGTC
>JANDJT010000002.1:4927118-4957703 GCA_024331685.1 Stegophilus panzeri
GTTTATTTATTGGAAACCATACAGGAGTGCACGCGATAGGGCAGGTAGACGCAGGCGCAAGAGGAGATGACAGTTCAATAGCCTAACACAAGAAGACGTATCGTATTCGTATACCTATTTAATTTGTTTTTAAACTTTGTTTGTGGGTAACGGTGGCCACTGGCGACTGGCAGAAAAAAACATGGTCGCAAAATTAAAAAGTTAGTTGCATTGGCGACCATTTTAGTCGCCATCTGGAGCCCTGCATTGGCCTGGAGGACATGACACTGCGCTGCAGTAGTGCACATTAATCAGATGCTAAAAAGGGCAGAATGGCCACAGTGGATGAGAAACCAGCAGAGGAAAAACGAGCGCTAGAGGAAGTCACTTTATACATTTATACGCTTATTTATTCGACAGAAAGCAATCCAAGCAGGGGGCTGTGGGTCAGGGGCCCAACAGTGGCTCAGTAAAATGTACCACCATCATACACGCGTCTAAATGGTTTTCAGAAGAGGCTAACATGACAAACGTGACGAGTTGCAGAGCAAACCCGCTGGCAAACAGACAGTCTAGCAGTTTATTATCCATGCTGCAGCTGATACACACTGATGATGATGATGATGATGATGTAAGACAAGATATTAGGAATGAGCTAATAGGTTTTTTTATTTTTATGTAGCTCATTCCAGAAAATCTAACTGTATATTAGTCCTTTAATTATTAATTAAACTTTTTTCAATGTAAGAACTAAAAATGTAAGAATCACTTTAATAAAGGTAGATGCATCTAAAAAAAATAGCTCTAGAGCCCTTTTGTTTTAAGCACAATGTTGTTGAATTTCTGATTCTAATTGTTGATTCGCTTTCTATAAGAGAGACCCTGACAGTAGTACCGGCTACAGGGCAAATCACATGTTTATATTAATTATCGTTTCTATAGTAATGGCTAGTTCACAGGGACTTGAATAATAAATGTACTAAAAAAAGCTTTTTATTCAACTACAACAAAAAAAGTTTTTCAATACAGACATGTTTGTGTAAGTAAGATTTATAGAATGAGTCGCCAGTACCAGCACTTTATATCAATCAGAAGTACAGCTGTTCCTCTGAACCGCAAACATGATTCCATTAAACTCGTTTTAACTTCAAGAGAAAGTAAAGTAAATGGCTTTTTACAGCAATTTACAGTGATAACAGGAAGGAATTCCAGACATTCCACGATATTAAATGTAGCTATAAACAGATAAAAAGTATGACATGCTGTTCTTTAATTCATTTAAAAATGCAATCAGCTCTATGATGTAGTATAATAATAGTGCTACACAATATACAAAAAACAACAAAAAAAAAACAATCCAACAATTTTTTTGTGTTTTGAGACTCATCTCTGACCATGGGGGTTCTCAATTTCCAGATTTTGATAAACCTTGGATTGCACTTAATGATTAATCTTGCTCAAACCAACACAGGCCAATCTTTAACCGCGACAAATCCTAGCTTCACCAGTTTGTTTAAATATAAAAGAAGGTGTATTGCAATATAATCACAATATGTTATGGTCTTCACTTATACAGCACTTTTATCCAAAGCACTTTACACTGGTTCTCATTCATCCATTCACATACACACACTCACATTCACACACCAATGGTAGCAGAGCTGCCATGCAAGGAGCTAACTTGCCATCGGGAGCAACTTGGGGTTCAGTGTCTTGCCCAAGGACACTTCGGTATGTGGAGTCACATGGGCCGGGAATCGAACCGCCAACCCTACGATTAGTGGACAACCCGCTCTACCACCTGAACCACAGCCGCCCATTATGTTATTTTTATCTATATCACACAGCACTATTCCATGCTTATCCATCAAGCACTAGCATGCCTTTTTTAGGGACAGAACTTCCTGCTTCACTCATGCAGAATGATTATGGGGAAAAGAAGAGATAAGCTGAGTGAAGTCAGTGACCTGGGAAGTTGTGTGTCACTTCGAGAAGACCTTATCTTTTCCAGCGCTGGACCCGTTTAACCACATCAGTGAGAAAATACAGGTAAACAGAGCTTTATTACCTTTATTATCAGCTACTGCTGAAGAATTGGGCATGCTGTTATAGGAAAATAATCAAGGACAGCATGGAGTGATGAAGCTGAGTTACAGTTACCATACCGAAGTTCATTATTTTCTTATGACAAGACATCCCAAAGTGTTTTATTCCTCTCATACAACAGCAATTGCGCTTTTTTTTATTTATTAAAGAATGTCATCGTTTTTGCTGGTTCGTTTTAACATTACTTACTCTAATTCATGTTCTCACTTGCGTTAACAGCGTCTTTTTTTCTCAGTCCCAAGGAAAGTTACAGCTTTACCTCTAACTATTAGTGTTACCACTAAAGTGCTGACACTGGAGACTCCTTCCGAAAACGTTTACAAATGTCTCCTCACAGAAAACGTCACCAGAAGAACAACAGTATGTTTTCCTTTTGTTAAATAACAACATGGTTTTTTAAAAATCCATTCAGTATTAGTCTTAAATTATGTGGAATGTCCACTATTCAAGTTACTATAGAAACGATAATGTATTCTATACAAGCACATGAATATAAACCTGCAATTTGTCCTACAGCTGGTACAATTCTGACAGCTGCTGATATAGAAAGTACATCAATATTTTCTAGCTAATCAGGATTGAGAGTTCAGCAGCGCTGCGGTTTATATAAAGCAAGTTAACGCTGCTCACGTCTGCACTTATCTGTGAGATATGAGCATATCGTTCAGGATCCTTAGGGAAACTGGAAAGCACTTAAGATTACACAGAAACCGTGCTATGATACACTGTGGACAGGGTGCAACTGTAAAAACAGCACTAGCATTGAGGCCAACAGGGAAGGTCACCATGATGAGAAAAACAACTGGGAATGTGATGGGGAAAGACAGAGAATGAGAGAGTGACACACACACACACACACACACACACACACACACACACACACACAGAGAGAGAGAGAGAGCGAGAGAGACTGCTTTCTCAAATCAGTATTACAGACACAGACTGCAGGCCAGACCTTAAATCCTGTCCTTGAAGGACTTTGTGGTATTTTTTTTATTATTTCTGCATGTTGTTTTATTGGCTTAACAGACTAAACGAAGGCAGACGAATATTAGCAATCATAACCGCTCGAACATGTGTTCCATCATGATCAAATAGTGAAAGATAATTACATTGACAAGCTCAACGGTCCTCATGTAATGTACTGTCTTGAGAACAATGTGATGTGTAAGGAATAAAACCCCTGGGGACATGTTATTATTGGAAAATAATGAATGCTGGGGTGTTACCGTCCTGTTTTATTCCTCTTCCACCTCAGCAATTTGCCAATGGTTGCATTTCTTTATTTATTAGAGAATGATACACCATATTTTGGTGTGTTGGAAAATTTTGTTACAGCTTTGACACTGGAGACTCCTTACAAATATCCTGAACAAATATCTCCTTACAGAAAACTTGACCTTTGATTATTCGACAGTGCTGTGTTTTTTTGTTGTTTTTTTATTTTTTACCTGGACACTCTTGCAAAAGAGATCTTGCTCATCTCGAGACTTCCTGGTTAAATTAACGTTACATTAAAAAAAAAAAAACAATAAATAAAATAATAATAAATCAAATAAGTTATATGTAATGATTATTAATCATAAAATGCTAATCCAGTTTACTTTGAAATCCACCATCAAGTGCAAAAGTACACTGAAATGTACCTTTGTGCAAAGGTTTTTATATAAAGATTTTGTTTTATACCTATCCTTGGAATTCTGTTCTTCTTTTGTTTTCTTTTTAATCTTTTAATTTTAATTTTTGCACAAAAAACCCCCCAAAAAAACAAAGAAACACATGGGTGTGTGTGGGTTTTTTTTTTTTTTTGACAAATTACAAGACAACTATGAGCCAGAGAGATATTTTCCATCCCAACATAACCCAGAATTAGTTCAGTTGAAGGAGACTCTACTTAATCCGGGAACGCTACAAAAGTTTTGGCACTGTTTGAAAGTGTCAGGGCTGAGCAGCTTTCTAACCTTTTCTAATTCCCCTCATGATTAAAATGACTTATATAGAGATATTTAGACATTATATACTGTACGTGCTATAATAAATTGCTATAATTATTTACTCTCGCATAAAGACTTTTCTGAGCAAAATCTTCAGCGTTGTGACTTTCTATAGAAAAGGCTTTGAAGATGAGATCACTATCGAGTGAGAGAGAAAGCGGGTGGAACAAAGAAATCAGAAATGAATTCCGTTCCTAGAGTGTGTTTTCCAGATTCGTAGAGAAGGCTTGGCTCACATGCACATGCTCAATCAAGCACAGATACACTGACGTATCCAAATATGGTGATCCAGATCCCGTGTTTTCCTGAAACTGATCTGTATCAGTGTTGCAAAATGAGATTACGATCCCAAGACTGATAGGGGTAGTGATTTGATTTTGTATCCATCTACATTAATTAATGTTTATTATTATATATAAAAGGTATCAAATATACAGTATGTATTTTGGACAGATGTGGTCGTATTATTGTTTTATTAAAGAGTAACATGAGCCTAGTAAATCTATACTTATCTATATCTAAATCTATATCTCAGATTGGTATTATACTCAAACATGCATCATTATAACCGTACCTCCACAGCGCTGTTAAATTCTCGATTCTGATTGTTTAAAAGGTGTTGATTCATTTTTCTGTAAGAGCAGCTCTGACAGTAGTTCTGGCTGCAAACCAATGCGCTCGTACTAATACGCTATCGTTTCTACAGTAACAATTAATTCACAGGGTCTTGTACGGTGGACGTTCCACACAGGCTAAATAAATTTAAAAACGAATAATTATCGATATGTTTAAGTTTATTTTTTTATAAAGAGATGTTCACTTCGCATTCATGGAAGGAGTCTCCAGTGTCATCACTTTGTAACAGTCAGAAGTAAAGCTCTTCAGGATGGAAGGCTTTGTGGTTTCTTGCTAACATGACTAGCTGCTTTTTTCAGGACCACACTGTACCATTTGTTTCAGAATATAGCTATGAAAAACACTGCTCCTGAAAGTACAGCATTACAGGGTTCAGGGTTCAAAATACAGGGTTCCCAATGAAAACACTGGGCCAAAATCACAATGCATCCTTAAAATTATATTAAAATTAAAATAAACTCCTATATTAATTGATGTAGTTGCACTATTTCTGTAAGAAACAGGTTATGGTTTCATTGCTTCCGTTATAACCAAACGTTAAGTACTTCAGGAAAAGAGAAACGTTATCTACAAGAAGACTTCTTTTCAAGACCTTCCAAGATGGGGCCATTAGCATAGCCTTGCTAGTATAGCGCAGTGCCTCAAAGTAAAAAAGCGTTCGGCTAAAGCTCCTAACTCAGAAACTCTGATTTGGAAAAAAAACCAACCCAAAGAATATGCCTACTCAATTTGGAATTCCTGCTCAGAAATGCAGATAAATATCCTCAAACCCAAGTTTAGCATACCATCAATTCAAGATGGCTGCTCACACCATCATCTGTAAATAAAGCACCACTTCTCAAGTTCTGAATTAGATTATAGCAGTATTTATTTATCAGTTTGCTGAATATCACAGATGTTCAAGTTGTCATTCATATTACTAATGTTAGCTAGCTAACTTTTTTTGCTAGCTCATTAGTTTTATAGCTTTCACAAAGGTATTGTTTTTTGAAAAGGACATAATTCCAAGAGCCCTGAACTTCTGTCTGCTAGCACTTCCATGGCTAATGGCTAGCCTCCTTTCTGAACCTAATGACACCTCTGTGCTGTGATGATAATACTATTCTCTATTGTGAATTAGAAGCGTGATGTCCTGTCGGCTCTGGCGGCCATGTGTCCTTCAGAGTGGGATTTGGATGAATTACAAGGTCCAGGGTCGAGGTTTGCATCATGACACAGCCGTACATTTGAGCTAAAGCGTCCAGCTGGAGGAGTGGGTGGACGGACGGATGGATGGATGTGTGGATAACACGTCATTTTAAAACTGATTAAACAGATTGGTGGAATACAGCTGGGATTGGGGGCGAGTTGAGTGCATTAGAAAAATAAAATGGCTGGAAAATATAGTAAGCTGTACATCAGCAACTAGTTGAGTGTGCCTTATCAAAAAAAAAAAAACAGTAACCAATAACAAAGAGAAGAAATTGCAAATGAGAGATAAGGAGAGAGATGAAATACGAGAAGGCTGTCGAGGCACGGAGAAGAGAGGAGAAGTCTGGGGCAGTAGACCTCGCCCATTCCCTCAGGGTCTCTCTCATTTCCTCTAATTCGCTTTGGGCTCAGACTACAGCGAGTACGTCAGTTATGGCTCTGCTCCGTGATTTCTGTGTAATAGGCTTGTTAATGCTGGAAAAAAACAGTGCTGCTAATATAAGTCTGAGCTGCTTTAATCAGTCCCTCCAGGATTTCACGATCACAGTAATTAACGCAAAATCAAGCAAACTCCGCAATATTTGTAGGCGTTTACAATCTTTCAAAATTACCGCAGATTTTCCACATATTTGGGCCAAGACGCGTCATGTGACGTCATCACGACGCGCATTCAGCCAAAGCCCTCTTCGATTCACGTACATGAGTACAGCTAAAAGGTCTCATTTACTAACAAACATCACTGAGAAAGACAATTTCGTGCGATTGCAATTTCACAGGTCAAGTAGTTTTCCGCAAAAAAGCACGAAAAACTCTGCAAGTTGCAAATACTGAAAAAAAGCCTCAGCAAAATCAAGAATTTTTGGCGGCAACACTCACGGAGAAATCCTGTACGGACTGTTTAACACCTCAGAATACACTGAGTGAAGATATCTATAAATACAGGAATGTGTTTAGCTGGAATTTTGAAGTATTCCAGCTAAAGATGTTTTAATCAGAGTGTTATGACATATAGAACTACACCCCCAATTCCGAAAAAGTTGGGACAGTATGGAAAATGTAAAAAAAAAAAAAAAAAAAAAAAAAAAAAAGAGTCATTTGAAAATTCAATTCACGCTGTACTATATTCAAAACACGTTATTTGATGTTTTATTTTTGAAAATATACACTCATTTCAAATCTGATGACTGCAACACACTTCAAAAGTGTTGGGACAGTCGATGGTTTACCACTGTGTAACATCACCTTCTCCTTTAATAACACTTATTAAGCGTTTGGGCGCAGAGTGAAGACACCAGTTGGTTAAGCTTAGCAAGCGGAATTTTCCCCCATTCATCCATTATGCATTAATTCAGCTGCGCAATTGTTCGGGGACTTTGTTGCCTTATTTTGCGCCACACATTCTCAATGAGAGCCAGGACTACAGGTAGGCCATGCTCGCACCCGCACTCTCTGCTTATGCAACCATGCGCTTGTAATCCGGGCGGAATGTGGTTTGGCGTTGTCCTGCTCTGCATGGCAGCATGTGTTGCTCCAAAATGTGTGCATATCTTTTTGCATTAATGGTGCCCTCACAGATGTGCAAGTTACCCATGACACACCCAATACCATGACAGACACTGGCTTTTGGACCTGACGCTGATAACAGCTTGGATGGTCCTTTTCCTCTTTGGCCGGAGAACACGACGGCTGTTTTGTCCAAAAACTGTCTGAAATGTTGACTCGTCGGACCACAAAACGCTGATGCATCTGTTGGCAGATTAGCGAGCCTTGACCCATCCTTGCTCTTGAAGGACTATGTGTTTTTTGGAGGCTCATTATATACTATGATTAGACGATTGCCTCACCTGTTTCACATCACCTTTTTTATTTTAACTCGTCACATCGCTATTAGTCCTTAATTGCCCCTGTCCCAACTTTTTTGGAATGTGTTGCATGCATCAATTTCAAAATAAACATTTATCTTCAAAAAACTATGCAGTTGATTAGGTAAAAAAATCAAATACCTTGTCTTTATATGTTTTTTTTTTGTTTAAATACAAGTCAAAGTACATTTACACTTCACTCCTCTTTGTTTTTATTGGCATTTTCCATACTGTCCCAACTTTTTAGTGGACGATCCACAACATTAAACATAACTACAAATGGATAAACACTACAACATGCCATTTTTAACATAAATATAACATCGTGTTAGCAAATTGCTGTGGTATAAGGGGAATGTGCTTTTATAGGAAAGTAAACAACTTTGGCATACCCTATAACCACACACCGTTGTGTTTTATTCTTTACAAATTCTAAAGACATCAGCATAGCAATGCTGACAAATTCGTCCTCATAGCTCAAATTCTACTCCTTCTGTCCAAACTCAAACTCAAGGCCACCAAATAAAAGATATAATTAGTTTTATTTCCTTTGAGGCCACATGAGGACTGAGCCAGTTCCCAAACAGAAAACATAAATAAAGCCGAACACACCAAATGGCCCTCAGATCTGTTTAAAACTCTGTAGCGTCTCAAGACCCAAAAATAAAAGCTAAAAATTCCAGGCAGTCTCAAGAGAGGCAGCTGGAGAAACATGGCCAAGACAGGAAGGATGCAGACTATGGATTATGCCATAAACACAGCCCAAGCATGCCTTTATCTCCTCCCCTTTCTCTGTGACTGGGCCGCTTGTGGGCACCATGTGTCCCTCACCTGTCGTCAGCGTCTTGTGGCAGCTGGTCGTTCGCTGATCTACTCCACACCCTCCCAAAGTCCCGCTTTTCTTTCTCCTTTTTGTCACAGTAAACAAGTGAACGATACCACCTGTCCCACTCTAACACCATATCTGCTGTGAAGCTAATTAAGTTATCCAACAGGTAGCTAGTAATAAAAACATGACCTCCTGGAACCCTGAGACGAGGCAGCATTTTGAATTCAATAGCTGCTGATATCCAGGGAAAGAAAACACGATGTCTTTGCGCATTAACAAGAATAAAACTAGAATGGAAATAACAAATATGGTAGCTAAATTGGTAGCATTTGTATAAAAAAAAAGGAAAGACATGCAAGACTTGCAACAAATGTGCTGATACGAGCATAAACGTGTTGCGCTGTATGCTAATAAGGACACATGCATATTAAAAAAAAATCCCCCAGACACATATTCACCTCCTGGGTATGCGAAAATACCCGACTGTCTCATCACACACACACACACACACACACACACATACACACACATACACACACATACACACACATACACACACATACACACACATACACACACACACTTCTCACAGTGATTCTCCATGGCAAAGTGAACCCACCCTTAGAGAGAAGAGACTCCTCCATAAGCAAACTCTATGTATCTATCTACAAAGCAAAACAAGTGCACTTGAAGGGATACTCGGGTGGGGTTTTCAACTTAATCTCTATCCACTGCATCTTTATCGTATCACAGACTAGAATTTCAATTTTAACACTCTGACCTGTAATGAGAAAGAACACAAGAAGACTGTTTAACTGAAACACACTGGAAACTGAAGCCTAAGGGCAGTTGCTGTAAAAGTAAAAGTCTGACAATATAATGGAAATTCAAGTCAATTCAATGACAGTTAAAGTATTAGGATGCGACTTTCATTAGGGATTCAAATTAGTTAAGGTTATTTACGCTTTCTGAAGGTTTCGTTGTATCTGTCGTCAGAGTCATACACTACAACGCTGGTAATAATGGCATAACCATGTTAATTCCTCCCGTCAAAATGGTGTTTAGGAGAACGATTCGGAGTTTTATTTACGAATGTTTTTGACTGGAAAAGTCGTGAAAGTGGACTATTTTTAACGCTTTTTTTTTTTTTTTTTTTTTTACAGAATACGACAAGCGCCCCTCAGATTTCCGTTATATAAATAAGGTTGGGGCAAATATTTTGATGTCATCTTCCTCAATACTGAGAAATGTGTTGAAAGGATTACCCATAGCTAGTCACACATACACAACAGATGAAAAGTACCCCGGTGTATTGCTTTAAGTGCTAAAATGCTAAATGCCACCCTGTGAAAAGATCAAAACCTTCAGAGTGACCTGTGAAGTTTCATTTACATTTAATTATTCGGGTTGGTGCTTTCATCTGAAGCGATTCACACAAAAAAAAAAAAAGTGAGGGAGAATAAGGTACAAGTGTAAAAGTGTGCTGTCGAGGGTTAAGGGCCTTTACTAAGAGTCCGATAGTGGCAGATCAGGGATTTGAACTCATAGCCTTCAGGTCACTAGTACAGAACTTTCACTGATAAAATGAAATCCCAATCAAAACAAAAACATTTAAACATTTATGCTATCATTACTCTAAGGGCTGAAAAATGAGAAATTTTTCTATTAATTTTCTATGAAAGCAGAAAAATAAATAAGCTCTTTAGTCTGTAGCAAGATTGCAAACTGCCCTGTTTACACTCGTGCGTTTTCATTTTAAAACGCATAAGCTTTGCTACGGTTACGCCTGTCGTCTACACTACTCCGGCGTTTTCCACCCTCGAAAACGGAGACTTTTGGAAACGCCAAAGACCCTGTTTTAGTTTGAAATCTCCGGGCTCGCGTTTCAGTGTAAACAGACCAAAACGAAGACTTTTGAAAATGAAGGCGTGGCTTCGCCCACATTCGCCCCCTGATTGGGTCTTCTGGTTCATTGCATATCCTTCCCTGATTCGTCAAGCTCCATACCATATGTGTTGTTGTGTATACGCTACCTTGATCGTATACACAACAACACGGGGACTGAACCGCAAGCTTTGCTGGCTTTGTTGTCATTTTTAGCAGCCACTGTACAGTTAAATTCTGTATTTTATAATAATGCAGCTGCCTATATGCGCAAGAGGCAAGCTATAATTAGAGAAATCGGCAACAAATCTCGTTTCGAGTGGCGTAAGCCCTACATGGAATGCCAATTTGTTGTGCCGGCCGGTGACTACCAACCAACTTCCTGTTTACACTTGTATGCGCATGCCCAGTGTGCATGAATGGTCATGTGACCTGCGTATTCGGTCATGTAGTGTGGACGGAGATCGTTCTGAAACACAGTGGAAACGCCAGTGTGGACGAGGATCGTTTTCATTTTAAAACACCGTTTTAAAACCAAAACGCACTAGTGTAAACAGGGCCAGAAGCAAACACAAATGAAAAGATAGTCATTTATTGAAATGAATGCTCTATGAAGGGAAAAAAACCACAGCACAATTCCATGCAAACACCATAAAGTGCATAGTATTTGATGTCATGACAAAACGCATATGTATGATGTGCTCAGTAGAGGACAAATCCCTGAGCAATAAACGTTTCTCTAGAATAAAACTGATATTTGATACCTAAATCTGAATTCAAAGTCAAATCAAACCTACTATCACAAGTAATCATATGTGAATGCAATGCTGAGTTCATGATATTACGAATTATGAAGCAAGCCCTTGCTTTTGAAATTGACAAGCAACAACAGTTTCATGTACTTCCTTATGAATTGTGATTGTGTTAAATTAATTGACTTAAATTTGTGTGTTTAATCAAACAAATCATTACGCACTGTTGAGTCTTTAAATTGCTTTTATGAATATGTTACTGTAGCCTGATATGTATACTGTAGATCTGGCCTTTACCAGGTCCTACATCAGCTTTCATCAATCGGGGGTGCCTGACTTCACACTTGTTGGTGTAATTAGCCATTTGGATCTGTTTGAAATTCCAGTGACTCACATGTTTCAGTGTCTTCCTTAGCACCTCCACATGCCACCTTTAAAAATTCCTGCCAAATGATCTCAAAACATTGTGTTAGGTGAAATATTATTGAATACTAAAAAGTTTAGAATCCATGTACCTGAATGTAAGGTTTGTGATACTATTATACAAAGCAGGATAGCATCATTACCATGCTAATGTCATGAATCACCATTTACGATGCTGAAACGCACGCTTATGCTGCGTTCGGCTTAACTGGGAAGTTGGAGCTTGGAGTTACTTCATTTTGAGCTTTATGAAAAACATGGACGCCTCCATGAAACCTTGTGCTTTGTTTGCTTTGACCAAGCATCAAAAAGTCATGAACTACCAACAAGCTAGCCAGCTAACATTAGTGATATTTATGATAACAATAACTTTTCCAAAACCCTTTGGTTAATGTTATAGATTTAACCAATTAAAGTGTCTATAAAGAGAATACTACTATAATCTCATTTCGATGTAGAGAAGTGCTACATGGTGCTGGTGCTGAACTCATGGATTAAGGACACCTCTCCGAGTTGAAATTCTAAGTTGGTGAAGGTTGGAAATTCCAACATGCTTTAGTCAAACGTAGCAATACAACCCGAATGCTTTAAGTTGAAAACATCTCTACTGTAACATTTTAAGGTATTGGGTTTCTTGTATAAGGCTGCCAAATGCAAACACATACCTTATAGCACTGAACCAAACTGGAACAGCCTCTACAGTACCAACAGACTATTTTAAAACCCAAACAATATGTCTAGTCAAAAATATTTCCCTTATCTATGGTGTTCTTGCTTGCTTGGTGTGTCACTAAGTAACAAAAAAAACAAAACAAAACAAAAAACGTGCTGTTCTCTGCTATCTGATGACCCCTCCCTATACGTATCTTTATGTACAGCATCCTAAAACTACTGGGTGAAAAAAAGTGTCCATATTTCACTTAACCGGTTTAAGTACGTCATCTGGGTGTACATAATGGAGTACTACTTTCCTACGGTGAACACATTACACATGCCAAAGTAAAAATTTAGGCTAGATGGTGGTTATATGTCATTCCGCACACGTTCAGGTTACTCCTGTGTGGGGTTTTGCATGTTCTCACTGTGTCCATGTGGGTTTCCTCAGGGGTCTCTGGGGTTTCCTCCAACCTCTCAAAAAACGCTTGTTGATTGATGACTCTAAATTGCACCTAGGTGTGAACCAGTGTGTGAATTTGTCTGTGTGCTGGACTAGTGCTGGACTGGCGTTAGTATATCAAGGGTGTATTCCTGCCTCACACCCAGTGTTCCTGGGATAGGCTCCGGACCCACCGCCACTCTAGTTTCAAGTGATGCATTTCTAATAAATAAATAAAAAATAATAAAAAAGTGAAATTGTCTGATTAGCCTAGAGAAAAACTACACAAAGTCTTACTATGCAACACTAACCACCGAGGAAGAGACTAAAGAGAAGATAGCTGAAGATAGCAGGCGCTCTCTCCGGTTAGTGCGCTTGAATATAAAGGGAGCAGGAAGCCATTTGAGATGAGGCCCGGGATCACTATGGCGACTGGGCTGTTCCGTTGCTTAGCGAGCTGCACTGGGAGGGATGTGCGTGGCAGGGTGACATCATGGCGGGGCTGTTTTGCTCGTGCAAAAAAAAAAAAAAAAAAAAAAAAAAAAAAAAAGAGAGAGAGAGAGACGTTCTCGTGAAAATGACATAATTAGAGCTGGATGCGTAAAAAAGGCTGCAGCGCAGGACGCTTTCATGGCCACAACTCTCCTCAAAACCTCAAAGAGGAGCAGGGAGGGGGTAAAAAGCACCAAATCTTCGACATGCCTCCAGTACTGTAGTTTCACTCACTCACACGAGCGCGAAATCGGTTTGTTTTAGTGTGCACACACGGCTGCAGGTGTGAACATCACGTGCAATCTGTGCAATCTGTAAGCGGAAACGACCATCAGGGCTGAACCATGACTGCTAGATAGATAGATAGATAGATAGATGCGATGAAGATGGGACCGCAAATAGTAAACACACTAATAATAACAATGAAAGAATGAAATACGCTCGTGCAGCGGCGCAACATAAACATCAACCTTGAGCGAGAGCGCGCGCGCGCGCGTGTGTGTGTGTGTGTGTGTGCGTTGCCTTGCATTCCAGATATTAAAGCAATAACAGTGGCACTGAAGGTTTTTGGTGGTTAGTACGCAACAGAGGTGATCGGGTATTAAACTGGCAAATGCATTAAAACAAAAACAACAACAACAACAACAGTACACCACAAAACCCTCCCAGTAACCAAACTACAGCAGAGCCACGCCTGTTCCCATCCGACCTACTGTACCCTTCCCGTTATCCCATGCATCTCATCCCCTCGAAATGGAATTAATGAACCATGCACACGATCAGTTACAATAAACCCGGGTCACTGTGTTGACACGTTAATTTGATAGACGCAAAGTAGTTGTTGGAAATGTCCGATTTTCTCTCTCCTCTACTCATCCATCCATCCATCCATCTCCATCTGCGCCTACACGCGTCACCAAATATAAACCTTTTCTCTTCACTTGGCTCAAACAAAACACCAGTGTACCAGTGTTACTACACCTCCACGCATGTCTTCTCATCCAGTTAGCAACAAATACTTATACGCACTTACCTACGGAAGAGTACGTGACGAACTTCACCACCGTTCCGAGTCCGCAGTGCGTGCGAGCGCGCGTGTGCCTGTGCCTGTGTGTGTGTGTGTGTATGAGAGAGAGAGAGAGAGAGAGAGAGATTGAGTGAGTGAAGCGCTGGGAGTGACCACTCCGATCCGCACTGCCTCCTTATTACACTACAGCGAGTGAACGACTCTTTTAAACGAATCGAGTGAATCGACTCACCAATACTCCGATTCAGTTTAAACACCCGAGGCGAAGAGTAGTATGACAAAGAAATGTGTTTATACTTGTATTTTGGTTTCATAAAGCCATGAATATGTGTTGCTGTTACAGAATGGAAGTCTCGGCAATATTTTTGGAAGGTGCATTGAGGGTGAAATCAAATGATTCAGTTGTGAGTTGTTCGAGAGAATCCACTCAGTGAAGTGATCCGTTAGGAACATCGCTTCTGCTTTTCTTAAATCTGTATTAGCGTTCTGGCCCACTGCTGCACTGAGCTATGGGGCGGGGTGAAACGCGAACGCACACACACACACACACACACAGATTCAAACCACAGCCCAGATTCAGATTCAAAACACAAGGACCATCTCTTAGAGAGAGAGAGAGAGAGAGAGAGAGAGAGAGAGAGAGAGAAACCTTTGATCTGATATAATTTTAAAAAATATTATAAAATATCTCAACACATGGCAAATTTTTGTCTTTTTAATTTTGTCTTAAGGGGATGCAAACTGTTGCAATCAACATACACGTTTCCTCACAAAGTGACATTTCAGACATTTGAAAACAAATCCTAAACCAAATGTGTATATATAATATATACACATACACACATAGCTACACAGATGTTTAATTGATCTGGAATTATAATTGTTTGGGAAAGATAAAATGCACAAGACAAAAACTGCACATGCCTTTTTTTGGACATAATGTTTAGGGTCAAAGTCAAGTGCATTATGGCTTAAACAAACAACCTGATTGCTCCATTTCTGTGTTATGAGAATGTAGCCTGTGTGGGTGGACTCAGCCTCCCCATTAAGCATTTAAACCTCAGGACTGCAATTTGTTTTCCATACAGTGCACCCCTAATGCATTCATATTTGATGAGGCATTACAGTAATGTATGGAACAGCAAGTGGCTCTTACTGGGTGGGTCAAGGAACAAGCACTATATCACATTTAGTTTGTTTTGTGCCGCAGATTAAGTATTTGGGTGATGAAATAATCATTTAAGGTGAGTACATTGCTAGGATATACACAAATATAAGGAGCAGTACCAAAATATTGATAATTCACTACTGATGTGAAAAAAATCATTTCAGCCAGCGAACTTGTTTTCAAAAATACAAAGCACAATATAGCTGTGAAAAGAAATGGAGCTGTATTATATCTTTTTATTATAAGTTACAGTTTGTAACAGGACTGATATAAGACACCCGGAGATGGCAGGGACGATTCATTTCCCAAACCCACGTGCAGTATGGTTCTCTCCAGTGTCTCTTTGATCCTCACCGGACTAAGCGGGGATCCCTGCCATTTTGTCATTCCTGCTGTAGGAGTTCCCCTTGGTCAGGGGTTGACTGGGTGGAGAAGGTCCCAGTGGACACATCCATCTGCTGAGAGGACAGAACGGCATGCTGGGAAGAGTTCATATTGTATGTTTTCCCCTCTGAGTCCGAACGAAGCCCCTCCGAGCTTTGGAATGCACTGGGCCCCATTGCCTCCCTCTTGCTCCATACAAAGGCTCCATGACGCTTGAGAGAGAGAGAGAGAGAGAGAGAGAGAGAGAGAGAGAGAGAAGAGAAAGAAGAAGAAGAAGAAGAAGAAGAAGGGAAGCAAACGTAAAACAGATTTAAAACAGACCAGAGAAGTCCAGTGTAAAAGGGTTGGGTTTGGACGAGAAATGATGCAGCTGTGGTGAACAGATCACAGTCACGTAGCTGCCAAAAGTCGTTCCAGATCAAATCTCCTCCCCACTGCCAGAACAGTACAATGAAAGTGTGTGTGTGTGTGTGTGTGTGTGTGTGTGTGTGTGTGTGTGTGTGTGTGTGTACGGGGCAGGGTTAGGACAGATAACATGTGGTTTCAAGACAACCTCAGGCACTGATTTAATGCCTGAAACCAGCACACACATTATCACATTGCGTACTAACTGTAATCCAGGGTTCTATCTTTAAAGTTTTATACAGAAATGGTTCAACAACAATCGTATTTGCACAATTTTCCACTTACCACAAAAACGAAATAAACAAATATTAAGCATTAATCTGATACTGCATTTGAGTGCCAATCATCTTTCTTTTTAGAGGATCATTAAAGCTGATCATATGAAAGTCTGTACAGGATTTCACTGAGTTTTTTGTGATTGTTGCGGCCAGAAATGCTTGATTTTGCTGCAGTTTTTTTTTTCTTCAAAATTTGCAATGGCAATTTGCGGAGTTTTTTGTGCTTTGTTTGAGGAAAACTACTCAAATTGGCTAAATTGCAATCCCACTAAATAGTTTTGCACGGTCTTTTGCAGTGTTGATTGTTGGTAAATGAAACATTTTAGCTGTCCTCATGTTCAACGCACGTGACTCGAAGACGGCTTTGGCTGAATACGCGTTATGATGACGTCACATGGTGTGTTGCGATGACATGACGCGTCTCGGCCCAAATTTGAGGAAAATCCGTGGCAATTTTTAACAATTGCATGTTCCTCAGAATATTGCCGAGTTTCCTTGATTTTGTGTTCATTTCTGTGATCAGAAAATAACTAAATCCTGGAGGGACTGATATGACGTCCATATAGGACTGTAGGACTTGATTGCGGTCTTGGACTTGAGTTTCAGACTTGGGCCTGTCTTGGTCTATGGCATTGTATAGCTTACAAATTAATTTGCAAGCGTGTGTGATCAACCTAAGCCGAAGGTACACTACACCACTTTCAAAATCGCTGACACCGGGTGTACGGGTCAAAAATCAGGCTAAAATTGTGTAGTGTACACTGGGCTCTAGACATATTGTTTGAGACCAATCTCACCCAAAATCTTTTTCCATGACTAAATCTTCAGATACTTGCTCCAAAAACTTACGATAATTTTGTAAACTAGCAAAGCTTATCTATATTAACAATAATAATAATAACAACAAAAATAATGGCGCATGGTGGCTTAGCGGTTAGCACGTTCGCCTCACACCACCAGGGTTGGGGGTTCGATTCTCGCCGCTGCTCCCCCGTGCTGCAGGGGTTTCCTCCGGGTACTCTGGTTTCCTCCCCCAGACCAAAGACATGCATGGTAGGCTGATTGGTATGTCCAAAGTGTCCATAGTGTATGAATGGGTATCTGAATGTGATTGTTCCCTGTGATGGATTGACACCCTGACCAGGATGTACCCTGCCCTATGCCCGATGCTCCCTGGGATAGGCTCCAGGTTCCCCGCGACCCTGAAGGATAAGCGGTATAGAAAATGGATGGAATAATAACAATATGTTTAAAGAGGAACTACATTGTTCAGATTATATTACATTAGCCTCCGCCAAAACAGTTTGAATTATTATAAATTAATCATCCCAACTTGTGATAAAAAGTTAATTGTTGGCTGGACTGGTACATTAACTAACATTTCCTGATCCTGCTGGAAAAGACAAGCAAGCAGTGAAAGTGTGGTGTTTGAATGACCGGAAAATATTTTTCCTCCATGTTTTTCCTTTGGGCTTTTGGGATTTATCGAATAGATGGAGCAAACTGACCCTGTAGAGACGACCGGTTTTTCTCATGCTAGTAAAATTCCGAAAGTGAAATAAAGGATTTGCAACATAGTGATAAACCTATCATAGGTAAAATTATTTGAGAAGAATGTTTCTCTCTTTAATAAATTGTGATATTAGCAATAAAGTGCAAAATCCTCTGCCATGAAGACTCTCCTGTGTTGGTAAACATTAAGTTAAGAGTTTTACACCTGACTGTTACATAGCACTGACACTGGAGACTCCTTCCATAAATGCTTGCATTATTGTATAAACAATTACACCGATTTTTTTGTCTGTTTATGTAAAGCAATTGCCAGACAAGTCTCTGTGTATGTTGTTTTTAGAGAAATTACACCATATTAGACCAAGTGAATTAATATAAAGCTGTAATTTGAAGACAAACAACTGTCAGAGATGCTGTTCATCAAATTCTGAACTATCAGAATTGAGAATTTTTAACAGCCTTGTGGCATCATGACTATTAAAGAGTATATTAAGAGTTCAAATGAATTCTATTTGATTTAGATATTTGGATGTTTCTTAAAATGACTGACTTCCTAGTAAAACCATTAGTAAGTACACAGACATATCAATCTTACTCTTCCTTGATAGGGTTGGTCGTGCATTCTCCTGGAGTCATACTGGTGAATGAAGGACATGTGCTCCACTAGTTCTTTAGGCTGGCCAAGAGGACCCAAAGTTGGAACTGCAAAGATCAGGAACAATCAACAACAACAACAAACTGTAATCTTACAAACAGTCTCCAAAAATACTGGTACCTTTCAAGAAAACTGTCAGAAAATGTGACAATTGATGGCATCATTAACCAGGAAATCGAAGCACAAAAGCTGGTTGCTTCCTGGTTGCCAGGATGGTTAAGACTAAGCCTTGGTGAAGCGTTCAAAAGAAAAATGACCCCATACATACAGCCAAATCGAGACTGGAATAGTTCAATGAACACACAAATTAATCTTTTGCAATGACTATCCATCTCAGTGTCTGGATTTGTGTTTGACATTGGTGAGGATGCCCACATACCTACACAAAGCAAAAAAACATTAAGGATTCTGAAATGGTCAGCTACAAGGACTGTTCAAGGTTCAACCCTGTTTGACATTAAAAGAAGTGCCATTAGAAATCATGAGCTACTTGACAAAAGCTGCTTGTTATACAGGATCTTCATATGTTTAAACTCAAAATATCGAAATGTTGATGTATTGTTTGTTTTTTACGTTGCTTTTTACCAGCAGCAGCTAATGACCATGGAATCTGGTGAGGCAGGACAATATTAATAACAATAAACAAAATGAAGTTGAGAGGCTATCATACTTGGCTTGTGCTACAGGATATGTAGTGAATTTTTAGAGTAATCCTGTAAGGCAGTTGAGAGTAGATATCATACAGTCATCCATTGTATTAGCTTGTTTGGACCTGTGTTAGACGTGCCTCTGTTCAGCTGTGTTCAGTAAAGCAGGTGTGTTTCCCAGCACCGCTGTCACAGAAGGGATCATTTTATTAACCAGGGTTGCTAGAGTTCAGCAAAATGTCCATCCCAACTACATCTCAAAAACCACACAAAAGATTAAACTAACCCAAAATATTTGGACATTGAAAAAAAGGGAGCCACATTTAGACACACTGTAGAAGAAATTGATTGTATTTCATTCTGATGTAATTCATTCTGACTCTTACACATGAATTTGTGTAATTCTAATCTTGCAAGCCATTAACTGTTCTGTGTGCTGCCCCTCCTCTGAGCATGGGGCACCATGATTCCTTCCCCAATGGACCTCTATTAGTGCTTGTTGCAGTTACCATTTTCGACCACTAGTTGCAATAATATGCATCAGGAAAGGTGAACAAATCAAAGAAACATTAGGTTATATCTGACAAAAATGTCATAAAAAAAATCGTTAGCCACTCAAAATAGGTAATTAGATTTTCAAATGAATTAAAAAAAAATAACATATGGAGTAGTGCATGAGATTAACCTCAGCTTTACGGCTAATATACGAATATGGTGGGGTTCTGCCTCACCTGCCCCTTTGGTCAATTTTCATGGAGGATGCCAATACATTTTTTGACTGTAAATCCAACCTTGGATAAGGGTTTTGTGATTTTTACATTCTCAGACGTTTGAAAAATTAATAATCATATACCATAACACACACACACACACACACACACACACACACACACACTGCTCACTGATTCCTGTAGCTGGAGTCTTATTTCTCGCCTCTCGAACCCTGGTCACTGGAATGTGCGTGATCGGTTGGTAATCACGTCTCTGAATGCTCTCCTTACTGTATGCTGTTTTTCTAGGATCTTTCTTGTCTGGTGTATTTAGCCACCATTTAGACTATTAGAAATGATAACAAAAGAAAAAAATCACTATCATTTTAATAGCAAAGCTAATAATTACACAGACACCATGGAATGTTGTTTCTTATGTCTAAGGTAATTGGAACCTGTTCGTCCTTTGTGTTCTCAGTTTCCATATGAACAATGGGCTCGTTGAGGAACCTCACGTTGGTCCTGATGAACTTGACGTTGTAAGGGTGTGGGATATTGTGTGTCTTTAGCGCCTCTGTCGCTTCTGGGTCTCGGGATGCATATTTGTGGTCCTTATACACCTCGTCTGGATTTAATCGCTCTGGGATGTTTTCATCAAATATCCTGTAGGTGTTTGAGCTGAGAGCAGAGATCAGATGTGAGGAGGAAACACTAGTTCTACATAACTTTCTTCCTTGTGTGCTATTATAGGAAAATAATCAATAACAGAGTGGTTACTCTTTACCATCATGAAGATTATTTTCCAAAAAAGTGAAATATTTTATTACTGTTATGGTCTACTGAAGACATTTGCCAGTGATTACCATTTTTAATTAAATAAAGAATGACACGTCACATTTTTTATCCATTTATAGTTACATTCAATGTTGGGGAACGTCTTCAAAACAAGTCAGCACCTGTTATCACTTATAAGACAAACGAACAGAGCTTGTCATGTTACCAAGAAACCACAAAAAGGTCCTGTGTCTTGCAGACTTTCCTGTGGTGTTACAAAGCACTGGCACTGGAGACTCCTTCCATAAATGTTATGTAAACATCTCCTCACAGAAAAAAACCCTCATTATACATATAGGTTTGTTAAATAGGCTAATGATACCGTTATGGTATCACAACGATAATATCGTTGTGGTCAAAAATGCTTTTTCCAAAATTTGCAATGCAAAGATAAAAAAAAAAAATTTGCAGAAAACTACTTGGCGAAATAGAAATTGCACGCTCTTTCACAGTGATGTTTGTTGGTAAATGAGAACTTTTAGCTGTACTCATGTTCGATGCACGTGAATTGAAGAGGGCTTTGGCTGAATGCACATTTGCAATGACGTCTCATGATGTGTCTTGGCCCAAAGCTGCGGGAATTTTGAAAAATTGTAAGCTCCTTCAAATATTGCAGCGTTTTTTTTGCTTGATTTTGCGTTCATTTCTGTGATCGCAAAATCTCGAAATCCTGGAGAGACTGTTTAATGGAATTAGGGTGCTACTAAGCTATTTTGAAACATTGCTTAGCTTTTAGTGGTTGTTTTCTACTTTCTACTGTTCGTATGGAATTTTAGGAAAGATCCTTTCTGCTCTCCAGACCTGCCTGATCCGTTCGGATGCCCTACCTCTGGATGGAGCTCTCATCTACTCCAATTCCAGATGGACATTCTCACTGTGGTTGCTGGGACTATGGTTGTTTCTAAGGCCAAACAGACTTCATATTAAACCATAGTGAACTTTCCTTCACTTTCACACTATCCGTTGTTACCCAGATGAGGATGGGTTCCCTTCTGAGTCTGGTTCCTCTCAAGACTTCTTCCTCTTAACATCTCAGCGAGTTTTTCCTCGCCACCGATTGCTCAATTGGGATAAATACGCACATTTAAAATCTGTATACAGTGTTTATATGTTTCTGTAAAGCTGCTTTGAGACAATGTCCATTGTAAAAAGCGCTATACAAATAAAATTGAATTGAATTGAATTGGATATGAATAGCAAAAATACTGAAGATTTTCTCAACCCTGTTATTGTTGTTATTGCTGTAAGAAATGAAATACATAATCTTACTCAGTCTACTTAGTGTGTTCACGCAATATTACAACACGTTGATGAATTTGGAGAAGTTCTGTTGCTGAAATTTTGATTTATTGATGTCATGAATAAATTAAATGAACAAATAAATAACGCTTTAAACGTGTCACTGAGGATGAAATTAAAGACTTAAGCCAATTGAAATATGTCATTAACATATTAACATATTAACATATGTCATTAACATATGTCATTAACATGTCATTATAAATAGTTTTCAATCAGTCTTGATTAGTCTTGACAGTGAACACCTTAAGGGTGTCAGAAATGCATCACGTGTTCACCCTTTCTATGCTACTACAGGTGTAGTTTCTGTGGTACATACCGGAATGCTTCTCGTACCTTCTTCTTTCGGGGCAGGTGTATCTCCGCGCGCTGATACATGTTTACCTCTGTCGAGTGCACTTGCTCCCTTACTTTCGAGTACACTTCATTGTTTGGAGGTTACTAGGCAACCGGTTACAGGCAGTAATTTGACACTTGACTTCACGACCACACTTTTTATGCCCTATACTGATATAAACAGATACAAGAAAACGTATTAACATTAAATATAACATTTCAAAATAAAAAATATTGTTTGGTGTTTTTGTCATTTTTATTCACTTATAATTAAATGTATGAATAAAGGTGGATTAGCCATAGCATGAGCAGGCTAATAGTGTAATTTGATACCCTATAGTTTAGCCTTCTCTGAATTACTGAAGAAAAAAACAAAAAAAACACTGTTAATCCTGTGCTAACATGGATGAATAATACCTGTTTACAACCTGAAAGCTGTAGAATACCCAATCATAGAAACGTATAATAGCTTTTTGCACAGAAAATAACGCTATATTTATTAATGGGAATCTTTTCAGTGAGTCATTTGATCATTTGGCTCTGCTGACCAACAAGACTCTTCTCTTTCGGCTCCTTTTCCTAAACCATACAAAGTTTGCGATATTTTGGTCAATGGTTGTTCTGCATTGGTTGACTAAATTGTTTTATGAAATGTCACTCTACTATTCTACCTTCTAATCATCTAAAACAAACAAATAAATAAATAGATTCAAAGATTCGACTCGTTAGCGAACGACACATCAGTAGCGGCATTACAGGCATCTCTGAGTGTACTGAAACAACTACAAGAAAAAAAATGTTAAAGTTTATGAAAGCACAGACTAAATGGAAAAAGTATTTTAGGATTAACAGTATTCCAGGTGAATGATTTATGCTTACATGTTGTATGCTAGTCAGTGATTCTGTTTTGCTTGAGCCACGCACAATATTTAAAAGAAAGAAAATGTGATGGCGCAGACAGTTTTCACTGGTTTGCCTACTGGAAATAAGTTCCATGACAACTGGTGGAGGTTATTGGAAATCTAAAAACAACCCAATTTGCTGCCTGTTTTGTTCTGATTTGCCTTCCTGATTTTTTCCCAAGCTGACATGTAAGTTGATTAGAGCTCATTAGAGTGGAAATGATACAGGGAATGCATCGTTCTGCTATAAGAAAACATCATTTAATCACACCCACTTTCACCTAATCTGGGAGATAAGTGACAGGAAGGTACAATATGATGGAGGAGAGCATTGATTAGATAAAGCTTGCTGTTGTTCATGGTATGAATGGTGGTGACAATTCGGGTGGTGGGGGTGGGGCAAAATAGTATGTCTGAATAATTTTGATGAATACAAAACACAAAAATGTCAAAGTTTTGTGGCTCAGAGTAATATTAGCAATATTCTTGCACAGCTTCCAGAATTCCTAGCTGTGCTCTTGTATGCGCTAGTTATGCTAGTGTTAACTGCTTTGGCGATTAGAGGAAGCAGGTCAACATTTAACCCAAGTAAAAACCTTCTTGCTAATAAGTCATGGAGAAGCCCCTGATCCTATCATCTGGCTTTCAGGAATCCATTACAGCAAAAGACGACACTTTTACAATTTATCCTTTCATTTTTAAAACATGAGACTACATAATGTAAATTTATACACTGGACCAATAAAGGCTGTCCAATGAGACAGGCAAGAGAGAAAGTTTGACCAAAACTGATCTTATGGAATTTTATCATCTTTCCACCACTTAAAAGTAATTCTGGTTACTTTACAATTTCCTAAAGGGTTTTGTGGTATCTGTACACCATCAGAGCCTCATAACTAAACCGGTAGCAGGAAGAATGCTATAGACGTATTTTGAGCATAAAAAGTCCATTGACTGAAGAATTCATAGAGGTTTGGCTGAAAAACACTAGAGTTTAAGAACACCATTGCACCTCTTTACATTTATGAACAGCTTTAGCAACCTTTTTTTTTTTTTGTTTGAAAGTGACTTGACAGTGTCTTGTGAATGCGTTTTTTTGTCCCTAGGATACCACAGGAATAATCTAACAACCGTTACTTTAGCTAATAACATATTGGAGCATTACAGGTATTGGGAAATCAATACCAATTGGGAAATACCTGTAATGGGACTGGGTATTTTGGAGGAAAATGCAAAAAAGTGTGTTAGGTATATTATATAAATGAGTTTGTAGTGTTCAGGGTGCTTATATTTGGTCTTTGTCTTACAGAATTGAATATTTTTGTATTTGTTGCCGTGTCCCATGAATTTTTCACTGGCAAACTGTCTTTTTTTTTTTTTTTTTTTTTTTTTTTGATGTGCACATAACATTTTTTTTGCATTGTTCTCCTTTAGAAAATCACATTTTATTTATTTTAAATAATTTTTTCTATTCCTTTTCATTCATAATCTATTTTTCTCTGTCACAAAAAAGAAGAGTGAAGCACATTCCAGTGTGGGTTTTGGCCACTTTACAACACATCCAGCTGATGGCACCGACCTCTGTTTTGTCCTGATCTGGGACCAGATTTGTGTTTTCTCACTCCATGCACAGGTCCTGGATCGGTAGAAAACTGCAAGCTCTCTTTCTCTCTCGTCCCATGATAAGCCTCTGTCCTAATCTCGGCACTGTCCGCTAAGAGGATTGCAACCGTCCTGTATGCAGATTTGCAGCAGAAGAGCATGCTGGGAGAAAAAAAAAAAAAAAAAAAGAAACCTTGAGAAGATTACGTGTGTGTGTTTCCACTGTTGTAAAGCTGTCTGCACTGGTGGTGCTCTATGCATAAGAGGCTTCTCATAAGAAAACAATACCTAGATCAGTTTTATCGTGTATCATAACAGAAGAGGCAGGTTAGATGTGCCATGGCAACAGAGCAAAGCAAGCTCATGATTGGTGGATTTTTCACAAGCGGAAAGATGATCTGAAAGATATCTGTTTCCTAAAAGCATCATAAAATTAAAAATAATCTTAAATCGGAGAGAGGGAGAGAGAGAGAGAGAGAGAGAGAGAGAGACATGTGAAGATATCATTTTAGCAATGATCTTGGTGCTGTGATGTCAAAATGTGCAACATATATACAACCTACATGAAAGGATTTTACCAGAGATGCACCTCACTTTAATTTGCAACAGTATTAGTCACCCGCTTTGCTGTAATCTGTAATCAGATAGAAAGGAAAGAGCATGGCTCATGCTATAGTGTTTTCATTAGACCTCATATGCCTGAGGAAACCCTTAACATGGTCACATTATGACATTTTGTACTAGACTATACACCAATCAGCCATAACATTAAAACCACCTGCCTAACATTGTGCCACCAAAACAGCTCTGACCCGTCGAGGCATGGACTCCACAGGACCTCTGAAGGTGTGCTGTGGTATCTGGCACCAAGACATTAACAGCAGATCCTTTAAGTCCTGTAAGCTGCGAGGTGGGGCTCCATGGATCGGACTTGTTTGTCCAGCACATCCCACAGACGCTTGATCGGATTGAGATCTGGTGAATTTGGAGGTCGAATCAACACGATGAACTCTGTCATGTTCCTCAAACTGTTCCTGAACAATTTTTGCAGGTGGCAGGGAGCATTATCCTGCTGAAAGAGGCCGCTGACATTAGGGAATACCGTTACCATGAATGGTGTACTTGGTCTGTAGCAATGTTTAGGTAGGTGGTCCACATGAATGCCAGGACCCAAGGTTTCCCAGCAAAACATTGCCCAGAGCATCACACTGCCTCCTCCGGTAAAAGAAAATCTGATTCATTCATCATCCATTCATTCATCAATGTGATTCATTTCCCCTGGTGTATACTGTAAAGCCTGGTTATTAGTGTGTATTACTTTGAACATAATATGTACATGTGCTGCTTCATTCAGTTTCACCATCAGAATGTCAAAATTTGTGGGTGGAAATGAGAGCGTCGTTGATCAGAATGTGGGTTTCAGTGTAATGATTTTATTTCGGAGTGGGTTGTTAAAAGACAATTCTGTAACAAATCTGGAGAAGTAAAAAAATGGGCACAAGTAAATAAATAATGAAATAAACATATAGTTTCTTTCATTTGTAAATATAATGAATGGTTTTATACCTACATAAAATGTACTAATAAATATAAATGCATTAATAATGCAATAGTTAAGGCTTTGGTTACAGTTTGAGAAATGCTTTGTTTGTTTAGGTTTAAACCAAACAGTCTGATAATGAAGGTGACTCAGCAGGGAGGATGGTATAACCGAATTCTTTACGGACGCTTTCTGAAAAGGTTAAGGAGTCGTCGTCTGGGAGGCGGAATTCAATAACGAGTGCCGAAGCCACGGATCTCCAGTTTAGAAATGTCCCTCTCGTTAGTGAACTCAGCACGGTCGATGCGAGAGCTGGGACTGCCGACGTACCTCAGCCAGTGCTTCCTACAGCGAAAGACACACACACACACACACACACACACACAGATTAATTGTATTAAAGGGATTTTTTACACTGTAGGGGTGGAACAGTAGGGAAAATTATTATAACATTAGTGTAACCATTTAACCCTGGAAATGGGGGATGCAAACTTTTGCACTCAATGGCATTTTATGAAGTTCCAAAGTAGAATAGCAGATGAGGCAAAGCTAACAACATCAACTAAATCAGTAAACGCATCAGAGGAGTCTGAGAAATCAGATTACACATGAAAGCATCTCTCTCTCTCTCTCTCTCTCTCTCTCTGTTTCGATCTGTCTCTCTTTCAGAGTAGGCATGGATAGGTGGAACAGCTCATGCAGTTATTCCTCTGAGGACCTCTAAATGCATTATCCTCATGGTGGGCCATAGAGGCAGGCTCTTATTGGCTCTGTATGTGTATGTGCGTGTGTGGTTGTGCATGACTACATCTGATTCACTCAGCTTACAAGACTACCTAAAACGAGTTACACTCAGACAGAAGGCAGGAGAAAGTCAGGATATTTTCAGTACAGGAAGAAATGACCTGATTAAAGATTCAGTTTGGCAAAAAAAAAAAAATAAAAAATCTAATTTACTGTATGTGTTTACCCCATTTTGTTTTTGTTTCTTTAGTTTTGTACTGAAACATTTCAACAGTGCCATCCATCCATCCATCCATCCATCCATCCATCATACCCCCTACGTGGATACTTATATATCGTCTAAACCGGAAAATACAGATCATGTGTTGTTATTTAACAAAGAAAAACATGTAAGTGTTGATATGGTGATGAAAGGAGTCTCCAGTGTCAGAGAGACTTCAGGACAGATGAGTTTACACTTTCTGGTTTTTCAGTAACTTGACAAACTGCATTTTTTTTGCCTTATTAAGTTCAAGAGAGATAAACGGCCGTTCTCTTACCAGCCTCAATTTCTCAAAAAAGAGCCGTTCTCTTACCAGCCTCAATCTGCTATAATTTAAGTGATAACAGGAACTAGCTTGTTTTTCGCAGATGTTCCACAACATTAAATGGAACTATGGCTAAAAAGTATGATGTGTCATTCATTGTTCTGACATCTTTCTATCATAGCCAGCATTCGCCTTTTTAGAAATTTGTGCTACAGTAGCTCTGCTGTGGGATCAGACCGTGGACCTTGTCCTTCCTTGGACCACTTTTGGTAGGTACTAACCATTGAATACCAGGAACAACCCACAAGACCTGCCGTTTTGGAGATGCTCTGACCCAGTCGTCTAGCCATCACAATTTGGCCCTTGTCAAAGTCTCTCTGATCTGTAGGCTTGCCCAATTTTCCTGCTTCCAACACATTGACTATGAGAACTGACTGTTCACTGTACACTGACTGTACTGCCTAATATATCCCACCCCTTGACGGGTGCCACTGTAACGAGATAATCAACGTTATTCATGTCATGTCAGACGCTCCACGTAATTCAGTGGTTTTAATGTTATTGTGTAATGTTACTTCTGAATACTACATGTTTTTCCTGAGCAAAATGTTTCTCATTTGCATGTTTCTAAACCACGAGTAGAGCATTTAAAAATCTTGTTATATCCATTTCCCCTTAAAGACATCTCGCCTTTGCTTACCAGGAAAGAGGAACCCAAAGGCTAAATCGTTTAAAAAGCACAACTGAAACAAATGTATGCCGAAACTTGGACTATGAGGAGCAGATTTTTTTTTTAAACAGATGCATTTAATGAAGAAAGACTCTCTTTGAATGAAATCTCTTCAGGATCACTTATTCTGAGTTGCAAAGTGTATGTAGAGGACTACAGACCTTGTTCCTTTCAGATGTCCCCATGTTTTTACAATAGAAGCCAACTGGAGGACTTAGTTACAAGGTCCAGTTGGACAGAGTTGTGGTTTTAACTCCCTGAAACATGACGATTTTAAATACTAATAATGAATAGCTGTAGAAAAGAACATCTTGTGAAAGAGACAGTAAATAAATAAATAAATAAATAAATAAATAAAGACATCTCGCCTACACCTACCGTTTATAACCTAATCTACACGTGGAAAACACTGCCATATTTGAAATTATATCCGATGAGAAATGAGTTCTCACTTTGAAGATCAGCATCGGTTGCATCAGTCTATGTCTCGTATTCAAACATAAGCCTCATTATCGTCTCTTCACTTGACTGATCTCTGTTCATGCTAACATCAGTGAGCAAATAACTTCTGATTCATTCTTGTTATTCGGTCATTTAAACGTTTTAGAACGTACACGGTTATCACACAGAGTACAGATTAGTATGTTGTCAACGTTGGTGTACTTGCTGTTCGTGTCATTGCATTCACCCAGATTTCCTAACATGTTTTTACTTTTATTATATATATTTTTTCTTTGTTTGGTTCTAGCTGAAGTATTACATCAATGATTAGGTGGAGTTCATTGAAAACAGGAAACCCAGCCCTGAGAAAAAAGTTTTGCATGGACTTATGATTTATTGTTGCGTTTGCGTCCGGTTGGAAGAATAGTGCACACAGTCGAGCCAAGAGCTATGAGCTACAAGCTACGCTTGGCTGAACTCTTATTAGCACTTGTGTTTGTTTACACAGCGCCGATGCACTTCGGCTTTAACTACGAACCACCTAGGACTTTCCGTTACTTTCATATTGTGAAAAAATCTTCCTCTTTTCCTAGTAGTGCCCATGTTTGTGTGTGTGAGTGTGTGTGTGGTTTATTGTGCAGTAAAGGAAAGGAGACTTGTCCTTGCCTTGCTGTTGCGGAAGTCTGATAACATTGAAGTACGCTGATAGGAAGGAATTTCCTCCAGCTGGATGATTATCCACAAACAGCACGGGTCAGAAGAACCACGAATCCAACAGAGGCTTGGACAGAGTGTTTGGTTTCTCACGTGGTGAAATCTAAAGCAGATATTATATCAGCCAGCAATGATGATGCCAAACGGCACTGTGCCCTTGGTGTGTTTCTGAGTAATAAACCATTTTTGTTGAAAGTTGTGTTGTGTCGTGATGCAGCACAAGATGTCTCACAGAAATCTACTTGGACGTTATGGTGTGTATTTCTCTGTGACGTCTTTTTTTTTTTTTTTTTTTTTTACAGTTAAGGATGTTATTCTTGTGTGTGTGTGTGTGTGTGTGTGTCTGCAATGTGTGACTGCAATGTGTGTATGATGAGAGTCTGCTGGGACAACTGCTCTCAACATCACACACACACACACACACACACACACACACACACACACACACACACCATAAACGAAGCTGAACGTAATCTGGAAGACAGAGTAAGAGAAAGAGAAGGCCTGGGTGATTACAATAAATGTAAGAATAAAACACTTCAGGATGTGTAATTATAGGAAAATAATCAACAACGAAGCGGAAGACCAGCACATCCTGAAGTGTTTTATTCCTCTTCTCTTAAACTACAGCAATTATACCAAAGATTACCATTTTTATTTTATGGGGTGACTGTGGCTCAGGCGGTAGAGCGGGTTGTCCACTAATCATAGGGTTGTCGGTTCGATTCCCGGCCCACGTGACTCCACATGCCAAAGTGTCCTTGGGCAAGACACTGAACCCCAAGTTGCTCCCAATGGCAAGTTAGAGGCTTGCATGGCAGCTCTGCTACCATTGGTGTGTGTGTGTGTGAATGGGTGAATGAGACACAGTGTAAAGCGCTTTGGA
>JANDJT010000002.1:4957803-4970720 GCA_024331685.1 Stegophilus panzeri
TGTGTGAATGGGTGAATGAGACACAGTGTAAAGCGCTTTGGATAAAAGCGCTATATAAGTGCGCCATTTATTTATTTCTTAAAGAATAACATCATACTTTTTTTTTTTAATCCACTTATAGTTACATTTATTGTTGTGGAACGTAAATCAGCTTATCGGACATTTTCAATCAGTATAAACAAATGAATTATTTTGTCGCTGCAGGTCTGTTATAAGATTAGTCAGGACACTGTTGGGTTACTGTGTATAGAGTCTGTGTTTAGCTGCTGGTGAGTAGGGTGATGGGAAAGGGTGGGGGGGTGAGCCCCCTGCTGGGCAATGACACTGGTACAGAGATAAAACAGACAGCACAACTAAAGCTTTTTTTCCACAGTACAAAACAGTATAAAACAGCCACAATACATTTGTTATATTTAAACCTAGTAGGCTATACTTATGTGAATTCTTAAAGCCCTGAGTGTCTACTTTTATATGAGCTATTGACCACTACTGCGGAGCATGACATCACAAATAAATTCAATGCCGAACACGGGCACCGCCAAAACAGGTGATATTATTTTTGGCATCTTAATGTAAAAACATTGTGGTATGATATTGTTGCCTTTCTCCCTTCCTTAACTGAGAGGCAGAAAAAGAAAACAGTAAAAGGAAGAAGAGAGAAGGGTAAGGCATATTAAAGGATTGTACAGCTGTCTCTGTCTGGTTAAATATTTAATGAGCAAACACATTTCTGCTCTCACACATGTCCAGTTAAAGCACCGGAACGAAGAAGAGGAGAAAGCAGGTTGATGGAGAAAAGCTTTTTAGTGAGCTTTCAGCACTGTATTGAGTCAACTCACTCACTCTCTCTCTCTCTCTCTCTCTCTCTCTCTCTCTCTCTCACCCACACACACACATTAGGAAGCCGTACAAATACAGTGTTATTCGGCAACGGTGGGAATCTCGAGGCCAATCGAGATTGATTTATTTCTGATTTACGCATCTTAATTTTAGAGCAAGGTTTTTCAGTATGACATCATAAAAAGGCGTCATTTATTTAGGACTGTCAGTTTTGGCTGACGATTAGCCTACGGTTGTGATTAATAATTTACATTACATTAATGACTTACATGCTGTTGTTGTTATCATTACACTCTTATCAGAGTATGCTATCTAGGCATAACTGTAATGTAATACTGCACAACAACAGCTAGTTATCAACTCTTAATTATACGTGTTTACCTCGTAGACTCCAGGATGTGTTGTTGTAGGAAAATCTGGCCCGTAGGCAGCTTGCCTTCTCTAAACTGCCCATAGGTGTGAACGAGTGTGTATGTGTGTGTGTGTTCATGGTGCCTTGTGACCCTTACTGAAGATGAATGAATGAATTATTTCCAAGTAAGAGTGTGCGAACATTTGCGCTTAAAAGAAACATTCTCACTATGAAAATGAATGAATTATTATTTTTTAAAGATACTTTTTCATTTAGTTTGGTATCATGATGATGATCCTAAGTCTATATAAAACTTTATAATTAAAAGAAACCTACATAAATCAATAATCTACTACAATACTTCATAGTTTAAAACCTGTGCCCAAGGAAAATTTGCAGAGTTCTTTTATGCTTTAGTGGGAAACTACTTGAATCGCAATCGCACAAAATTGTTTCGCACTGTCTTTCGCTGTGATGTTTGTTGGTAAATGAGACCTTTTAGCTGTACTTATGTTCGATGTAGATGAATCGAAGAGTGCTTTGGCTGAATGTGTGTCGGGATGACGTCACATGACTCTTCTTGGCCCAAATCTGCGGACAATCTGCTGTAATTTTTAAAAAATTGGCAAGCTCTTCCGAATATCACGGAGTTTTCTCGATGTTGTGTGCAGTACTGCAATGGCAAAATCGCAAAATCCTGGAGGGACTGTATAAACATACTGTATGATTTTTAACTCTAATGTTCAACAAAAAAAAACAAAACATACAAATAATAATAATCATTCTGATCAGCTCAAATATTGCAATTGGGTGAATATTTAATAATTGTGACAGGAGTAAATGTATTCAGTGGCCGTTTGTCATCGCAAATGTTTCCTGCTTTTGACACTTCGAGGTGTATGAAATGTAAATGATGCTGATATTTTGTGCATCAAAGAGAGAATCAGGATGCATTTATATTTCCCATCCCTAGATAGTTTGGTCATGGGGTCATGTGCATCTGAACCGAAGAGTCACTCAAGATTAAACCCTAAAAATGCAAAAATGGTGGACAATAGTGGTGGTTTTTCTGCACTCATGATTGAGATGAAAATCAGTTATTTATACATTAAATGAAAGGACAACAAATTGGTTAACTAGAGAGCACGCCTATTCCAAAAAAAAAAACAACAACAAAAAAAGCACATTAGCAATTACGACTATATTTTTTTCTTGTAATATGCACAAATCAGTGCACGCATACACACAACATACTGCTGTCTTCACACACAACCACTAGGGACCGGGTGGGTCTCTCTCTCTCTCTCTCTCTCTCTTTCTTTCTTTTGCTCTCTCTCATGTCTGGTTTACATTAGGGAACTGTGATGTCATACACTCCCCAGCCCCGTGAGTCACCTCAGCCCACTCTCATGTTATGACATCATCTCTCCTCACCCTGCCATGCGCCTGGCCCTATGAACCGGGACACACTCACTAATTTTTTTTTTTTTTTTTTTAGCAGAGCAATTATATACTTCAGATATGGATCCTAAAATTTGCATGAGGACAAATTACCTCACTCACTGCTCACAAGGGCATTTTAAATCAAAACCACTGTTTAAAGAAGCATGTTGGACAGGGAAGTGTTTTTCAATTTTTCAAGGGATTCAGATGGTGGTGTAGTTTATATTTTGTGATCCAGGAGTATGGAAAAAAAAAACCTGTATTCTAGAGATTTCCATGACACAAAGATCGGTCGAGTTGCACCGCCTGCTGTTTGAAGGAGGTACTGCAGGGTGATGCAAGCATTTTGATGCAAGAATTTTTATTTATTTATTGAGACTTATAGGTTGAAATATTACAAGATACATGACGTAAAATGGTTTTATGGATGTCTAAATGTCCAGAATATTTCATTTATTCATCAACATAGTTATTGTCATGACTAAGTTCTTCATAATCAAATGTAAACGAGTAATTTATTCAATTACCCAGAAACCATGGGGGATGCAAACTTTTGCACTCGTTGGAACTAGTCTGAAAACTCAAGCTATGTTGAGCAGTGAGTGTGGATCAGGAAGAGATATTCGTACTCACATCTCGCTGACTTTCTCTGGAGGCCCCTGCACCTGGCCGATCACGGTGCCCTGTCTGGTGTTCTTCACCCAGCCGTTCACGCCGAGCTTTTTCGCCTGATCCTCTGTGTACTGCACAGTCACATGACCTGACTTACACACTCACAGACTTACACACACTTTCACAAAATGGATTATGTAATCACCAATCTTTACAATTTCTTCATGAATCGTGTCATTATAGCAATCGTCTTTATGTCATTTTGCACCACAGCACTGTTGAATTCTGAATTCTGATTGGTCAGAAAATGTGGAATAATTGTATATAACAGAAACTCTGACAGTAGTCCTGATGGCAAGGTTTACATTAATGCACTATAACTATATGCTTCTATAATAACAGCTCACTCACAAATTCTTGTATAGCAGACACTTCACATAAATATTTTTTTTTACTATTAAACAAGCAAAAATGACTAATCATTAATATGGGGACATTTTCTGTAAAGAGACATTTAATAAAAAAAACATTTATGGAAGGAATCTCCAGTGCCAGGGCTTTGTATCAAGTCAGTTTTCCACCATGGGAAAGTCTTCGTAACAGAAGAGTTTACATGTTCTGGTTATTCAGTAACATGACAAGGTGTTTTTTTTTTGTCATATTAACTTCAAGAGAAAGATAAAATAGACGCTGGTCAGGGAACGAATGTTTATAGCAGCTATAACTGTAAATAACTTGTTTGGTAGACGTTTCCACAACAATGAATGTCACAATAAATGGATAAAAAGTACAACATCTGATTTTTTTGTTGAATTTATTCATAAATTGTACTAATTGGTAAATTGCTCTGGTATATATATGAAGAATGAAACACTTTGGCATGTGTTGTTATAGGAAAACAGTCAGCTTCAGGATGGAAACAGTAACTTTGTTTCATCACATCGCAGCATTGTTGATTATCTTCCTATAACAACACGTTGGGTTATATTCTTTACATACATCTTCCTTAATACTAAACTAGTTGTGTAAGATGAATATTTTCTTACCATTCTGAAGCACACACCTGAAATGAGAACAAAATCTTTGTTTTAGAAAAAAAAAAGTTTATCATTTGTTGTACATAAATACATCAAGCTGAATGACTAATTCACTGTATAATTCATATTTAAAAAATCGCCAGCTTTTTAAATTTTTATTTTTTTTTAAAAGGTGAGGCTATTTGGGGGGCGGAGCCTGTCACTCCATGCACGTTACGAAATATCTCAAAAACAATTAGGCTGGTAAATAATGTCAATTCTGGATCTAAATTTTGATTAAAAACCCCTTTATATATATATAAGACTTCAGTGCTCATGACGTTACAACATTAATGACAGTTATAAACTGTATTTGTTGCCACCTGGTGGTCATTTGCGTTGAAGCATGTTTATATGTTAACACATTACCAAGATATAACGAGGTTTTTTTTTCTTTTCTTTACATAACAAATCGTATATTAAATATATACATATATATATTCAATATGTATATCTACTTATACTTGTATGTATATAACTTATGTGTAAACACGTTAAAACATCTCGCCTTTTTGAATTCACTTCTCGTTTCTACAGCTGACTGTAGCGGAGCGCAGAGGATTGTGGGATATCTTGTCCACGCCATACACAGCTGCACACACACACACACACACACACTGACTCTGAGCTACATACCCTGAACATTGCCGAAAATTTCGAAATCTACAGACGCATATTTTGAAGACATGGCGAACTGAGAGAGAGGAAAGAGGAGGAAAAGCGGAAGGAGCCAGAAAACGTTCAAACCGTAGCCAAACATAAACACTGCGTATTTATATCGTCCAGCGAGTCTGCAAATACCGCCTTTTATCGCGAGATTTGCAGATTTTTTTTTAATAACAGCTCCTGATGTATTTATATCTCGTTATATTTATAGCTCTTAAAAACAGCGCAGTGTTGTCAAACACAATCTTATTACTAATTCACTAAAACATGTTAAATACACACAAAAACATATTTTAGTCGAAATAATTAGGGTTTAATGAGTAAAATCTATGTTTACAATATATACCCGTACGGAAATATCATATATGGAGTTCCCTTTTGTGCATGATATCCCCAAACATGATCGTCCACGTGAGGTAGACCAAATGCAAAATTTTAATTGGTCATTTTAAAATGCGTGACTAATATTAATACTGTATTAATATACTGTATATATCAACATATACAGTAATATACTTATATACACTCACTGGTCATTTTATTAGAGACACCTGTACACCTGCAATTATCCATTCAGCCAATCACATGGCATGGAATCATACAGATGCAGGTCAAGAGCTTCAGTTAATCAAAATGTTAATCAGTCACATCAAACATCAGAATGGTGAAAAATGCGATCTTACATTGTGACTTTGACCATGGTATAACCTAGTTGTTGGTGCCAGCTGGACAGGCTTTTGAAGATTTCAGAAATTGCCGATATGCTGGGATTTTCATACACAACATTCTCTAGAGTTGACAGAAAATGGGTGAACAAGCAAAAAGTGAGCGGCAGTTCTGCAGGAGGAAATGCCTTGTTGTTGAGAGATGTAAGATGAGAATATTTCAGCCAACAGTAACTCAGATAAACGCTCTTTACAATTGTGGAGAGCAGAACACACAGCCTGTCGAACTTTGGGGTGGTTGGGCTACAACAGCAGAAGGGTTCCACTCCTAAAGACAATATAAAAGACGTGACATGCTTTGTTACGTTTAAAGCAAACTCCTAGTATGTACATGTTTGGGCATCAACAGCTTTTTGTTTACTTCTGTTTTGATTGGTAGGATTTAATTCATGTCAGCTTTCTGATCAGCTTTTGAGCCTGGACTCATTTAGACACAACCAGCAAGGCGAGAGATCCGGAGAGAACATGACAAGATTTGAGAACCGCACAGCTGTGCAGATGATCTCTGCGAGGCGGCAGGATACACATACACACAAACACACACACACACAGACACACACACACATGAATGTACACACTATTGTTGATTTGCTCTGAGCCTTTAATGCCCAACCTGCAATATTCACTAATCCTTAAGCACAGAGAGAGAGAGAGAGAGAGAGAGAGGCCAGAATCACTACAGTACACACACAAAACAAACACAAAACATACACACAGTCTTAATCTATACACTTAAACCAAACCTCAGCAAATATACAGTAGTATACATACAGTAATTACACACATTCAGCTTATTTACAGCCACACAACTCAAACATAACTATAACATAACATAACTAGTCAAAATATGACGCAATTCAGTCTATAGATGGTGCGAATATATTTATAGAATTGGACAGGTTAGATAATATGGAGCATCCAAAGTATGCATTACTTTGTTCTGTAAACATTTTACTGTCATATGTATCAAATATATCACGTATGCATGTTTTCTCTTTTTCCAAAGGAAAAAAGTGATAAAATGAATACGTTATGATTAAATGACAAGATAGAGGAGTACACTCATAAAAACAAGTCGCCTGATGCATCTGCATGTTTTGAAATTAGTATGTTTTGTCATAAAAGACGGTGACATCTTGTAAAAAATACTCTTTCTCTGTCTTAATCCCTTTCTCCCTGTCGGCCTGGGCTGACCTTTCCCAGGCACAGAGAGGCGAAAGTAAACAGACGCGGGGGATAACAGCAATGGATAAGATGAGAAAGAGGGAACTGGGGGGAGGAAAAGAAGGAAGACACAGGCCAGGTAATACTGTTGTGAGAAGTGAGAAGTTCAGTGAGCACACAGTCCTAGTCAGTAAAGACTGCTCATAATTCCTACAACACCAGTATATAGACATTTCTCTTAACTGTTAAGGGGTACTCAAACTTTTTGTAGCTGTAAAAAAAAAAAAAAAAAAAAAAAAAATTACCCAGACACACACAGTACAAATTTAAATGTGTACAAGAATATTTTGTCTATTCATCATAGAGTCATAGAGCTTTTTGATTCCTGAACTTTCCACCAAACGAACACGTTAGGTCCAAGTTAACGTTATTTATGAGCCTACTTGTTTTTAAACAATTGACGTGTGGATTAAACCCATTAAATCCAACAGGCTAACAACTCAATAATAAATATAACAATTTAGAAAATCTGGATTGTGATTGTCATTTTCAAGCTAAAGGAAAGAAAAAAAAACACAGACCCTGTTGCTATGCTTCCTGAGAGAACCTACGACATTAATGTCATAACTGTGTTGTAATAAAAGTTTTCGTCTAAGCTCTTAATTTATTGATTTGAAGAAGTGCCATTCTGAACCAGTATCCATCTAACTACCACATACCTTTGATTGTTGTCTCTATTTATTTGAACTCTCAGCAATAATTATCACACTCTCCAAACACCATCCATGGTTTTTTTTTGTTTTGTTTTTTTGCTCTTAACCAATGTAGAAATAACTCACTGACATTTTCATTAATACAGATTATAAAGAGATGTAAGTATAGTGTACCAGAGACTACCCCAAAACTAGTCAAAAAAGCAATTAAAGGAGCAGAAGATGGAACTCAGTTGGAAGACGGCCAAACAGTATGTCTCAGCACAGCCAGGTTGGAAACAGTTTATATGGCTATGCGCACTGATGAATCTTCTAAGGCAGGTGTGTTAGCCTGTATCAGACAGGGCAGAAGGTAAACCTGATACCAAGTGATCTACGCTTCTTATGTTTCATTCCAGTTTATACCACAACACTGCTGACTTTTTGATTCTGATTGGTTAGATGTTGATTCATTTTCTCTAATATTTTTTCATATGGTGAACTTTACTCCTTTGTGGTTTCTCTAAGTTTGATGTTTGTTTTCTTAAATTCAAGAGAGAAAAACAGAGGCTGGCAAGGGAATGGCAGTTTACAGCCGCTACAACATAAGTGATAAGAGGAACTGCCTTGTTTCGCAGATGTTCCACAACATTAAATGTAACTCTGTTTCTGTAAAGCTGCTTTGTGACAATGCCCATTGTTAAAAGTGCTATACAAATAAAATCGGATTGAAATGAATGAAAAGAAAGGCCAATGACATGTCTTTTTAAATAAGAAACCGTAATTGTTTGAAAATTGCTGTTGTACAACACGAATAAAACACTTTGATGCATGTTATCGTTATAGGAAAAGAATCAATTTCAGGGTAACTCCACTTCACGTTGGAATGCATCACACCACCCTGTCATTGATTACTTTCCTATAAAAGCACCACCCAAGTGTTTTATTCCTTACACGATCACAATGATAGCCACATAATAAGTATTTGGACAGTGACACAAATTTTCATACTTTTGCCTCTGTACACCACCACAGTGGATTGAAATGAAGCACTCAAGATGTGATTGAAGTGTAGACTTTGAGCTTTAATTCAAGGATCCCTCCATTTTCACAGGATCCAAAAAATAATTGGACAATTGACTCATAAGCAGTTTCAGGGCCAGGTGTGGCCCGTTTTCTTGTTTTTCCTGACAAATTAAGGCGATAAATGCTCTGGAGATGATTCTAAGCGTGAATTAGCATTTAGTAGCTGTTCATTGTGTGAACTCTCAATATGAGGTCCAAAGACGTGTCGATGCAAGTGAAGGAAGCCATCATTAGGCTGAAAAAGCAAAGCAGACCTATTAGAGAGACAGCAGAATCTTTAGGAGTGCCTAAATCAACAATTTGGTACATTCTTAAAAAGAAGGAATGCACTGGCGAGCGCAGTAACACCAAAAGGCCTGGAAGACCATAGAAGATAACTAAAGTGGAAAAATGCAGAATACTTTCCTTGTTGAAGATAAACCCCTTCACAACATCTAGCCAAGTTAAGAACACTCTGGAGGAGGTAGGAATATTATTGTCAAAGTCTACAATCAAGAGACGCCTTCATAAATGTAAATACAGACGGTTTACCTCAAGATGCAAAACTCTGGTAATACTCAAGAAAGGCCAGATTAGATTGCTAGAAAACATCTAAAAAAGCCCGCCCAGTTCTGGAACATGATTCTTTGGACAGATGAAACCAAGATTAACTTGTAGCACAATGATGGGAAGAGAAGAGTATGGAGAAGGAAAGGAAGGGCTCGAGCATACCACATCACCCGTCAAACATGGTGGAGGAAGTGTTACGGCATGGGCCATGTTTGGCTGCCAATGGAACTGGATCATACGAGTGCACTGTTGTGGTAAAGCTGTTAAGCCTAAACATAAAATACTCAGAGACAGCACTAATATTAACTGTAAAACATAAACATATGGTATCTAATTAGAGTAATAAAGAAGTTGCCATTTTCCGCTTAGATTAGATCTCGATTGTTCCAATGTTTAACATTTTTCAAATTCGGTAAACATTTCATAATGACAATTTCCTTTCATGGAATGTTCCTTTCATTTTTCTAATATTAGAGTATTTAAAATGTCATTTAAAACAAAAAAAATACTAAAATATGGGCTGTTCAACAACTATGTTATGCAAATTTTATTTATCTACTACACTATCTGAATTGCCCCAAGCCCTTATCTAGGTCCCCTAAAAGAATCTATAAAAGCGGTTTTAGAGATGATTTTGAAACTCAATCACCAACTGTAGAGCTGTTAATACAAGAAGCTGACACATGTACTAACTGTAGAAAATATTTGTTTATAGTAAAGCCTTTGGGCTTAAACTGCCATAAAATAATTTGGCAGAAGCACAGAGTAGACTTGGCATTGAAGACATCAGTGTATGGTTTCTAACATTGCCTTTGGCTGAATGTAAATGTTTGTGTTTGTCTTTGTGTATGTGTGTGTGTGTCTGCACGCGCATGCTAACATACTTTTTCATCTAGACCTGTAAGCTCTGTGCTCTATTTTTTTTAATGTTTGAATGTACATGATTATGAGACAAAAATGGAAAATGCACCTCTAACAGTTTACCTCAAAATATTACAGTTTATATAAGTTTTGATTTTGTTTTACTGCTAATATCTATATATTCATTATTCTACCATTTTGTTACATTATTCTACCATTTTGTTACATTATTCTACCATTTTGTTACACCTAAGCACAGGGCCACTTTAATATTTAAATTAAACCCAAATAAAATGCAACCCAGAAATAAAATAAAATAAAATAAAATAAAATAAAACAAGTCTGAATTTCACAAAAGCATCACAAAGTTAAAATCATTTAAGAGAGAGAGAGAGAGAGAGAGAGAGAGAGAGAGAGAGCGTTCAATGTTTGGCAACTTTAAATTGCTTTTAGGTGTGAATGTGTGTGTGTGGTGCCCTGCAATGGACTGGTGTTTCCATCTAGTGTGGATTCCCGACTCAAGGATAGGGGTGATGGATCCAACGCAACCCTGATCATTATAAAGTGCTTACTGGCGATGAATGAATGAGTGAATAAATGAAAAGTTTAAATTCATCTGAAATGAGCCAAAGGTTATTTGATTCATTCAAAGCCAATGATGGTGAGAATGTCATTATCATATTCTCTGGAAATCAAGTGACTGCGATTTCAAACATCAGCCTCTGGAGGCACCCTACACAGCAAAACACACTGCACCTACATGTACACCGTTCAGCCGTAACATTAAAACCGCCTGCCTTATATTGTGTAGGTCCACCTTGTGCCACCAAAACAGCTCTGACCCATAGAGGCATGGACTCCACAAGATCTCTGAAAGTGTGCTGTGGTATTTGGCACCAAGACGTTAGCAGCAGACCTTTACGTCATGTAATTTGTGTAAGTTGCAAGGTGTGGCTTCCGTGGATCGGACTTGTTTGTCCAGCACGACCCACAGATGTTCGATTGGATTGAGATCTGGGGAATTTGGAGGCCGAGTCAACACCTTGTCATGTTCCTCAAACCGTTCCTGAACAATTTTTGCAGTGTGGCAGGGAGCATAAGCCTCCTGCATACCGTTGCCATGAAGAGGTGTACTTGGTCTGCAACAATGTTTAGGTAGATGGTACGTGTCAAAGTAACAGGACCCAAGGTTTCCCAGCTGAACATTGCCCAGAGCATCACACTGCCTCCGCTGACATGCCTTCTTCCCATAGTGCATCCTCTTCCCCAGGTAAGCGACATACATGCACCCGGCCATACACATGATGTAAAAGAAAACGTAATTCATCAGACCAGGCCACCTTCTTCCATTGCTCCATGGTCCAGTTCTGATGCTCAGGTGCCCACTGTAGGTGCTTTCGGAGGTGGACAGGGGTCAGCATGGGCACTCTGACCGGTCTGTGGCTACACAGCCACATACGCAGTAGGTTGTGATGCACCGCGTGTTCTGACACCTTTCTATCAGAGCCAGCATTAACTTTTTCAGCAGTTTGTGCTACAGTAGCTCTTCTGTGGGATCGGACCAGACGGGTTAGTCTTCGCTCCCCATGCACATCAGTGAGTCTTGGGCGTCCATGACCCTGTCACCGGTTCACCAGTTGTCCTTCCTTGGACCACTTTTGGTAGGTACTAGTCACTGCATACAGGAACACCCTGCCGTTTTGGAGATGCTCTGATCCAGTCGTCTAGCCTTCACAATTTGGCCCATGTCAAAGTCGCTCAGAGCCTTGCGCTTGCCCATTTTTCCTGCTTCTTACACATCAACTTCGAGAACTGACTGTTCACTTACTGTCTAATATATCCCACCCCTTGACAGGTGACATTATACCAAGATAATCAATGTTATTCACGTCACCTGTCAGTGGTTTTAATGGTATGGCTGATCGGTGTATCTTTCATGCATAATCACTGTTCTTAAAACTTCCTACACTGCAGGGTAACGGGTCTCCTGCTGTGGCACGTCTGGTGGCACGATTCCAAGAAGAGGCCGGATGTGCTGGAATCCCCTGTATCTGCAATCTTAAACAGCCTAATTAAGCCACTTTTTGTAACTGTGCACATGGGATCATTCTGGTGGAGTACATGTATCGGACAGGCCAAATGGTAACCCTGATACCAAGTGAAGTCTTTAGACACTTCACAAGTTTTATACATATTTTCACGTGTTTTTATTTTCACAAATGATATTTTTCCCACATTATTAATTTATTTAGGCATGTGATTTTTCCAGATAGTTAATTTATTTTCACATGCAATTTTTTTCCACAGGATCCATATATTTTCGTACATTTTTTTCCATGTGATTATTTTATTTTCACACAATTCATTTATTGTCACATGATTTTTACCTACATTATAATTTTTTTTACATGATTTTTTCAAATGTGATTAATTTCTTTTCAGATGTGATTTTTTTTCCATCTGATTCTTTTATTTACATATGATTAATTTATTTTCACTTGTGATTTTTACCCACATGATTAATTTTTTATATGATTTTTTTTCATGTGATTAATTGTTTATCAAAAAAAAACTTTGTTAAATATAGGTGTTCAACAATTATTGTTGTTTTTGTATTATTATTGTACCCCTATGAATTCACATGAGAAAAATATATTTGAAGTATATTCCCATTTATATTTTACATTTTGTTAGTACACCTAGGTGACTAGGAACAGGAAATTGTTCAACCATGACTTCCTGTTACACAGGGGTATAAATATGAGGCCAAACACATGCCCATTTCCACCATCAGGGCAATAATTAAGAAGTTCCAGTCAACTGGAAATGTTATGAATCAACCTAGAATTGG
>JANDJT010000002.1:4981232-5002127 GCA_024331685.1 Stegophilus panzeri
TGCTACTGTTTGCACTTCTGGTATATGCTAAACTGCATTTTGTTGCTGAGTACCTGTCTTAGTACCTGAAAAATACTATGCTGCTTCATAATCTAAAATCTAAAAGAGAAAAAAGATCATTCAATCATAATAATCACCTGTAATAACATGCTTGGTTGTCTCTAGTCCTAAATGACAGAATTTGTCTATTTTATTTTGTCATTCTTTTAGCTCCTATAGTACTGAATCTTAGATTTGGGGTGAGAAGGAAAAAAATATATCACCTAGTTTGACTGTCCTGTTTCTATAAAGTGAAATCTTTGCCATCATGTTCTATGTTTCTTTTCTGTTTGATAAACATTCGTAAACCTTCATCCTGGCTCTTCTCTGTAGCACAACTTCCTACTCAGTAGCTCTTTTGGATAAAGCTGTGTTCTCTGTCCTGCTGTGCTCGACGACTTGTGAACTAATCGCAGTAACGATGAGACACACCGTGGCTGTGTGCTGAAGTTCCAGCGTGAGAAATGAGCTGCAGTATCATGTAGCTGTTACACATTTGTTGTGTTTATGATTAACAGGGCTGTGGAGGATAATGTCCATGCTGGAAACTGTATGACATAATTACCCTTTACACTATTGTTCTTTACAAAAATTTCCTAACTATGTAGCATAAAAAAGAAGAAGAAAAAAACATATAACCCTACCTTGCCAGGACTAGCAAGATAGCTCTTATGATGTAAAATGCCTTTTTAATAAAACTGATATGATTCTTTTTTCATAACTGAAAGTGTAAAAGTATTTCTTCGTGCATACGGAGGTTCAAGAGAGGCTTAAGTTTCAGATTTAGTGTAGAAAATGACTTTAAGTATAGATGGTTACAGACCGTGTCCTGAAAAGACAAAAAAACAAATGTTTTTTCTAAAAGGAAGCTCTCTTCTCTGAGGTTTAGGAATTAAACACGCTTCATTATTGCATTATTAGCAGTGTGCACCATTAAAGCGTCTTTAATTGTCCCTCTGGGGGAACCCTTAAAAGTTTTATGTCAAACCCTACAACAATTGTTACCCTATCAGAATGAACCCTTAATTGTCTTAAGGAACACTTGAAGAACCCATTATTTTTTTTCACTAAGTGTGTAATCATTTAACAATCTAAGGCAAATGGTTAAGAAACACATTTTCAGCATCTAAAAGAAGCAGCACTAAAAAAAAAAGCATGTGTTTATGTGTGCTTTGTGTTTCCCCCATAAGAAAGCCCTTAAAGGTTCTATGTAGACAGGATGGGGTCCTAACAGGAGGAATCACCAGGAAGAAGCTCAACAGGAACCCATAACCATCCCAAAAACTTTTAAGCACCTAAAAGTGTGGAAAATTTTCTCTATAGGAGAAACTCTCTGCTGTGGGGTTTTACACTGGAGACTCCTTCAAAAAATGTTAAATAAGCATGTTCTTACTGAAAACAACTACATGGAACCGTTTAGCTAAGGGTTCTCTTACACTATTTTTTAACAACTGTTTTTTGAGTTTTCATTTCAACATAATAAAGAAGAACAACAGTACAGACAAAGAGAACCCGAACAAGCCAGGATCCACCCCACCCCCCCAACCCATCCCACCCATGGTAGACTCAAAGGATATAGTTATAAACACAAAATTGTAAAACATATAGAAAACATACAGTAGTTTATAAAGGAGAGAGAAATATCAACACAATATCAAAAGCAGTATGCCATATGTCCAAGGTCTTAGATTGTACACCATGTATTTGAGCAGTTAAGAGTTCTATAGATATAATGTCCAGTAAAGACATAGCCTATGTCCATCATGTGAGGAGGATTCCTGCGATTAACTAAACGTTTTTTTGTCGCTGTGAGGGCAGCCAACAATAAACTCCTTTGTCGACTGGATAAGGCAAGGCCCTAAAAATCATTCAGGAAGAAGAGGCGTGGAGTCAAAACGAAATCCATGTCCAGCAAATGCGACAAGTCCTGAAAGAACTGGGTCCAAAAAGGAGAAGGAGAAGGACAGTCCCAGATGAAGTGCAGATACATGCCAAGCGACTCTTGAGAACATAAATTACGCTTAGGACAGGAAGATGACTTTATAGAAAATCGTTTCAGTGGAGTCAAATAAACCCTATATAGTAATTTCTATTGTAGAATTTTATAGAAAACCCTATATAGTAATTGGATTATTTGGTGATTAGGATTTTTTTGGGGGTTCTCCTACACTCTTAAAAGTAAAAGTGCCAGAAAACGTTCCACAAAGAACCATTTCTTTTTCCTTAAAGAACCGTTTGATAGTTGTTTTGTTTATGTTGGACGGTATGTATTGGAGAAATAATATGATATTATAAATGTTTACACAATATGGAAAGTTCTTTATGGTGGAAGAATAATTGTTCAATATATTGTAGTACCAGTGAGAATGGTTAAAGACAAAAGGTTCATAGCCATGAGTGTGTCCTGAACTGTTTTATTCCTATTATACTACAGATACTACAGAAATCTGCCAACAGTTCAAATTTGCATTTGTTAAAATATGTCATACTTTTTATCCAGTTATAATTACATTTAATTATTCATGCTCCTGAAGTTAATAAGACAAAAACCACACAGCTCGTCATATTACCAAGAAACCTGAAGATGTCAGAAAACTTATAGCTTTACTTCTGACTGTTACAAAGTGACTACTTCCATAAATGCTAAATAATTGTCTCCTCACAGAAAATGTCACCATATCAACAGTTACACATGTTTATGTGGTGTGTCCAGCATACAAGTCCATGTGTCCCAAACTGTTAGTATAAATGATAACAGATTAAAATGAATATAAACCTGTGATTTGCGGCTGCTGTTATAGAAAATGACTCAACACCTTCTGACCAATCAGAATTGAGAATTCAACAGTCCTGCACACATCTGGACTTACATTACTGATGATTACCTGTAGGCCAGAGATGCATGTGAAGAAGCTATTTGTTAAGGCAGTATAGTAGAGTATAGTATACTCCACCTGTGTGTTAAATGGAGCTGATTTACAGTCTGAGTGGCTGTGAATGGGTTAAGTGAGCTGTGGATGTGGGAACATCCTGACCTACATCCTCCTCGGCTCCTCCTATTAATCCTGCTCACTAAGAACCAGTGAGCTACAAGCTGCTGTTTAACCAGGATTCATCCCGTACACTGCATTCTATTATTATTATTATTATTATTATTATTATTATTATTATTACTTTTGTTCAGATATATTTACCTTAGTAAACTATGGGAAGATTCCTTGAAGAAATACAGTGGATTGAGGCAAATACTGTTGATTCATACTTATAGGTTTGTTACCCTAAAACAACACCTTGAACTCTTTGTCATGTTCCTCAAACCATTCCTGAACAATTTTTGCAGTGCGGCAGGGCACATTATCCTGCTGAAAGAGACCACTGCTATTAGGGAATACTGTTGCCATGAAGGTGTGTACTTGGTCTGCAACAATGTTTAGGTAGGTGGTACGTGTCAAAGAAACATCCACATGAATGCCAGGACCTAAAGTTTCCCAGCAGAACATTGCCCAGAGCATCACACTGCCTCTGCCGGCTTGCCTTCTTCCCATAGTGCATCTTGGTGCCATCTCTTCCCTAGGTACCCACGCACCCAGCCGTCCACACAATGATTCATCAGATCAGGCCACCTTCTTCCATTGCTCCATGGTTCAGTTCTAATGCTCATGTGCCCATTGTAGGTGCGTTCGGAGGTGGCCAGGAGTCAGTATGGGCGCTCTGACTGTCACCGGTTGTCCTTCCTTGGACCACTTTTGGTAGGTACTAACCACTGCATACCAGGAACACCGCACAAGACCTGCAGTTTTGGAGATGCTCTGACCCAGTCGTCTAGCTATCACAATATGGCTCTTGTCAAAGTCGCTCAGATCCTTAGGCTTACCCATTTTTCCTGCTTCCAACACATCAATTTTGAGAACTGACTGTTCTCTTACTGTCTAATATATCCAACCCATTGACAGGTGCAATTGTAACGAGATAATCAATGTTATTCACGTCACCTGTCAGTGGTTTTAATGTTATGGTTGATTGGTGTACACAGTGTAGGAAATCAGGTGAACAGTGTAGGAATTACAACCCTTTTTATATGTAGTCCCCCAGATTTCAAGGATGAAAATTAATTGAACGGATTAACTTAATCAGAAATTGAATTTTAATTTTTAATACTTGGCTCCAAATCCACTTTAGTTAAGGACTCTTACAATCATTCATGAAAGATTTTCCATGCTTAGTGGTTCTAGCTCTTTTGAAATCGCCTCTTCTCACTGTTAACTATGTGCTTTTTGTCTCTAGCCATGACTAAATATCATTCTGTAAATTAATTTGCAGTTGTAGTCAAACAAGAAAAGGCTCTTGAATTTTAGTTGCAGTAACTGTGTGAACACAGTCTGCTGCCACCATCAGGTGAAAGTAAAAATTGCAAAGGGTTGGCTGGCAGATCGCCTATCATAAATTCTAAGAGAAAAGCCAGGGGCCAGTTTGCATCTGTCCACGTGCCACATTTGGACACTTTGGATGATATATCTTTGTTTTTCCGCCCTAATGTTAAAGAACTTACATTAAGTTTTGTTTTGTTGACTGGGATGTTGAAAAATGAATGAATATATCCTCTGAAGTTTCCAATAATCCCTAACATAAGTGGTGAAATATTATTCATAAAGTATTATTAAACCGTGAAGCAAAAATACTTAAGGTACATAGTAATACAGAGTAACCCCTAGAGCATGAGGAGTAGATTTGAAGCAAATAAAAACTCATCCAAAACCTCAAGATTATCTCCTCATCAGAAAAGACATGGGAAACACCATCTAAACCACTTCCTGTACAGAGCTGGATATCAAACAAAGCTGACACTGCTGACACATCTCTCTCATGAGGTTTAGTGGAGGGCAGTACAGGTTGAACCAGGAGTTCCTGAGAAGAACACTGTACACACACTCACTCACATATTCATACACACATTCTGACAGGTGGCAGATTCGCTTGCTTTGACAGCTGTGTACACAAACCATTAGGACTATGTTGTGTTCAGGTGAAGATGCCCATTGAGCCTGTCAGCACTCAAGAGGCCGTACAGCAGCAGAGCTTTAGGCGAGAAGTTTCAGGTTTATTTACGAGAAATCACAACGTGACAGTATAAATGATTATGCAACAATTGCCTTACACACGATTGAAGGATTAGTAAAAAAAGTCAAGCCAAATCTAATCTCCTCTGTCTTTATTTTGCTGTCAAACACAGCGCTGTTGAATTCTCCAAGTTGTTTGGTCTGAAGGTGATGATTCATTTCCTTTAACAGCAGTCCTGCTTCAAATCACAGGGTTCTTTTTTTTTTTTAACGCGCTTTTGTTTTTATAGTCACAGCTCATTCACAGGGACTTGGACAATGGATTCTGTTCGACATAATCTAATCCTAAAAGTAAAGAAATTAAAAACATGTTATTTAAACATTCTGTATAATCTTTTGATATGATGATGTTTTTATATTCTGTAAAGAAAAGTTTATTTCACATTTATGGAAGTGGTCTCCAGTGTTAGCACTTTGTAATAGTCACAGGAAAGTGTTCAGGACAGAAGGCTTTGTGCTTTCTTGCTAGCATGACAAGCAAGCTGTGTTTTGTATCTTATTGACTTCAAGAGAGAGAAAAAAAGAGGCTGGTGAACAGTGATTTGTAGATGTTAACTATAAATTTACTTTATTGCAACATTAACTATAAATGGATAAGAAGTATGATGTGTTGCTGATATAAAGAAAACAATTGTAATTGGCAAATTGCTGCAGTATAAGAAAAACAAATCATGTTGTTGCTACTACAGAAATGATAACGTATTAGAATGAGCGCATAAATATTTCCATGTGATTCGAATCGCAGCACTACTGTCAGAGCTGCTGTTATAGAAAATGAATCAACACCTTTTGACCAATCAGAATCGAGCATTCAACATCACTTTGGTATAACTACAAGTAACTAATTATGAACTGTTACTAAAGATTAAAGCATTCCCAGTGATGCAACTTGTTGACTAATAAAAGTGCATCATCACGTTGGATCTCCTCATTCTTTTTTTTTTCTTCCCTTCCATTCACCGGACTGACCTTGAGTCCTCTCTGAATTAAACCTCCAACCATGTCAGCATCAATATAGACAGCAAATAATATTTCAGAAAAAGATTGTATGAGAATTTCTTTCTTAATGGACACAACTGACTGCTAACTAATCTTCCCTGACAATGTTGGTACACAGTGTAGAATCCATATTTAGATCCTGCCACATCGGCTTATCCCCGTTATGCAATATTTACAACACCCACTCCCGCTGCAGACGAGCTCCATCTCTCTGGGCCACCCAGCCGTGGGTAATTTCTCTCACAGGCTCCAGCCATGCGAGAAACATCCACAAACACTCGCAGCCAAAACACACTGCAAGACTGCATTTGCTCGCGTACCGAAACAAAGCACTTGAATCTGCAAAAAAGAAAACATCTGAAGCTTTCCTGGTGTAGAAACATCTGTCTATATGGACATGATGCAAGTGTGCATTAAATTTTCTGAAGACAGGAAAATTTTCATCATTTTCACGTGTAAATGCGATGATAAAATTATTATGATATAAATCACAGATTTCCAATTCTGATTATAATATACGTTTTGCAGGTACACTTTACAGGTACAAGTGGTATTTAGCTTCCAAAAACGTCTTGACACTCTTTCTGATAAGGAAGCACTCTGATAAGGAAGCACAGAACCGTTAATAGTTCCCTCTAAGGAACAACCAAAGAACCCTTAGCCGTTTGTATATAGTGAAGCTTTCTGTCAGGAGATGTTTATTTAACAATTTATGGAAGGAGTCTCCAGTGACAGCGTTTGTAAAGGTCAGAGCTAAAGCTGTAAATTTAAGTTTTCCGGCACGCAGATGATTAATCTTTTGTGGGTTATTGCTTTTTTTTTCTGTGTTTTTTGCCAACAGTGAGGAAAAAAGGGTCAGTGTTATGTCAGTGTTAACAGGATCTAACTTGTTTTACGGATGTTGCAGAACATTAAATGTAATGATGAATGGATACAAATGATGATGATTAGAAAATTGTTAATGTTGGCAAATTGCTGTACTTTAAGGGGAATAAAACACTTAAAACAAGAGACATGCTGTTATTGGGAAAATAATCAACGTTGGCATGGTAACATCACACTGTCATTGATTATTTTCCTGTCAGGTTTTAGTCTTTACATGTTAAGCTAAGATTTCCAATTTAGATTGAATCTGGTGTCTTTAGTGCATGTCATCGTGCATTTTGTGAAATTTTGACCTGTATTTCCTATTTCCTGTATTGAGGCATTTAACCTAAAACACTGTCCTCATACGAAGTCATCATGTTTTTATTTCTGATTTGAAGACATTGATTAGTTTCAGTAGTTGTTAGTAAATAGCTAAGTGAAATCAAAATCAACATCATACAGAATGGTGACAAATGAAATTGAAAAAATGGTGGCACTGTGTGGGGCATTTATTTATTTTGTTCGAATACTTTGACTCTACTTGTCCCCTTATAGTGAAGTATCACTCCAAACCAGTGCAAATTTCTCTGACAGATCACCTTTATCTTACGATGAAGCACTTCTATCCCGATGGGCGTGGTCTCATCCAGGACGATTCTGCCCCCATCCACAGGGCGCAAGACTCCCTGAATAGTTTGATGAGTATGAAAATTATGTAAATCATTAGAAATGATGCTACGGCCTTCTCAGTCACCAGATCTCAAAACATATTGAAAGATTTTGGACCAAATGATCTTATAATACCATCATCTAATACCTCACCAAGTGATGCAATATCATTTGGAAGGACAATGTTCATTGCTCCAGTACAGTTTTAGAGACTTTTGGTAGCCCAGCACCTTACTAACATACTTTGTGTTGATTTTTTTCTTCAGATTATACCATCTGAAGCCAGTTGTATAGGTAATGTAGGTTAAGTGGTCATGGTAGTCAGAAATCCACCTAAGGAATGTATGTATCTATAAGTCTCGTTGAAAGGCAGCTCCAAAACACTCCCCACTTGTTTCTGTTGTTTGAGTTGACCTCTGAGACGATCAGAAGCTCATTAAAACACAACAGAGAAACTTTATCCATGAAGTGTGGAAAGAGAAACAAAAATAGGTGATTAATCAGGCCGATTTTGAAACAGGAGCCTCAAGCTTGAGGTTCTTACTTTTTTTTAAGCTGAGGGCTCTTAGTGCCCTAAAGTGTTCAGGTTCACCTTAAAAAAATGTGAAAGCATTTCCTCAATAAGGACCTATTCTTAACGACTATGGAAAAAAGGCATGTGGATGCATGCTGGGAAAGGAGTGTAATGGTGTTGTGCACACTGTAAACCAAAGATGACAGCATGTCCCATGAGAAAGAGCCTGTGGTCACTGACATTAATGCTGCAAGGAGGATTAGTGGTGAATTTTAAAGGATATCAGGTGAACGTTGGTCTTGTAAACTCCATTGCTCCCTTCCCCTGGATTTCACGCTTGATTTCTCTAAATCTATGCCGGAACAAGTGGAGGCAGCCAGGCACTCGACATGGTCGACTTTGCCAACATAATGGTGTTTTTAAGATATACAGCAGATTCTTTAGGACTCTAACTCTGATTTCATGCACTTGTTTTGACAAGTCATGCTGGTCTCGGAGAACACTGGGGTTGGGCTTGTTTTTTGGGGTTTTTTTTTTTTTGCATGTCTAAAGACGCTGCCTCAGTTTATTTCTGTTGCTTGCGAAATGGGGGAAATTTTGCAGTGGAGAAAATGTACACTTTGTGTTTTGTTCATAGGTTGTGACAGCTGGGTTCTGCCAGACTTCACTCCCATTTTCTATTAAAATATTTGCTATTGAAAAGTTAATAGCACTATGAACTTTTTTCATTTATTCAGCAAACAATTGTATATACAGTATAACTCATTTAAAAGTAAAGAATTACTACTTTGTTTACTCTTCATGCTATGAGTAGCCATATTAATTTGATGTCATGTGCTGAACTCAAGGTTGGGGAGACCATCCCAAGTTTACGAGTGGGAATTCTGGATTGAGTGGACATTTTCTTTGGTATTTACTAGTTGATTTCCTAGTGAATTCTGAGTTACGAGTTTTAGTTGAATGCAGAATAAGTCTTTACATTTACATTTCTGGCATTTCACAGACGCGTTTGTCCAGAGTGACTTACAGAAGTGCTTTAAAATCTCTATCAATCTATCTCTATGTGATACTGGTTCACTAGACCACAGAGTAAGAGTGCTATCAGTCCACTAATATAGTATAAAAAACAGACAGACAACACAATAATTTTTTAATAAAGTGCTAATTTAGGTACTTCATGAAGAGGTAGATACTTAGACGTCACTTGAAGACAGAAAATGACTCAGCTGTTTGGACATCTAGGGGAAGTTCATTCCACCATGTTGGTGCCAGAACAAAGGAAAGCCTTGGTGCATGCATTCCTTGTCCCCAGAGAGAAGGTGGGACCAGTTGAGCAGTACTAGATGATCGGAGAGAGCATGATCATCTAGGTAGGAAGGTACTGGTTCATTTTTCACTTTGTAGACAAGCACAGGAAGCCAGTGGATGGAGTGCAGCAATGGGGTGGTGTGGGAGAACTTAGGAAGGTTGAAAAGAAGTCATGTAGCTGCATTCTGGATCAGTTGGAGAGGTCGAATGGCACACATAGACAGACCTGTCAGAAGCTAGTTGCAATTGTCCACTCTTGAAATGACAAAAGACTCAACAAGCACCTGAATGGCTTGGGTGTATTAGATTAGCAATGTGAGAGGAAATGGACAGTTGATTGTCCATGGTTACCCCAAGGTTGCGTGCAGTGACAGAATGTAAGATCTGAGAGTTGTCCAGGGAGATCACAAGATCCTGACATATGGATGAATCACTTTGGATGAACAGCAGATTAGTTTTTTGGGATTAAGTTTCACCTGACATCCATGATGAGATGTCTGCCAGACATGCTGAGATTTGAGCAGAAACATGAATGTCTGAGAGAGGGATGGAGAGGAGGAGTTGAATGTTATCCTCATAGCAGTGGTATGAAAACCCATGTGAAGGTATGACCTCACCAAGGGATCAAGTATAGAAGGAGAACAGAAGAGGACCAAGTACTGAGCCATGTGGGATGCCACTGGAGAATCTGCATGGAGCTGATGTGGAACCCCTCCACATCACCTGATATGACCCTCCAGGTAGGAAGCAAACCATTGCCATGCTGTGCCATGAATTCCAAGACTCATAAGGATGGACAAGAGAGTCTTGTGGTTGACTGTGTCAAGTGCTGCTGACATGTCGAGGAGGATGTGGACTGATGATAGTTTGACTGATCTAGTCACATGGAGCTTCTCAGTGATGGCCACATGGGAAGTTTCTGTAGAGTGCTGCTTTGAAGCCAGACTGGTTATGATCTTGGAGGTTGTTCTGTGGCAGATAGCGAGACAGTTGATTGTAGACAATGTGTTCAAAGATTTTTGAAAGAAAAGAGAGAAGTGATACCAGTAGGTAGTTGTTGATGTCTGAGAGATCTTGATTGGGTTTTTTCAGAATGGGAATAACCACTGTTGTCTTGAATGCAGTTAGTACACCAGATGTTATGGAGTTATTAATGATAGTAGTGATGAAGGGGAGGAGATCCTGTGAGATGGTCTGGAGCATTGTGGAAGGGATTGGATCCAATGGGTAGGTTTGCAGAACAAGATGATTTACAGGATCTGTTCTGTTGATGAGGAAAATGTGTCAGTGAAAGATAAATGAAAGATTATCCTGAACATGTAGTGTAGAAGTCGGGGTCTGGCAGATTTTTTCAAGTCAAGTCAAGATGAAAGCGAGACTTTACTTCAACTACTTGGCTTCACTTGTGCCTTGCGCCAATGATTAGGTTGTTTTTAGACGAAGGAAGTACTTCCTGTCTAACACCGTGCACATGAAAAGACAACGCAAACATTATTTTTTACAAATGTTTGGTTGAGACCATGATCATATTTAGCGAGATGCACAAGACTGAGACAAGTAGAGTAGAGTAGACAAGTCCAAGTAGAAATGCCAATAAGTCCAAGAAAAGTCCAAGTCAATACAAACAAAGTCTCAAGACCAGACATGAGCCCTACAGCCCTAAAAATTACATTTGTATTGCTGTCAAATCAGAATAAATGAAATGGGAAAATAGGACTATTAATGAGTACACTTTTTTTTAAATGTCAAATCTAGAAGCCTTACGGGTTCTTGGGTTGCCCCTAGGCTCTGTGTAGAACCTGACAGGGTGTTTCCCTAACAGAGCAACTTTATAAACTAGAACAATTTTAAGAAGCAAAGAACTGTTAATTATATGAAGGAGCCATTGAAGAATTGATTGATTGTTTGAACCATTGATTGTTTTTTTTTCTAAGGGTATAATAAACAAAACATAAGGGTTAAGTGTACATTCATTAATTCATTAATTAATTCATTAATTAAATATTTTATACATTTATGTTGAGACCAATTGGCAAATTGTTCTTCTGCAAAGATGACGTCTATATAAATGTACAAATATGGTTAATAAGTTAAGGTAAAATGAACATAAATGCATGAATATTCTTTATATGTATCCTGGAATATCTAACTAAAAATATAATATTTCATTATTTTTAAATTATTATTTTAACCAAGGAAATTCAATGTACAGTATAAAGAGAAACTGAAACCAATTGACAAATTGTTCTTGTGGAAAGATGACTGGTCGTGGTGTCCATACAAAGTTGCATGGATTGGATTGGATATTTCAAACATGATTAAGAAACAAATGTAACATACATACAATGCAATTTACTGAATTGGCAGATGGGCAAAAATGCCAGAACAAACAAACAAACAAAGAAACAAACAAACAGACTGACTGAATAACTGACTAACTAACTAACTTAACAAATAACTAAATAAATAAATAGCTTTAAAATTTGTAGTATGTACCCTGGAACATCTAACTGAACATATAATCTATCTATTTAAACAAACTAACTAACTAACTAACATACTGACTGACTGACTGACTAACTTAACAAACAAACAAACAAACAAACAAATAAATAAATAAATAGCTTTGAAATTTGCAATATGTACCCGGGAACATCTAACTGAAAATATAATCTAGCAATTTAAACAAACAAACAGACAGACAAACATCTTTCAAAAGTATTATTTGTACTCGGAAGGTCTAAATGAATATGTAAAAATAAAAGAGTAAAAAGTGTGAGCTCCATATTTATGTATAAAACATATAATTACATGGTTAAAGCATGTCAGTCATGAGATAGTTATTAGTTTAAAGCCTTTTTTCTTTTTTTTAAAAGCATTTCGTTTATATCAAACATTAGAGTGGGCAAGGGCACGCGGCGCTTCAGGCTTTTCTTTACCACAGTACACTCACTCACAATTCACAGAGATTCTTTCAGCACACACAAAGCAGCAGGAGATCAAAACAAAACCTGGGGCCAAACCACCATCTCGCTCTCAGAGAAAGCGGTCGTGTCTGAGTGGTGATCAAACCTGTCAGTGTTGCAGAGAAACCTCTAGAACCTCATTGCTCATTCTACCTTGTTTTCTTCCACACCATCATGAACAGATCCACTAAAAATAAAACCTCAGTATTTTATCAATACAGCCATCAGATGACATTTATAATTGTAGATACAACATGGTTAATCTCCTCCTTTTCCTTTAATGTGCCTCACTCACAGAATGATGTGTTCCTGTGTCACTCTGCAGCCCAGAGACCCCCGGGAACAAACCACATCATTATGGCTAACACATGAGGCCAAGAGAAAAGGCTTAGTTGCTCTGACCTATACTGCACTAATCAGATTACTCAGAGCATAAACATTGCTGTAAGGGCTAAGCGTCTCTGCTGCTTGTTTCATAACATTGCCTGTCCATTAGATCAAAGTGCCCTATATCCATCAGCAAAGTAAACAGAGCTCTGTGCATCACTGCTGAGCAGAGGAAGGTTGAGAAAGGCTTGGACCAGTTTCGGGGGGAAGTTAGGGAATGCACAGGTTGAACAAAATAGATTAAAATGTGTACAGTAGGGGTTGCATGACTACTAATTTTTAACTGAAAAAGTAGTCGTCTTTTTTCTGTTTTTAAAGCAAATTTCAGGATATCACTTGTTTATGCTGTTGTATTTATGGGGGAAAGAATGACTACATTTCAGTTAACATCTACAGACGGAGGCTACATTACATTTCCAGATTCAATGCTTTTTAGGCTGTATTGTTAAGTAAAGTAAAAAAAAAAATTACTTAAAAAAAACTGGTGCATTAAAATTTCAAAAAATAAGCTGTGTATCATATTATACTATTTAAAGATTACCAGTTTTTAAAATCCACTCTATGCCAGGATGAGCTGGTGGCTAAACTGAAATCGCTGATTAGAGAGCATGTATGGGAAACTCCTTATAGCCGAACCTTTCTAGCAGTACACTGGCGTTCCATTCGGTGGAACGGAAATCAACTTATCTAAGGTTTTCAGTCAGTATACACAAATGAATTATTTTATTGCTACAAGTCTGTTGTAAGATTAGTCAAGACACTGTTGGGTTTCTGTGTGTAGAGTATTGTGACTCTGTGTTTAGCTGCTGTTGAGCAGGGCGATAGGAAAAGGGAGCGGTGTGAGCCCCCTGCTGGACAAACAATTCACACCTCTCCACAATAACTGTGGTACAGAGATAAAACGGACAACACAACTAAAGCCTAGTTCACACTACATGATTTTAAGCATGAACTCACTGACAAAAGCCCCTTGATCTGAGGCAAATCGGTGAGCAATCGGTGCTCGCTAATCGGCACTCGCCAATCGGCAGTCGATCGTTATGTGTGAACTACTCAGTGACGCATCAAAGAGGCTCGCCGACGCCACATAGATATTTGGCATGTTAAATATCTTTATCTGTCAGATGACTCCACATCCCGTGGTGTGAAAAGTATCGTCACTGGCAGTAATTGTGGCGATGAGCTACAGCCAATTAGAGAACTTCAAATAAACAACTCCTTTTTCACGAGTGGTTTTCGTGTCATATATCCGTGTCACTTCTCGGATGTGTTTTCGCGACAAAACGTACTTTGGACACCAGAGAGAGAGTCATCGGGTGACAGAGTCGTTGTCAGATCGTGTACTGTGTGACCCCCTGTCACCGAGCAATCACGTAGTGTGAACACCACAATGACTTCAAGAGTCCAGATTACAAGAGAGCAAGTCATGTACTGTGAACAGCAGAGCGATCTGCCGACGTTGAAAGTCATGTAGTGTGAACTAGGCTTCAAGCTGCACACAACTGCCACAATAAAATGATTACATTTAAACCTAGTAGACTAGGTAAATAAAGAAATATTTTTGAAAATTCTTAAAGCCCCGAGTGTGTACTTTCATATGAGCCATTAACCACTACTGTGGAGTGTGACATCACAAATAAATTCAACGTTGAACATGGGCACCTCCAAAACAAGTGGAAATTCCATTTTCAAGTTTCAACTAAACACTCTTTTTTTTTTAGGGAACCGAACAGGATACATGCTGTCTTCTCCCCCAGTAGGAGTGGCCACAGAACTACCATCAGAGCTGCTGTTTTCAGGGGTCACCCTGAAAAGAAGTGTGTAAGCTGTTCGAACATTGCCCTTAATGCATCCCACAGATGCTCGCTTGGATTGAGATCTGGGGAATTTGTAGGACGAGTCAACAACTTGAACGCTTTGTCATGTTCATCAAATGATTCCTGAACAATTTTTGCAGTGTGTCAGGGAGCATTATCCTGCTGAAAGACACCACTGACATTAGGGAATACCGTTGCCATGAAGGTGTGTACTTGGTCTGCAACAATGTTTAGGTAGGTGGTACGTGTCAAAGTAACATCCACATGAATGCCAGGACCCAAGGTTTCCCAGCAGAACATTACCCAGTGCATCACACTGCCTCCGCCAGCTTGCCTTCTTCCCATAGTGCATCCTGGTGCCATCTCTTCCCCAGGTAAGCAACACACACACGTACACATGGTGTGATGTAATAGACTAGTATCCTTTCCAAGGTGTATTTCCACTTTGTACCCAGTGTTCCCGGGATAGGCTCTGGATTGGCCTTAACTGTAAAGTAGATGAATAAATGATGCATGAATATAACAGCTGTTTTTTTTTCTTCCAATTTAACCATAATGTCCATAGTAATAACTAGAACTGTTGAGTTGACTACAGCCGAGTGCAAAAGTTTACAGCCCCCTTGGTATTTAAATGGCGCAAAAGGAAATCGGGGACGGGAAATGTAGCTCTATTTTCAATTTAGCTATATAAAAAAAAAGAAATATATAAAATGTTAAAGATATTCAAATAAAGTGTGAGTGTATCATGGAACAGTATAAAATCAACAATATAATATTGACCTGGATTTTATTTGAAGAAGAATATATGCTCAGAGGACATGCTAGAGATTGAAGACAGTTATTAAAGCAAGTTGTAGACTTACAATTATACAAGTAAAAGTATGAGTAATTTTTTTTCACATTCAGAAGATAGATTAGAATGTTTTTTTAACTATAAATGTCTTACCTATTGACTATTTTTTTTTAAAAATTGTAATAAAAAGAAAATCTATCAAACCTAACACACTGTTACAACCCGCTATCTTGGGACGGGAAGTTTTGTGTGCTGTGACATTTTGTGTGCAGGTCCGAACTCCCTCCCTGACTTACCAGCCTGCCCTAGCCTGCCTTGCTCCCGCCTTCAGGATGACCTCACTGATTGGCGGCCATACTTAAAGAGGAAGACGGAGTGAGAATGTGTGGGATGTTGGAGGTGTTTGTGTGATTTGTTGTTAGGAGATTGCTTGATTTGTGTTGCTTGCCCTTGTGGCTAAATTCTGTATTTTGACTGCTGTTCTGGTTTTGACGTTGAGTTTGGTTATCCCTATATCTGTTTGTGTATTCTCTTCACTTGTGTGTGTATATATATATATACCCTGAAGATACGCCTGTTTTGGTTAATTTGTACAGTTATATGTATATATTGTCTGATATAATATACCACAACCTTTCTGAACAACCTTGTTGTGTTATTCCTGGCTCACTCATTTAATATTTAAAGATCAATCAACTTGAATCCCAACCTGGTTACTCTGTGCGGCCCAACCTAGACTGGGCCGTAACACACACTAAATGTCTTGTTACTATAAATTCTTTGTATTCATTTTGTCTTGAGTGTGCAAATTTCTGCACTCCACCATGAATACCCACATGTCCTGTGAGAGAAAGATTACCGTTATCTGTCTTCCACTTTGGAATGTTTTTTGCCAATTAGTTCAGGACTATCTTAAAATCTCTGAGTACATCAACGACTCAGACAGCTGCTAAAAGCTCAGGCTTCATCCTCTCCTCCGTTAACAGATGACATGGCCGGTGTCCTCTGATATGGACGACTGCTTTGACACTGATTGGACGTGACTTCCCTTTGAGCTGCCATGTCTTTAATGTGGAACTGAATTGAATAAATAAGATCCAGCTGATGGAGTGAGGTGGTCAGCTATGTGCAGACCACCAAGCTGAGGTCAAGCATTAGTATGTATGTCAGATCACGCCTCACTGAGCTGCACTCGGTGTACTCGCAAGGCGGCCTGTATTTTACATTCCTCTTGTGACATTGCTTATTTTAGTCTAATGGCAACACTGAGATTAAATGGCAATGAAGAGAAATTATTATAGAGTTATTTTGCTCTATACCACAGTGCTGCTGAATTCTCGAATCTGATTGGTTGGAAGGTGTTGATTAATTTTCTATAACAGCAGCTCTGATGGTAGTTCTTTCTTATTTCCCTTCCTTCTCTGTTCCACCACATACCTTTTTCTATGGCTTCCTTTTTACATTACATCTTCATTATGCTCTACATTCCTTCTTTCTATCTCTCCTCTTATAGTACGTATCTTCTGTTCATCTCTTATTAAGCTTATGTTTTTCTTTGGTTCCTTCACTCTTTTATTTGTTTAATTTACTTCCTTCGTACTTACTAGGGGTGTAACTTAATGCCACTTTGTGATTCTATATCTGTTTTTATATAATGTCCAAGACACATACATCTGCATTTTTCTACCCATTAAGAATTTGAGTGGGTCTGGGAATTTCGATGAAACCTGGCAACCCTTGCCAAAATCTTCTGCAAGTTGTCTTTTAAAGATCTACATTAATGTAAAAACCTACTCTGAAGATTTTGGGCAAGGTGTTTATAAAAAAAAAAAAAAAAAAAAGAGAGAAAAAGAAAGATTCTTCTTACTGTTTGTATCTGTATTTGTATTCGTTTAGAATACATTATCTGTAAATATGAGTAAAGTATTTGGTTACACCTCTAATTTTTCTTACTTTCCAATACAAGCCTTTCTTCCGTCCTTCCTTCCTTCCTTGCTTACTCATTATGTCCACATACATGCTTTCCATGTTTTCCTCCTCCTTTCTTTTTAACACATACCTTGTGTGTGTGTGTGTGTGTGTGTGTGTGTGTGTGTGTGTGTGTGTGTGTGTATTATGTTCCCCAGCTGTAATTCAAATCACAGGTTAATATTATATTATGTGCTCCTTCTAATTTGTTATCGTTTCTATACTTACATTTATGGCATTTGGCAGACACCCTTATCTAGAGCAACTGTGATGACTTTATCAATAAATATATCATATTAATTCACTAGGTCAGGGACTAAGTGTACTAGCAGCATAAAAATTGTTGGGGAGGATGGTATAGTATGGAATAACACACAAGACAAGGATTTAACAAAGTACTTAACAAAGTTTAGTCATTGTTTCCCTAGCTCTTGCTTCGCTTGACTTATGACCCTCGTTTTTATTTGTTTGTTTTGTTTATTGGTTTAAAAAAAAGCCTGTGCTTGCATCCATCTTCACCATTACCTGAACGTATAAAATAAGTAATTACAGGAAACAACATGTCCCCCTCCTCTTGTCCAGATTATGATTAATTTTGCTCAAATGTGTATCTTCCTTCATACTAAATCCATAACCTCTAACCATAAAATTATTTGGTGTGCCCTCCTGGACAGCATTTTCCATAATAAATTAACCATTTACTTCCAAGGCCATGTTCTAATTTAATCTATTTATTAATCTTTCTGTTAAACAAAGTCATGACATACTAGATCATGACATACTCTTAGATAGATTACAAAACTATATTGGCATTCAGGGACAGGCATTAAAATGGTTGAGATCCTATTTGTCTGACTGCTACCATTTTGTTTGTTTAAATGATGAAATTTCTAAATTAATAGGAGTAAAGTATGGTGTGCAGCAAGGATCGGTGTTAGGCCCCCTGCTGTTTTCTTTATACATGCTGCCTCTTGGAAATAAAAAAAACATGGGATTAATTTCCACTGTTATGCTGATGATACTCAGCTATATATTGCTACAAGAACAGATGAAATTTCTCAATTTTCCACTTTAACAGAATGTGTTAAAGACATTAAAGACTGGATGACTGGTAATTTTCTTTTACTTAGTACTGATAAAACAGAAATATTGCTAATTGGACCAAAAATCTGTACACAAAAGCTCTTAGAATACAATCTGCATTTAGAAGGATGTACGGTTACTTCATCCACTACAGTCAAAGACCTGGGTGTCATATTAGACAGCAATGTGTCATTCGAAAATCATATTTCCCAGGTAACAAAAACAGCCTTCTTCCACCTTAGAAATATTGCCAAGCTACGTAACATCTTATCTGTTTCTGATACAGAAAAACTAGTTCATGTGACCTCAAGACTGGATTAATTATCATATAGCATGCAGTTACAGAAGGAATTTATTTCTAATCGCACTATCCAGATGAGGATGGTTTCCCTTTTTGAGTCTGGTTCCTCTCAAGGTTTCTTCCTCATATCATCTCAGGGAGTTTTTCCTTGCCACCGTCGCCTTTGACTTGCTCATTAGGGATAAATTAATCAATTTAAAATTTAGATCTGAAATTTATATATGTCTGTAAAGCTGCGTTGTGACAATGTCCATTGTGAAAAGTGCTCTACAAATAAAACTGAATTGAACTGAATTGAATTGAATACAAAGGCAACATAGATGCTTAAGAAATTTGAATTCCTCTAAAATGGATTCGTCTCTCATTATGCTAAAGCTCTACAGGGGCAGTGTTATCCCTTGCCCTTAGATCATGGATATAAATGTATGACCATCAAGGCTTGGTTTTTGAAGTGATGCCAAGTGTGTTTTAATCTCCCAGATGTTTAAACCAAACACGCACATGGATTAAGCCATAGACAAATAGACACAGATATTATTATAGATGAGAGAGAGATATGAAAATACATTTTAAAGTGGTAGGATTATAGGTGTCAAATCACCATTTACCTCGCATCAGTGGTGTTTGAGTTTTGGAGAGGTTTTTCCCAGGGATGTGTACTGAGCAATCACTCTTAATATTAACGTTAATGTTAACCAGTTGTAATAAATAACTTCACCAAAGCACATGTAGATCATTTAAATAAGAGCTAATTAAACGTTATTAATATAAATTACACCACACATTAATGCCAGAGTTTGTGTCATTGTGTTTATTACCATCATTGCTGCATTCATGTCTGGAAAAGTGAAAAAGTAAAAGGAAATGGCTAGCTAAACATGATAATCTAGTCTGGGAATTCCAATCTTACTGGTAGAAAAAAATGCTAATGCAAGATACTTCGCAGAAGAACATATAAATACCTTATAACTGCTGGCGATAGTGAGCTAGCTGGATAACCTGGATAAGACTAAGAACAAAGCTCTCACATCTGGTCACCTGCGGTGTGTGTATTTTTTATTATCTTAGCTAGCTAGCTACTGTTTGCTCTGTGTAAAATAAGTCTAAAGCTGGAGCTTGATGATATATTATGCTTGAACACAAAAACTCATGTCTAATCAGACTCTGAATGTAAATTACTGCGACAGGATTTCTAAGCAGCTCAGGATCACTGTGTTTAAAACTGAAGCTTTAAGTGGGTTGCACTTACAAATCTCTACGTAAAATCAAGGTAAAATACATTTTAAACACAGCCTTTGTACATGTTTCAGATAAATAAAACAGTAATAAAAACCTACATCTTCTACAACACTTACTAAACATTCTGTCCATCCGAGCTCACTACAATCATTAAAATAGTTCATACACGATATTATTTTTTTGCACTAACGTGTGAAAGAATTTAACATCTCATTTTTGAAGCTCTGCCCTGAACATGCTCACCCTTTTGGTATATTTGGACTATTCTACAAGTTACATTTTCAACAGGAAGTTGCATCATTTCAAATGTTCCAAACGATTATGACAAGAACAAAAACAAGCTCATTCAACATTTTTTTCTTGATATTGTGATATTCACTCACGAGGTCACTTATAACTGAACGTAAATGATTCATAATTAAAACAATACATTTGAAATAAATCATTAGAACGTCCTCATACCATTAGCACGGATGCTTTTCATCCGCTGGGTGTGTATTTTCTTTTTCTAGGTTAAAAACCCAACCCTGTTACCCTTTCTCAGTAAAGAAACATTGTAGAAGATACGATTGTTGGCTGAGATGGGTTAACACTTTTTTTTTTTTAAAGGTTTTTAAATGTCTTTTCTTTATATGAAACATTGGCAAATGATTTTAAAAAACTTAAAACGGCACCTCAATTGTCATAGTTACTATTAAAGTAAATGATAGGTGGTACACTGTAAAACCGGATAGTTCGTTTAACTCAAAAAAATTTAGGAAACTAATTACCTCAAAATTTAAGTTGAGAAATCAATTTCTTCAAGCCAAATACACTTAAATATAACAA
>JANDJT010000002.1:5002184-5014731 GCA_024331685.1 Stegophilus panzeri
TTTCTCAACTTAAATTTTGAGGTAATTAGTTTCCTAAATTTTTTTGAGTTAAACGAACTATCCGGTTTTACAGTGTAGTGCGGGTTGTCTACTAATCGTAGGGTTGGCGGTTCGATTCCCGGCCCACGTGACTCTACGTGCCGAAGTGTTCTTGGGCAAGACACTGAACCCCAAGTTGCTCCAGATGGCAAGTTAGCGCCTTGCATGGCAGCTCTGCTACCATTGGGGTGTGTGTGTGTGTGTGTGTGTGTGAATGGGTCAATGAGAACCAGTGTAAAGCGCTTTGTAGAACCACTAAGGTTAAAAGAAGCGTTATATAAGTTATATCATTTACCATTTGTGAGTTTACTGTATATCCTGACGACAGTCTTAAATATCACATTTTGAACCAGCAACCTTCGGACCAGCTTCTTTAAACATGAAAATGAAGCACACTGCTATTCAGTGGAGTCAAGTAACTGGATATATGTGCCTGGTTTTTTTTTTTTTTTTTTTTTTTTTTTTTTTTTTTTTGTGTGCGTGTGTGTGAGGCAGAGAGAGAGAGAGAGAGAGGGAGAGAGAGAGAGAGATCAGGACCAGACAGTCACCCCCTCGACTCAGACAGCCCCGCTTTTCACGCCAGCCCTCTCTTAACCGTGTTTGACAGCTCGTCCTCCAACACAACCTCCCTGCAGCAGCAACGACTCTCGAGTTTTAACAATTTATCATGACTGAGCCTTTGTTGGCAATACAGTGCCAAGCCGAGGGAATCTGCCTACACGGGGCTGGCATGATCAAACTGGCATGCCTCGTGACCTTGTTGGGGAAACAGTGGCGACTTTGTGTAAATACCAAAAGCCTTCGAGGTTCGGATTATGGATTGGCAAATAAATAAATAATAATAATGAAAACCCCATTCCTGTATTTTCTTCCAATGTCTCACAAATAACAAGAGTTTCTTTTCTCACTCAAAGTCCCAGAACGCAATAAGTTATGGCAGAAACTCGTCTCGTCTAGTTAGAAATATACGAGTCAACGAGCTCGATGGTTTTACGCATGAATGTCGAAGCTTTGGAAGCTGATCTGTTTGAGCAGAATGTACAGATGAGGAGGTGTGCAGGATTAAATGGAGAGGCTGAAGGAGTAAAGTGCCGCTGCAATATAAATAAATCTCGAAGATTATACATTAATTACAAAGATGAATATGCAAGTCGATCAGAGTGGATTTTTGCTTAAATGATGAGCCGTTGCTTTTATACAGACTACATTGCGTTCTCTTCTATTCTCTCTTTTTCAAAACAGTTATTTCCCAAAGGCCCAAAGGTTATAATGATGGTAGTAAAACGTTTTAATTGGTTGAGGGTTTGTATGGAGTACTGCAATAATGTATCAAGGTTTATTAGGTGTCATTTCTTTTAACGGTTTGATTTTTATTTTCACAACAAGAGTTGTGAAACACTCTCAGAGAGTGATTGTAGTGTGTGTGATGCTGCTATGAGTGCTATGAGTATAAATTCTTAAATTTAGGTGCAGCAACATCAGCAACATATGTCTGTGTCACTGCTGTACTGAGAATAAACAACCACCTAAATCCATAAATCACCTAAATGTGTGTGTGTGTGTGTGTGTATGTGTGTGTGTGTGTGTGTGTGTGAATGTGCTAATCTAAATGCATCCCTTTGCACAATATTAATCTGTACTTGTCTGTGGGAATCAAGTGTTTCTGCTCGGTTGTGTGTGCATGACCTAAATGGCCGATGACAAATATTTAATCAGCAACATGTCGTTGTGTGGCACAACAACAGCTTTACCCCTGAAGCGAAAAAACAAGAGAGATGGAAAGAGAGACTGTAAGAGGGAAACTGAAATAAACAGCGCTAATGGGGATCAATTCAATGCAAATAGGTAGATTAAACCCTGAAACAGACTCTCTCTCTCTCTCTCTCTCTCTCTCTCTCTCTCTCTCTCTATGTGTGCGTGTGCGTTTCTGCATAAATTCTCAAATCTGAATTCTCAAATCGGATAATCTGATTGGTCAGGAGGTGTTTAATTTAGGCGATTAATTTTCCATAAAAGTACCAACACATGTTCCACAACATTCATGCAACTATAAATGGATAAAAAGCATGACATACTGTTTTTAATTACAACAAAAATTGGTAAAAAATTACAATCAGCAAATTGCTGTGGTATAAGAAGTATCAGACATTCTGGGATGCATTTTATTCCTTACATATTTCTGCATATTCATTGCACCAGTGATCATTAAAAAAAATTATTACCTCATGGAATTGTGGTTTAATGTGTTTATGAGAAACATTAACCTGACTAAGAATAAGCACATGTTTGTTGTTGTGTGATTATTATGACAGTGTAATGTAAAAATGGCATCATCCATGACCTACAAGCTAGTTGTAGTATTAGCCATGCTGTTAGGATGCAAAGAAAAAGAAACAGTGGCTCTTGAAAATGAATTTGCATGCTAAAACAAACAAAAAAAAAACCAACCAACCAAATAAACAAACAAAAAAACGTGTAGACAGATATATGCCCTAGAAGTGTATGAATTTATTGGATTAAGATTACATTACACTGTATCTGTGTACCAATATACACTTGGATACAGATCTTTGTCGACCACTAGTGGTCAACAGTGGTACTACAACATAATGCAGAGTTAAACTTTGCTGTGTATCAGAGCATAAACACTAACTAGTCCTCCAAATAAAGCACAGAATTTCACTCTGCTATAATTTATGTTTAGCTAGTTTTCTTACCAAAATGGCAACCATTTTAAAAACTCTCTGCAATGCTATAATGAACATAAATATGCAATATTGATCACAATAGCAAAACTTTAAAAAAAATAATAATAAAAAAAAATCACTGCTAACATTTGGCTCATAGTGTATCAGTTGATAGTGTAAGTCTGTGGAACTGCTGTGATGACCTGGCGGTTATTTTATAAATGGCCACAAATTCATTTATATTTAGAGACCACAAACAAAATGGCCGGAAATCATTAACCCTTTGATCCCATGACTTAATATAATTAAGTTTATATTCCCCCTTTAAGGCTTGACCCACATTTTATTAACCAAGGAGGATGCAAACCAAAGTTAATTTTATGTTTCAACATAGACAACAATGTTAAAATGTTAAATTAAATGTTATTAGGTCACAGTGTTACAGGGTTGTTTTCAATGATCTTGTCAGAATCTGATGGACATTGATGTTGACAGGCTGTGCTGGGTGCTAATAGTTACAGATAAATGACAGTTGCAGCTTACTAATCAAAACATATCACTTTGGTCAAAACCATAGATAGGAAGTCAAAATGCATTACAGGAAGATCTCTTGGATACAGCTGCCATAGAGTTGTATGATCCGCCCGAGGCCAAGCACTCCACTGTGATCGTCTGTTAAAGGTGAGTGACTAGGATCATGTTTACGCTCCATGCAAAAAGCCCTCTTGAGATGTTCCCAAACATGCCATGAAAACAAAGGCTTAGAGAATCAGTGATATGACAATCTGTCAATTGTCCCTACTCCTCCCACCCGTCCCTCCCGTCCTCTCGGGTCATGAGGTACAGCCAAGGTCGGCGTTTCACATGAAAGTAGGTCAACACATCTCTGATGTGTACACAGACCATTCGGCATATTGGAAAAGCCAATGAATCATTCATTATTGAAACTTTATTAATGTTTAATTGTGATTTTGCTTAGCTGTTCACTCTGAGGCTGACATATGTATGCCGGCAAACAATTAGGTGCAAAAATAATTTCTAGACTTGGATAATACAGCTCTATTTTTAAAATGTGTCTACAAACAAAACAGTGCAAAATATATTCAATCTTAATAAATGTGAATGTAAAGGCAAAACTAATTATAAAACATAAAGAAAAATGTTCTGTAGTCTAATGAGGCCAAAAATTTTACTTGCTTGATGCTACATTTGGTGGAAACTGAACACTGCTCATTACTCTGAGAACACCACCCCTACAGTAAATCATGGTGGTGGTTGTGTCATGTTGTGAGGATGCTTTTTAACAGGAACTGGTTTAAATGGGAAACTGGTCAGGGTTCAGGGTAAGATGGATGTGGTCAAATACAAGGCAATCTTAGAAGAAAACCTGTTCCAGTTTGCAAAACACTTGAGACTGGGGTGGAGCTTTACCTTCCAACATGATAATGAAGCTAAGCTTACTGCCAAATTTACACTAGAGTTGTTCAAAACCAAGAACCTGAAAGGCAGTACTTGAAAAGTGCTGTCCACAAATGGTCTCCATCCGGTCTGATAGAGTAATTTAGCCAAGAAGAAAAGGCAAAAAATATCATGGTACGTTACTGCTTTAATCCCACACATGGATATGTTATTACGTTAATCCAGCTCATGGACATGTTGCTGATTTAATGGCACATTACTGCTTTAATCCCACACATGGACAGGTTATTACATTAATCCCACACATGGATACGTTATTACATTAATCCCACACATGGATATGTTATTACGTTAATCCAGCACATGGACATGTTGCTGCTTTAATCCAGCACATGGATATGTTATTACATTAATCCCGCACATGGCACGTTACTGCTTTAATCCCACACATGGATACGTTTTTACATTAATCCCACACATGGATACGTTTTTACATTAATCCCACACATGGATACGTTATTACATTAATCCCACACATGGATACATTATTACATTAATCCCACACATGGATACATTATTACATTAATCCCACACATGGACATGTTACTGCTTTAATTCCATTTATGTTATGCTGTATAGTATTAATAGTCATAATGTTCACATTTGTACACCTAATCCTTTTATACAGACACACACACACACACACAACCTAAGTAACTGCTTTTGCTGCAGTCATTACTCTGAACACTATGAGACCTTACACGCCATATTTATTCAACAGAAATTTAATATTTAATCAATATACTCTTGCCGACAGCTGCATCATGACCACTCTACATTTAGAGACCATTTAGAGAAAGAGAAGACATGCAATGCAAATATCTTTGCTATCTCTTTACCGTTTCTCCCCCAAGGCTGGGGATTATTTTGTGTCAGCCTCGTATAGGATCTTCTGTCTTTCAATACTTCTCATGTATATAGTGCCTTATTTAGTTATTTAGCAAAGAAGAACTTTGATTATTTTTCTATAACAGCAAACCTTTTGTTTTAATGTCTTTAAATCTTGTTCATTATGCACAATGTCATTGATGTATGTTGTGTTTTCTGCGTATTTATCTGTTTCCCACACTGAAAAGCACCTGCGCTAAGCTGTGTTTGTGTTGTCTGCGTGTTTGTTTATGTGTGTTTATCTGTAGCAGGCGATCGGCTCTGGTTTCATCCGTCATTAATGCTGCATTATTCTAACCCTTCTTACATATACATGCGTTACACACACACACACCCACACACAGACACACAGACACACACAGACACACACAGACACACACACACACAGAGGTCAGCTGAAGTTCAGTGGTACACATGGGTCAACTCAAGTTCACAGTGTGCAGTGAGTGAAGAAAGTGTGTAAAGCAGATTGGGGTGTGTGCATGCAAGACAATTCTGTCTCATAGGGTCTCTCATTGTATGTCTCTCATCATAGACATAAATCTATTAGGTATACACATTGGAACACACTCACACATAAACATTTCCGCTTCCTAATTTGAAAAAGTTTTTCAGGTCCGTAATCATGCCATACGGTATGGTATGAAAGTGTTATCTCTGATTTAAAAAAAAAAAGACTTAACTGAGTTTATATTGCGCAATTGCTCACTTTGATGTCACAATTCTGAGATAATATCTCACAGTTGCAAAGATTTAACTCGTAGCTGTGTGCTATTGCACCTTAATGGTTCCACTTACTAGGCTGTAATAGTGAAATTGAAATTGTTGCGAGATGTCAAGTCACAATACTGGTGGAAAAAACTATTTTTTTTTAAATTATGAGATAAAAATGTGCCAAATGAATTGTGACACTAACTCACAATTATGAGATAAGAAAAAGGTGAGTGATACTAATTAGCAGTTTTAAGGAAAAACGTTGTGTGAAAATAATTCACAATTATGAGATAAAAAAGCCACAATTGAGTGATATTACAGTAACTCACAATTACCAAAAAAAAGTCACCGCTGACTGATATTAACTCACAATTATGAGATTAAAAAAAGCCACAATTGAGTGATATTAGCTTGCAATTACGTGAGAAAAAGTTGCAAATTGAGTGATATTAACCTGCAATTATGAGGTAAAAAAAAGTTGCAATGTAGTGATATTAACTCTCTAGTAAAAGATAAGAAACTTGCAAATTGAGTTTTGCATATTAACTCATGAGTATGAGATAAAGTCCCAATCAGCGATATTAACATATTGCAATGTAGTGATATTAACTCACTATTACAAGATTTGTAAAAAATTGCAATCGAGTGTTATTAACTCGCAATTACCAGATAAGAAACTCGCAAACTGAGTTAGATTAACTTGTGATTATAAGATAACAATTGGTGATATTAACCTACAATTACGAGATAAAAAAGTTGCAATTTAGTAATATTAACTTGCAATTGTGAGGGAAAAAAAGGCACTCTTGTGTGAAAATAACTCCCAAGTACAAAACAAAATAGTCACAAATGAGTAATATTAACTGATTTTTTTTTAATCACAATTGCGAGATAAATCGGTGTAATTTCTTATTTCGTATTTTCTTATACATGGTGGAAATTAGCTTCCATACATACAGGCTTTCATTTGTTAACCTTACTTATGATCTATTCAAGCTGATGTTTATGGGTTTGTTCATGTCAACTAGGTTAACAATAAAATAGGAACATTAAATATTGTGACACGGGAAAGTCTTTGTGTTTTCCAGTTTCTCAGTAAAGTAATACCGTCTTGTCTTCTTAACTTATTAGCTACTATAACATAAGTGATAACAATAACCTGTTTTGTAGACATTCCACAACATTAAACGTAACGATAAATGGATAAAAAAAATCATAACCTTGATGTGAAGGTAATTAAGATTTTCATTTCAAAAGTGCTTTAAAGCTGCAGGATCTCTGCGGAAGAAATGTTATTGTAAATAACTTGTAGGATATTTTATGAAGTCATTGGGGTTGCGCTGACCGAAATGAACTAGAGCTATGTAGCTATGTGCACTGCTTATAGCTGTTACTACAGTATTTAAGCAGAATATAATAGGAACTCACTTTGTTTTCTGGATGTTCCACAAATTAATTGTAACTATAAACAAGATTTGATGAAAAAATATGACGTGTCATTCTTTAATAAATAGAAATAAAAATGATTGTTGATCATTAGAAATAATCATTGGCAAATTTCTGAGGTAAAAGAGGTATAAAACACTACTGTTGGAACAGCTTCTGGATGGTAACGGTAACTGCATCATCACCACCACTCAATCCTCTCGTTGATTCATTTCCTATAACAGCACACCCTCCTGAGTGTGTTATTCCTTAATTAAATGTGCAAAACTGAGGTTACACCATCAGAGTCTGCACAGTGTCTCAATAACTCCTAATTACAGAACAGTACATCATTAGATATTGTGAAGCTTGAACACTGACTGAGTTCTACATGAGGAAAGAAAAGACACCAAGTGGTTCTCGGGAACACCCAGGCGAAGTGCTGCTCTGGATTGGCCAGTGAGCAGCTTTAGGTCATCTTAGTTAATGGATAAACTTAGATGTGCATAGAGGGGGAAGTGTGTTCTCTTTCCATACACCGTGTAGACATGTTTCTCCAACTCGAGCGATAATCCATACACACAGAAACAGGTCGCAGCCAATCTTCAGCTCTAGGACACAGGGCTTACTCCAGTGATTTGCTTAATGTGTAAACACAAACACAAACACACACAGGAAAGAGTTAGAAAGACTAATCAGCCATAAACGTGTGAATGATTTTGAAAATGAGAATATATATATATATATATATATATATATATATATATATATACGGACACACACATACATAACTGGAAATGACTTTTAATAGCTGCCATAACATAAGAGATAACAGGAACAGACTTGTTTTGTAGTAAATAGATAAAAGTATCATCCCATTTGTTGATAAATGTAAATTTGGCATATTGCTGTGGTATAAAAGGAATCAGTAATCACTACATATATATATACATATATACACAGTGTTCTATCACTATGTGTTAAACACACACACACACACACACACACACAGACACACACACAGAGTCCCCCCTTTCTCTTTCTCTCTATCTCTTTATCTCTCTCACTTTCCTGAGTCACATGTAATTTAGAATGTACAGAAAAGGCCAGTTGAGCACAAAAGACCCTCAGAAGGGGGTTACTGAGGAGGGGTTTGTGCCAAATAGAGCCACAGTTGCAGTTCACGCGCACACACACACACACACACACACATGCGTGCGCGCACTTACGCATGCGTGCACATCGACAATCACGTGTGGCTGCAGCAGGATGCAAGGGGAGGCGTTGTGGAGGCTCGTGGCAAGCCGTTTGACCTCCTTTTGCATGGCTGCATCCAGCTGTACAAGCTATAGACGATGGAACATAGAGAAACCGAGCACGACAGTCCCTAGACATGCCACACACACACACACACACACACAGATCTCTGTGTTTGTTTCTAAATAGAGCGTGTTTATCGAGAGGGCTCTAAGTAAACAGCATAAAATAAATAGCAAGTGAAACGTGTGGAGGGAGGGGGGGAGATGAGAGCAAAAGATGAACGGATGAGTGCACTCATGGAGCCTCTGTCTCTCTGGATCGAGTGTGAGTGTTCATCCTCAGTAGTCTCATGCACAGGGAAGTTGTTTATTTATTTATTTATTTTTACAGCCAATAAACACACTGATGGAGAAAATATTCTGAACCTGGAGTTTATTATATATTAAGTTGGACTACTCGAGTCCGGATGTGGACTCCAGTCGGGATTTGTCACGCGTTCGGATAAATTTGTACTCGAACTACGACACGGACTCGGACATTTTGGACTCTGTAATTTTTACCGAGTAAAGTCGAGACCGCGTCATGTGTAAAATGAAATGAAAGAGAAAAAATAAATAACATAAACAGACATCCCACCTCTCCCGGAAGTTCTGGGAGTCTCCCGATAGTCTCCCTGACGGCCGCAAACTATATACAATATCCCGGAAATCGATTTTTTCTGGGATATTGAGAGCGGGAGAGAGACAAGTAGCAGCAGAGAGCGAGTGACAAGAGCGAGAGCATGACAAAGAGCGTATCCTGATTGGTCTCTCTTTCTGCTAGCTAGACCTATCAGCTAGCTAGACCTATCAGCTACCTCTGTGGGCGGGCTTTAAAGTCGACCTCTCTCTCTCTTTCTCTTTCTTCAGTTCATCCATCAGTTCAACGTACCACTGTAGTTCAGTATTATTGTAGTGTTAATGCGCGTCATGCCAACGTGTCCACAAAAAAAGAAAATACAAAACGCACTTCACCCCAGATTAAACTAAAGTGTACCCCTGCTTCATCGGGGTCCAAAATAACAACAGTTTTGCAAGTTTTCAACAGCAACTTTTCGATTGCCCATGGTGGGTTAAGTCATTGTAAAAGACACGTTGAGGAGAGTTTAACAGGTGTCATTTGTTCATTAGCATAGCGAATGCTATTAAAAGTAGCTGGCTAGCTTCTAAGGAGCTACCCTGTCGATGTCCTACATGATGAGGCCAAACTCCCTGTAGATTTGCTTAAAGTTGTAATAGAATAATAATAATAAAAAAGACTAAATGAGTAGAATATAATATAATAGTACATATTAAGTACATATTTTAATGTCACATTTAGCTATTAGCATTGAAACTGCCAGAAAAATACTTAAAAATTAGTGTATGTATGTATGTATGTATGTATGTATGTGTGTGTGTGTGTGTATGTGTGTGTATATAAATATAGCTACCTCCCTGAAACGAGTTTTTACAGGGTGGGATATCAGTATAAAATTAAGATAACAAGAAATGAATGAATGTCTCCCTGACACACTTTAAGCGCATGCACAGAAAGCCGCCTCATCGTGCGAGTACCGAATTGAGTTCTCTTTAACGGCTTATTAAAGCAGCTAGGACGGTCAAATAAATACACACACTCGGACACAACACTATCTACAATTCTACATTTTAATCACGATTAGAGCCAAAGTATATCATTCAGTAAGTGAGGAATAAACCTTATTTTGGGTTTTCCCAAAACAGACAGAAAAATAATAAGATGGAGCACCCAAGGGACAAAAACAGAAACAAGACACAAATAATATGTATATTAAAAAAGAGACAGAGAGAGAGACAGTGAGATATGGAGAGAAAAACAGAGAGACAGAAAAACCGAGAGAGAGAGAGACAAAAAGAGGAAAAGAGACACAGAGAGAGACACACAGAGAAAAATAAAGAGACAGACAGACAGACAGAAACTGTCCCCTTCAAGCACATTAAAGAAAAATATAATCTGCAAAACACACTCCCTTACAACCTCTCAGAATCCACAATCACAGCTCTTTTCTTCTCTTTTCTTCACAGCTCTCACAATGTTTCTGTCTTCATTAGCTGTTGTTGTTTTCCCTGGCCGACCCGTTCAGTGTCTGTTGCTCAGTATGCCAGTGGTTTCTTTTGTTTTTACTATATTCCAAATTGTTATAATGGCTATGTCCAATGCTTGTGCAATGGCACTGATCAATGTTCCGTCTTTTCTCAGCTTCAACAAGGCTTTCTTTTCTCCCAGAGACAGCACTCTGTTCTTCATGTAGGTTTATCCTTTTTAACAACTGTGGCAGCAGGGGCTCACGTTTATTTGCTCAGTGTTTTTCAGCACACGTTCAACTACTCAGTCACAAAAACAAATCAACAGCAACTGAAAGCACAAAGAAACACATATAAGTAGCAGGGGTGGACTTAGTGATTTGGGGGCCCTAAGCAATTCCAGGTATGGGGCCCCAAGACTCCAACAATGCACCCATTCACTTTTCTAACCTTTATTTCTCTCTCTCTCTCTTTCTCTCTCTCTCTTTTTCTCTCTCTCTCTCTATCTCAAAGCACTCAACCTTTTTTTTTTGAGAGTTCACCCCAAGTTAAAGTGACAGGGGAACAACTAATAAGCCAAATTATTACACAGATACTCACTAATAAAGCAACTAAAAGGGTTTGGCTAAATTTTTTCGTGTCTCTTCATTTTTCCTCCATTTTCTGCTCCACTGATGTAGCTTTGTTTCATTGTTAATTTTTTTCCTTGCAGCTTTAACTTCGACTTCACTCTGCTGCTAACGTGCTACTCACCGTATTTCTAGCACCTGTCAGTCATGTGTTCCAGTATTTTTGATCACTTGAAAAATGGGTGGGTTTAAACGAAAGGTGCCATGTTCTACATTGTTTAACGCCTCTAGCTGTAAATATGAGGAAATGAATGCTGAAATTCTGATCTGTCATCTCATATTTATTTTTCGATCTCAAGCCCAAATGTCTTCAGTGTATAGCGAAAACAATAGAATTGGCCTTCCTGTTGTTATTATTCCTTACTCCACATGCTACAATTTATGTTAATAATGCTGTTTTGAGAGAGAGAGAGAGAGAGATAGAGAGAGAGAGAAATACCCAGATAAAAACAGACAAAGATCGAGAGTAAGAGAGAGACGTAGAGAACAACAGAGAGACAGCCAAAGATACGGACAGACAGACAGAGACACAGAGAATAACAGAGCAAGAGAAAGAAACAGAGAGACAGAGAACAAGAGACAGACAGACAGTAGGACAGACAGACAGTCAGAGACAGAGAGAGAGAGAGAGGAGTGGACATCTGCTCTTTAAGGACACACTGTTTATTCCCACTGACACTCCACTCAGGAGACCTTTCAATTTCCCCTCCGGCACCCACACACAGGGACAGTGTGTGTTTGTGTGTGTGTGTGTGTGTGTGTGTGCGTGTGCACACATAAATGTGTATGCAAACCACAACATTTGCTTCATGCCTCCTTGTTCAACATAAACAGCACAGACACATATACAAATACATACATACACACTTTGGTTCAAATGTGTTATTTATTAAAGAACGACATGTTTTATTTATTAAAGATCCACACACACACACACACACACACACACACACACACACACACACACACATATCAAGCCACTGAGACTGAGACAACGTCATAAACACACACCGTAGTTTATGATCATTTTATAAGACATGTACTTTGTCCACCTCAATGTCACAATATGGTTCTGCTGTTTGAAAACAGTAAATGCCTCCAATCTTAGGTCAAATAGGCTTGGAAACACACACACACACACACACACACACACACACACACACACAGTTATACAGTCACTGAGCCAGAGGCATAGTTGTGAAGGTCAGTTCTGAAGGACTGTCTGGAGTCCTGAGATGTGGAACAGATCTAATTCAGTCTGCCACAGCGTTAGAACACACACACACACACACACACACACACACACACACACACACACACACACACATACACACACAACACA
>JANDJT010000002.1:5058830-5069537 GCA_024331685.1 Stegophilus panzeri
CAAGTACAACACATCGTCCAGACTGCTCGGGAAAAAGATCAACCGCTCACTTAGTTTAACCATGTTCTGATCCGGACTGTTTTATTTTTGGAAAAAAACATACATTTGGACCTTTGAGTTGTAAAAAGTAAATGATATGTCAGTATACATGAAATTTATGGAAATATGTTCATAATTGTATTGCTACACCATATGGTCAAAAGTTTGTGGACACCTGACTTTTAAACTCGTATGAGCTTGTTGAACGTCCCATTCCAGATTTAGTCCTCCTTTGCTGTTATAATAAGCTCCACTCTTCTGAGAAGGCTTTCCACTAGATTTTGGAGTGTGGCTGTGGGGATTTGTGTTCATTCAGCCACAAGAGCGTTAGTGAGATCAGGTATTGAAGTTGGGATGTCGAGGAGGGCCAGTTTCATTTCATCCCAAAGGTGTTCAGTGGGGTTGAAGTCAGGGCTTTGTGCAGGACACTCGAGTTCTTCCAGTCCAACCTTAATGCACCATGTCCTCATGGAGCTCCTTGCTTTGTGCACAGGGAGTGTCGTCCTGCTGGAACAGATTTTGGCCTGCCTCTTAAGCTGCTGCATACAGAGACATGGTACACTTTGTGGCACACGTTTGGGGAAGACCCACATAAAGTATGGGTGTGATGGTCAGGTGTCCACATACTTTTGGCCATGTAGATTATATATTCTTAGATATATGGTTAAAATGTATGCGAGTTATCTGTATTATGTTACAGGTTTTAAATGTACGAGTTTCCTGTATTACAGATTTAAACTGATGTGATTGTCATATTGTGTTGAAGCACTTGAACGAAGAAATTCTTGCACAACCTGCTGCTGAGTTATTATTTTGTAAAATTTGCACAGCCTGTCGATAGACACTCCTACAGTGCGACAGGAATTTTATCTGTGCATAATTGCTGCATATTTTGATTGACAGTTACAGTATAGTTTTACTGTACTGTAATTTCACATAATAAAGGTCAGCTTGCACACTTCAGCACCTGTTTATCAGTTACCTTTTGAACCCCCAAGGTTGCTTTACAAAGTATGCAAAAGAAAGTAACACCAATTAAAATTAACGCTCACCGTCCACTTTATTAGGAACATCTGCACATTTAATCAGCCAATCATGTTGCAGCAGTGCAATGCATAAAATCATGCAGATACAGGTCAAGTGCTACAGTTTGTGTTCACATCAAACATCAATACAGGTGGGAAAATATGTGATCTCTGTAACTTGGCATGCCAAATGTGGCATGGTTGTTGGTGGCAGTTGGGCTGGTTTGGGTATTTCCGAAACTGCATATCTCCTTGGAATTTCACACACAACAGTCTCCTGTATCTGCATGCCGTCGTCGTTGTTGTTGTTTGCATTGCACTGCTGCCATATGATTAGATAACTGCATGGATGAGCAGGTGTTCCTAATAAAGTGGACAGTGAGTGTATATGGAGATACTGTGCACAGGATGAGTGGGAATGAAATAAAATGGGGAAATCCTAACAGATGTCTATTACTGTACGAGAGACAAAGAGTGTACCTGAAGATCTTATACAATAAAGTCATTCCACTGTTCACCAGAATCTAGTGTCACTGCCTTAACAGTGTATTATATGCCATAGTATAACACTGTATTAAATATAGTCTACTTGGTAATAAGGACTGACCACAGGAGTTCCTTGGGAAGGTGAGGATAGTTCCCAAGGTCCAGAGTATACAGTGGAAAATACATTAACCTGTCAAGAATATGTACTGTCAGAGTATGTATTTATATATAAGGCTTTATAATAAGGCTTACTAATCCTGGCATATTATATATTGACTTGCTTGAGTATAGAAAATGCAGCTCAGGGACCAGTCCAGGGATTATTGGGCAGTAAGGCACCTTTCTATTTGGCATGTTGCTCTGCTTCCCCCATGTGGGAATATTGAACATTCATCACTTTTTAAAAAGAAATGTCAAAATGTATTTTAGTGTAATACATTCATTCAGTCAGTCATCCTACCCCAGTGAGCCTACCCTAGGAACACTGGGTGTGAGGATAGAATACACCCTGGATTGGATGCTAGTCCAGCACAGGGTACATGCACACACATTCACGTATCCATTCACGCCTAGGGGCAATTAAGCATAGCCAATCCACATACTGGCAAGTTTTTGGAGGTAGGAAAAAACCAGAGACCCTGGAGGAAACCCATGGGGAAAGATGTGAAACTGTAGACAGACAGTAAACCAAGCTCAGATTTAACCTGGGGATATATCTATCTATCTAATTATATATATATACACACATACATACACACACACACACACACACACACACACACACACACACATATATCTACATATTAAATAAAAGAGCTAGAATGTTACAACTAACTCCATGGGTATCATACTACGTTTATCATGCAGAAAAAAGACTCTTATGTAGTTGTACAGTTTTTGCACCAGCTGAATTTTTCTTTGCTAAAAACCAGTTCTTCATGGATGTATAAACATTGGGCATGAGAGAGAGAGATAAAATTTATTTGTCCTCAAAGAGGAAATTTGTTTCCACTGTGGGTGTATAGAAAAACAAACAACACCAAATATATTAATCATCATAAACAATCACAGGCATAGAGGGGAGAAGGGAACAAAAAGAAAACATCAGGATCATACAACAAATGCCCGAGCATAAGATGGCATCACAATGGCTGATTAGCTATGTGTTTAACACTCGTATTGCCATAGGAACAGAACTCCTACCATAGCTGGCCTTTCTGCACATGGGAGGTCTATACCTGTGGCCAGAAGGAAGGGGGTTGAAATATTGCTAAAGTGGCTGGTCTGGATCATTTAAAATTTGATGTGCCTTCCGGAGCATATATGAAACGACACAGTCCGATAAATTCGGGGTGGGAATACCAATAATTTTTCTCGCTAAATTAGTTATCTTCAAGAGTTTGTTCTGATTGGTAACTGTTAGCATATGGAAAAAACAAAATGGCACCATATATAAGAACCGGCTCAATAATACTTTGATACAGAAGAAGCAGCAGACTAGGTTGAACAGACAGATATTTAAGTTTACGAATAACTGTAAGTCTCTGTTGACAGCACTTGTTAATACATAGAGTGTGCTGATTGAACCATCTCTCTGTTAATGATAATACTGGAAGGATGGGTCAGTGTTTTGGAAGAGCTAAAAACCAGTTCCTTAGTCTTTGTGATATTAGTTATCATCAAACCATGTACTAAAATGTGCTATGGAGCATTGATATTCTTTTTTGGACTAATTGTCCTTATTAAGCAATGCAAGAATGGCAGTATCATCTGCATATTTAAAGTAATTAGTGGTGGTGACTGGACTCTGACAGTCATTTGTACAGAGAAGTGAATTAAGTACACACCCCTGAGGGGCGGCAGTGTTGAGAACAGTAATGGGCGATAATGCATTGCCCACCTTTACCACTTGTGGTCTTTTAGAAAGGAAATTATAAATCCAGTGTACTAGTGGCAATTGAACTTGCAGACACTGTAGTTTCTTGATTATCTGATGACGCTGAATTGACTTAAAGGCGGAGCTAAAGTCAATGAAAAGAAGTCTGGCATAATTTCCAGGAATATCCAGGTGTTGAAGACCGTGCAAGAGACAAGCCACTGCATCCTCTGTACCTCTCTTCCGCTTATATGCAAATTGGAGGCAATCCAAAAAGGGTGAAACATATGGAAGCATAATGTTTTGAACCATTTTCTCAAAGCATTTCATTACGATTGAAGTTAATGATACCGGCCTGGTTTTGGCCACTCGAACCGTCCTCTTCACAGTGCGTTGAGACGATATAGACACGCGTCCAATTCCAGGTTGAGTCATAACATTTCCAGTTGACTGGAACTTCTTAATTATTGCCCTGATGGTGGAACTGGGCATTTTCAATGCTTGTGCTATTTTCTTGTAGTCACTTCCTATTTTGTGAAGCTCAACAACCTTTTGCTGCACATGACAGCTATATTCCTTGGTTTTACCCATTGTTATGAATGACTAAGGGAATTTGGCCTACGTGTTACCCCATATTTATACCCCTGTGAAACAGGACGTCATGGTTGAACAATTTCCTGTTCCTAGTCACCCAGGTGTACTAATAAAATGTAAAATATCAATGGGAATATACTTCTGGGGATATACGATCCTAAAAACTGCAGGATGTTACCTGTTGCAAACTTTTTTTCACAGCCAGGTTTGTCACAGCAGTAAGGCTTGTCACCTGTGTGTACTCTTCCATGTACCTGATGAAACAAGTAGACTTTGGTTCAAATGTGTTATTTATTAAAGAATGACATTTTATTTATTAAAGATCTACACACACACACACACACACACACACACACACACCTTAAGGTGATATGCTGTGGTGTAAAGTTTCCCACATCCTTCATAGCTGCACTGAAACAATTTCTCTTCAGGCTGCTGTACACTGCGATGGCCATCCTGACTCGGAAAAACAATCTAAAGAAAGAGAAGGTTTTATATAAACACATATTTTCATATCATATTTTTTTTTAAATACCTTCACATACCTGTACAACGTTTTCATTTGTGAGTAAGCCAGTGCTTGCATAAGGTTTCATTTCTTTTAACTGTAAAGAAAAGGACACATTTCAGTACATCACTGAGAGATTCATTCTATCATTTCATTATTTTCATTCATGTGTTAATTGTTACCTTAGCGGTGTACTGTTCCAGGGTCTGCGATTCCCTTGAGAGACAGATCAGACACCGTGTCACTTTCTTGGATGGCCAGAATCGTATCTGGCTGCGACATCTGCAGCACATGCTGAATGAAGGCGGTGGAGCCGTCCTCCAGCCGTACTGCCTGGAGTGCAGGGGAATCATACACCTCTGAAAACGGGACACAGATCACGCCGTTGCGATAATTGAAAACAGTTTGTCTGCTCGTTGTCTTCTTCTGCTAAGTTTCACTGTGAGACTTTTGCACTTCTGAAATTTCTGTTTTATGTTTTCAACCAATGCATGATGATTGACTAGAGTTTTGCACACTGCATCATTGACTGGAAGTATTCAGAGCAACTTTGTTGTTTTGGTGTGAGGAGATTCCAAATCCCACTTGAGCCTTTCATAACGTTTTCTGTATTTGTCAGTGGTTCGTTGTTGAGTATGAAGTAATTTGAGTTTTTGATTCTTTCTGTACAATCTTGAGTATCTCTTTTTTGTCTTTCTTCTCCCTGATAGTCGCTGCCTGCAATTAACGATTTGTAAGAAACAGAAAACACATTTCACAAAGTTGAGTACAATGCTACGGTCTACTTTAATCTCATATACTACCCTGAACATCATCTTCATATTCTTTAGTCACTCACTGTTGTAACATATTAGATGCTTCTCAATCTTCTAACCTTGATGACTGTGCTTGAGGAGCAGGCTCTACACCAGGCTCAGGACTTTGTAGTAGCGTTACAATGGACTCAGCCTGCATCTTCCTCATTCTACTCTGCTGCTTGACTTTCCTCCAGTAAGAACGTTTCCTACGCTTCTCTCTTTCTGTCACATCTTCTACTACCTTGACTTTCCCTTGATCTCTTAACTCTCTCCATTTCTGATGGAATCTGAAAGCTTCCCTCTTCACAGGATCAGAATCTTGCCGAGCCTACTGTTTTTCTGCAGCAGATAATCTTGGCATTTTCCTGGGACACATAACAATTCTTATCTTTACATCTGTTGTTTTGGTTCCTATTAATTCCATTATTAAAACTCATCTGCATTTGGATCCTTTCGCCTTCATTCCTTGAGTTTTACCAAGTGTAACAGTTTCCTACTGTTCACTATGTTACCTTTACTGAGTAACACAGTTGACAGGTAACTTAGTTGACATTTTTAGCGTTTGGGGCCTATACTCAACATGGAAACCTAGAACTACTGAACACATGGTATGTTTAGAAATATATTTTCATAAATATAACATAAGTTTTAGGCAAATTTTCTTGTTAAAATTTGCAGCAATAATACTTGTGTAACACTGTTGACACAGGTTTGCTTTTTAAACCAATATTAAGGGAAAAGAGAAAGGACATACCTTCTAGTCTTTCATCCATGTGCTTCTAGAGGAAATTATATCACAGTATGCAAATTATGTGAGATTGGGACAATCCATTCATTTTTGAAGGGGGTTTTCCTAGTGGGTTAATGCTCATTCCTAGTTAATGGTTTTTTGGACACATAAAATAAGGTATATAACAATAAACACTTTTTTTTTTTTTTTTTTTTTTTTTTTAAAGAACACACCCAAATATTTTGATTATCTAATCTAACTGAAGGCAAAACTATGAAATGAATTTATATTTGAGGTAATTTTCATGCTTAAATGCAGAGTAGAATGAGCAACTTTACAAAATCAGAGAGTTGAATACCAGACTATGTGATATGAACCTCATTTTTGAATAAAAGATATGGCTTTTTCCACATGTAGTAGTGTGATTGAGAAAAATATAATTTTGTACTAGAAAAATAAGCATTGGGGATTTATATTGATGAAAATATATTTTAAAAATATATATATTCCATGGTCACGAGCTGTACCCACAATTATAGAATGACCCCTAAGCTCATGCCTAGAAGTCCACACTTTCTTTGTTTCTTTCTTTTCCACACTTTCTTCGTTTCTTATTTCTTCCCCCCCTACTATGTAAAGCGCTTTGAGTGCCTAGAAAAGTACTATGTAAATGTAAGGAATTATTATTCTTTCTTGCTTTCTTGCTTTCTTTCTTTCTTTAAGCTTCTTGTAGGCATAGTATTAAGAAATGCATATGTAGGTTGACTCTTGGGCGTAACCACGCATTTTTTTTGGGCGGGGGGGATGTCATACCCCCCCAATATACAGTACAAAATATTTTCTATATGTCCCCCTTTAATGAACCCTGCCAACGGATCTGCCTTTTCTTCATCTATTCTATTTATTTATGTCTATTCCTTTTTAATATATTTCCGTTTGTTAAGGAAAATCAGTGTGTGCCCCCCCTCCAATTGTACACTTGGTTGCGCCCATACTCAACGCAAGTTCGTTGATATATTTTAGCCGCTCAGACTGTAAGAAATTGAGACAGCAGCCAAGCGTAGAAAAGTTTAGCAGAACATACGAGCTTTTTTTCAGACAGTAAGTAACTAGATACCTAAATAGTAGGTAACCTTAGCTTAGTATAGAAGGCATCATACCATGGCTTGTTCTTAAGAACGTCAATTAACTTTTGGTATTTGCACACCCAGGAAGTAGGCTAGGCTAACGTCAGTTCCAGTTTTTGACCATTAACGTTACATTCAGTTGCATATCCTCCCGCCGAGTTAGACTAAATGTGAGTGAAAGTGAGGAAAGTTGCACAGCATTTCGTTGCTTTACACTACATTTGGGCTAAGGACAACTAAGTGGACCCCCCCAATGTCCATACCATGGTTACGCCCTTGGGTTTACTCAATATTTTATAATCGTATTTAGTCAATCGGATCAACAGTTCCATAGTTACAGCCAATTTCAGGTTTTTCGGTTTTATAGCGCCATCATGTGGCAAAACTGCACCACTTTTTTTGGGCAACCATAGATTGTCCTCAAACATAAACATACCACATTTGGTGAAGATATCTCATTTCGTTCAAGAGTTATAGCCATTTATGTAAAAGTGGCCATGTCTTCTTCCTGTGTTTTCCCATACCGTAGCTACCTCAAGCCAAAAGATAATGAGACTACATAAAATCGCTTGGCACTGGTTTGGTCCCAATTGGACGAAAAACCTAGGACTAGTTCGCAAAAGTAGGTTTTACAAAAAATCCAAGATGGCGGAAAACTTTTATAGGCTGAAATGAAATCGGAGATATACGTTTTGTTCATTTGGTCCCAAGGATTCCATAGATATAAGACACTGTGACAGTGTCTGTGACAAACGTTCAAAAGTTATGGCCATTTTTCTAAATATGCTCACTATAGCGCCACCATCTGGCCTATCGGGCCGAAACGTTGTGACTCTGTAGTACTCTGGGTTACTAACCTTCATTCAAAGTTTCATCTCTAGGCCTTACGGTTTTAGGGCAGAATAATAATAATAAAAATAAATAATAATAATAATAATCCTTACAATTACTTCGGGCTTGAACCCCTAATTATGGAATCACTACTCTTGGATGTTCACCTGGATTTTTTTTTTTACTTCGTAGCAAATAAACAAAATCCCAGATATGACAAAACATTTTTTGTTTAATATCTGAACTTTCTGGCTTCATGAACCATACCACAAACAAGTTAAATGAAATTATTTTAATTAATGGCATATTTTTTTCCAGATCAAATAGGGAAAAACTATGGAATCAATGTTGAGGAAAAAGTTATGGAATCGGCTTGTAATTTGCATCTCTTAAACAGAAAGTCTAAAAATGCAAATTAGTCTGCAGTTAAGAGTGCTTACAGACCTTAACCTTGGACTTTTTGAAAGGAAACATGGCCCCAACAAGAGTTGACAATTGAACAATGGAAAGGTTTATAAAACTCTTTCAAGAAGGAAATCCAACATGCAGTGTGGCAAAAAATGTTGGATGTTCCCAGTCAGCTATGTCTAAAATTTGGTGCAACTATAAGCAAAATGGGAAGGAAGACGTCAAAGTGTCAGGACAGAAAACACAAAGCAATATGCTTTGAAAATAGAAAATGCACAACATTACAAATGGGCAGAAACAGGGGTCAATGTTTGTGACAGAACTGTAAAAAACTGGCTGAATGAAATGGGATTTACATATACAAAAGCCAAACGAAATCCAGCACTAACACCTAAACAGAAGAAAACAAGGTTACAGTTGGCTAAAGAGAAGCAATCGTGGAGTGTGTATGATTGGATGAATGTGAAATCCAGTGACGAATCACGAAGCTGCATTGGCTAAGGAAATGATGCTGGAACTTATGTATGGTGCCATTCTTATGAAAAGTATAAAGATGACTGAAGAAAACAATCAAATTTCCCCACTTATTTATGATATGGGGTTGTATGTCAGGTAAACGACCAGGGGAGACTTCAATACCCAGGTGTATGTTGAAATTTTGGACAACATTTTTAACACACCCATTTCAATTCAGGACAGGCTTGTTAGTTATCTGATTAACTGGATTAAGAGCAAAGAAACACTGCAGGACCGGGGGTGCTTCTCATTTCTTATTTGTGCATCCTCGCTTCCTTTCCTTGCGTCTTAGCTCCATCCCCTTAGGATGGGAGGGAAGGATGCAAGGATGAGATGCGAGGAGAGAGGAATCAAAGCAACTCAAATGGAATATCCTCGCTCTCTCAAGCGTCACTTTAAAGAGACGTCAATTAATGATGACTGTGCTCAACTGGATTACCTCACTGTGCTTCAGGGATTATAGAGTATTTTCTAAACAAGTAAGTACGTATTGAGTTGGAAAATGATCTAAGTATGTACTTAGATAAAAGAGTCCTGTATCTTCCAGTAGAGGAATGCTTGACCGCATTTAACCAAAGCAGCTAAAGACACAATGCCTTAGACAACTCCTATGTAACCAGTGTATAAGATTATGGCATAGTACTGCTCACAGGAGAGCCATAATAGGGAGTGTCTGTCCTTGTACCTGAGCCCTGAAGCAGACTTGGCTTAGGGCGCCTAGGCACTTGAGCTCACTGTTGCAAGACGATGTTTAAAAAAAAAAAAAAAAAAAAGCCCATGTCATAATTGTATGATTCAGACTTTCTGCAGAAGTCTTGGCTTTATTTGACTTCAAATAAAAAGTTTGATCTTTTGACATCCATGACCCCTTGTGTCTGGAAGTTTTTGACTTTATGGAGAGATTTTCCACAACAGGATCTGCTGTTATGTTGCTGGAGTTTAGTTAATAACAACAATGAAATGTCTGGGTTATTCAACAATGAATTAATGAATAATACATAATTTATCTTTTGTGCGGCTTTGCATATCCAAACATCAATTAATTACAATACTCATTGTAAGCATATTATTTAATTATTTAATTATTTAATTTCACACAAAATTCCATCACATCATCAAAAGACTTTTTGTTTGACATTGTGGCAGATGTAAAGAAGGAGGGGAATTTGTAGATACGTCGGGTTTTTCGACAAGAAACATTTGGGCATAGGATACACCTGTGTGTTCTGGCTCCTAGCTCCTCTGGAAGCTTCCTCACTCCTCGTTCCTCGCCTCTTCGCGGTGCAATTAGAGAATTGAGATGTCCTTCAGGATGGTTGACTTCGATCAATTTCCAGGTCACGGGATGGAGGACAGAGGAGCAAGAAAACGAGGAAGCATCAATTTGAGTACTGAGAAGTCCCCTTAAGCTTCAGCCTTGTCAGTTAGGGACTGCAGATAATTTGTGACAGGTGTACTCAATCACAATGAGTCGCCTGACTTCTTAAATACACGGTGGAAGACGATAGTTTCTGTATGGTGCATGGAGTAGTTGGAACATGGCAGTGAAACTAGTCTTAATTTTGCTCTTCTTTTGTGTTGAGTTGTTTATGGTGCAACCATTTAAGGATGGTAGTTTCATGACTGAGTCTTTTGATTATGCTTCCCAAAATAATGAGGACTTTAGAGAAGGCCATGTGTTTGTGCAGTCTGCAAACTATGATCAGGAGGCTTGGCTCAGACAGCCCCAGAAGTATTCTGTCTCTTGTGGTAAAGATGCTGTTGAAGTAG
>JANDJT010000002.1:5085583-5107872 GCA_024331685.1 Stegophilus panzeri
CCATTGCACGCGTAATTCACCGATTATACAATTTACATAATTTCTTCCTTAGCGCTTTTATTTTATTTGTATTTTTTGTACCAGTGCCTCTCCGTGACTCTCAACACCGCGTTTGACAGCTGATCTCCAGCTTTTATACACTCGCGCGCGCTCGCTGATTCCCTCCCTCAAAGCGCGCAGAGTGGGCAAACCCTTGTGATTGACAGTTCACTGTGATAATGGTTGATGGTAAGACCAAGCTGCAAAAACCCTACTTACTTATAATGTTATTTATTTATTTATTCGTTTATGCATTCAGCATTCTTTGCTTTTCCAGCATCTTCTGCATAATTGACCCCTTTCCAACAGTGACTGTGTTGAAATCAATCTTTTCACACTGAGGACAACTGAGGGACTCGTACACAAATATTACAAAAGGGACAAACATTCAGTGATGCTCCAAGATACATTAAGAGCCAGGGGGTGTAAACTTTTGAACAGGATTATCGGTGTTAATTCTTATTATTTTGTCTTCTGGGAACCTTGTAAATATATTGTGTAGCTTCTGCAGGTCAGTACTAAATGAAACAAATAAGACCTTTAAACAAAATAATAACAATTGTGTGTACGAGTCCCTCAGTCGTCCTCAGCGTGTAAAGATGGATCAACATCATATAGTCGCTGTTAGAACGGGGTCAAATATGCAGAAGATGCTGGAAAAGTAAAGAATGTGCAGGACCTGGAGGATTTTTCTGAAGAACAGTGGGCAGTTTAATTGCTCAGGACAAACAAGGGACTCATGAAGAACTCTCACAAAACATAAACACAGTCGCTGATCATCCAGGTAACGACACACAGTGTTAAGAATCAAGCGTATGTAAACTTTTGAACTGGTTCATTTGTGTAAATTCAGTCATTATTTTGTTTTGTGGACTCTATGTAAACATCTGTTATGTGAAATAGCTTATCCAGGGCAGTACTAAATAAAAAACAAAGACCCGCTTTTTTTAAATTAATATTTTGCAGATTCTTTGCAGATTGCAGGATGTTGTCCAAAAGTTGGCATATACTGTATACCAATAAGACCTTTAGTGTGCTAGGTTTCACGGAACAAAAATTAGTCCAAAAGTTTGCATCTTTCTTTATGTACGTGATACAAATAAAGCAGCAGTGGTAGCTGACGCTGGATTACTTTTGGGTGTTGTGTTCAAATCCTTGCACTACCAATCTGTCACAGTTGCGCCCTGGAGTAAAACCCATAACCCTCAAGTGCTCAGCTGTATCCTTAATTCTCATTCGCTTTGAACAAAAAGTGTCAGGTGAGCATAACTCTTCTCTAAAAATCGCCACCCTGCCTTTTCCAGGAAATAGAAACCTTTGAAACTTTGTCTGCTCACAGCTCCAGGGTCTGCGGTTCGATAGATTGCTGAATCCATCCTGAATTGTCTCTAGATGTCAACGTGTGTGTGCGTGGTGCCATCCTGTCTGGGGTGTATTCCCACCTTACATCCAATGTCCTTGAATGTCTTTTTCTAAAGATCAGTTGTAAATTTCTTTGTCAAGTGTATGGAGGACATCATTTTAAAAGAAACTGCAATCTACTGCGTACAAAGCAATGTCCTGTAATGAAGATCACAGTGAGAGCAATCATATGTCCATTTTTTTTCATCACATGTGTAGCATGTCATGTATGCATAGATTCTTTTATCTAGCTTTTTTTTTTTTTAAATAGAAACCTTAATTTCCAGGGACTAAATGTATGATGCTGATCATATGTTGTCATGAGCACTCTAGTACCTAAGGCTAGTTTGAAAGAAGTACAGATACGCTTATAAGGTAAGATAAGATAAGATAAGATAAAACTTTACTGATCCCACACTGGGGAAATTCCATCGTTACAGCAGCTCAAATACACACAAAAAAACCAGATAAAGAATACACATTAAATAGGAATAGAATTGAAAAAAATGTCTATATAATAGGAATAGAAAACTAAGAATAATAGTAGTAAAAATAATAGTAATGGTAATATGTACACTATGAACACCTCAATGTGTGTACAGATGAATACAAATATGAATATATTCAGATGGGTAACACCGCGTTTATATACAGATGTGATAAATACAGATATATATAGATGTGATAAATGGACCCCAGTGTCTCATACAGGGGGTGAGAGGAATTGCCCATGTGTAGTAAAATGTCTGCATTGTTTTTGTCAGTATAAACATAGCAATAAGACTTTGACTATTCCTCTCTCTCTCTCTCTCTCTTTCTTTATTTTTCTATACATTAATCTGTGCTTACATTCAAAATAAAAACCATGATAGTCAGGCTGAGTCACTGGACACATCTGTAAACCCTGTAAGCCAACAAGCGATCTTCTAAAAATCAGATGGGATTGAAGCCAACCCATATGGTACCTGGCAAAATATGAAAGATGTTGCAGCAGTATTGAAACGAAAAGATTTAAGGACAATGAGAAACAGACATAGGAGTGAAGGTCAGGTATTACATTCAAAGCACAGATTCAAGTTTGAGGATTCAAGGATTGAGGGAGTAACAGATATAGAAGTGAAGGTCATTGCATTAGCACAGTTAATACACTTGAAGCACAGATTCAGGTCCTTTATTAAATTAATTCCAGCCAAACAATGCTGGACTCTACTAGGAAAACAGTTATCGAGGATGTGACATTAGATCATTAACAGGCAGATAAGTGTGCACTGGCGTGTGGACGCATGTCATCAGTGGGGCTGGAGTCATTTCAGCAGGATGGATGAAGAGGAGCCAGAAATATTTACAATATGCAAAAAAATACCGTGCAACCTTCACGAGTTTCATGTTACAAAAAACAGCACTGTGGAAGAACAAGTCTGTCATTTCTACATGCTTTTCTAGCACTAGCGCTTCACAAGTTGTTCACATTGTCGGTCATTATGCGGTGTGATGACACGCCCATACAGTCCTGATCAGACATGGGAGTTTGTAGCTTTTGTTTATAATTCTATCATAGTTAGTGATATATTGAACCTATAATTGGTAGAGGCATATGGGGGGCACAGTGGCTTATTGTGGTTAGCATGTTTGTCTTGCACCTCCAGTGTTGGGAGATCGATTCCCTCCTCCACCCTGTGTACATGGAGCTTGCATGTTTTCCCTGTGCTTCGGGGGTTTCTTCCGGATACCCTGGTTTCCTCCTCCTGTCCAAACACATACCTTCTAGGCTGATTGGCATCTCTAAATTATCCATAGTGTGCGATTGTGCCCTGCGATGGGTTGGCATCCCTTCCAGGGTGTCCTCCGCCTTGTGCCCAGAGTCCCCTGTGATAGGCTCCAGGCTTCCCGTGACCCTTTGTAGGATAAGCAGTACAGAAAATTGATGGATGGATGGTGTCTTTAATGGCTCTATGGAGGTCCTATAAGAGTGTGTTTCTCTATCAAACTAAAACCCAGTTAAATAACTGTTTTCTAAGCATGTACAATCAATTGCGATGGGATTTTTTTTTAAAGAATTTGCTTTTAAGAAACAGTTGCCTATGTATATAATGACTAGCTATATTTTCTACCAAGTCTCATTCAAATTGATAAATGTGGGTTGGAGAAACTTCCTGAAATGTCATGCACACATTGAAGTTTTATTTAACTTAAACATAAATCAGACTTAATTAAAAGATATAAAGCCTAAAGTACACTTGGGATTAAAGACCATTAATAGCAGAGAAGCCTTAGTATTATTTTGGAAATGACAAATTTAGGCATATGATCCCCAGACTTCATGTGAATGAATGGCACTGTAGTAATATAAAAAATGGAGGCTTATCATGTGTGTCTAGATTTCTTTGTCTCTTTGGGCCATGGTCCTCCCACACACTCCAGTGTAGGAAAAAAAGTTTGATCATAGACTGTGAGCAGCAGAAGTAGTCAGATTGTGTTGCCAGATTGGATGGCATCCCATATTAATCTAATTTTAAACCTACTGAACTGGGAAACAATGCTAGAGGTTGGGATTTCTAATCTGGGGAACTGCATATTTGTTAAGTATATAATTCATATATAAATTATATACATTTTGAAATCTCTTTAAGGTATGGATTTTGTCAATGCCATTATACTGGTATGGAACCATTTTATGTGAGAAAACAACGTATTGTATATAATTCTCACAGAAAAATAAAAAACCCCATTACTTTTTAGTGTTCACACTGACAACAGTTCATGTGAGATCAACTGTCTGATATCAGTCTTCCAGAATATTTACTCATCTTTTTAGTGCTGTCATTGGTCAGTCAGTAATAAAATGCATATTCTGAATTCTCTATGGCTGCACTGAATCTACCCTTAATTATAAGCTTTATAACTATGTGTAATAAAGCTTATAATTAAGGGTAGATAAATATGTTTTTTTAAATTATCTTTAGCTTAAATAATCATTTTAAACAATGCACAGCACCAGTTATTAAAACATACCGATTTCTAAGGTATATAACCGCAGAATCTGACACTATTTTCAAAAAAACAGCTAAAGACCCACCTCTTCCGTGAGCACTTAACTAACCCCTAAAATGCCAACCCCACATTATTTAAAAAAAATAAATAAATAAATAACAAAAGAAAAAAAAACCATACTCTGGCTCTTACACCTCTACTCTGCACACTTTGCTTCTCTAGAACTCAATTAATTCAATTCAATTCAATTCAATTTTATTTGTACAGCACTTTTTACAATGGACATTGTCTCAAAGCAGCTTTACAGAAACATATAAACACAGGATACAGATTTTAAATGTGCGAATTTATCCCAATTGGGCAAGCCGGTGGTGCCGGTGGTGACGCTGGCGAGGAAAAACTCCCTAAGATGTTAAGAGGAAGAAACCTTGAGATGAACCAGACTCAGAAAGGAACCCGTCCTCATCTGGGTAACAACGGATAGATGAAAAATGAATTCTGTTTGGCCCTAGAAGCAACCGTAGTCCCAGCAATCTGGAATTGGAGTAGATGAAAGCTCCATCCAGAGGTAGGGCATCCGAAGGGATCAGGCAGGTCATTATAAATCTTGTATGGAAGCATTACTTGTATTGTTCTCCGCTTGATATATCGCTTTGCTTGTATTTCCTCATTTGTAAGTCACTTTGGATAAAAGCGTCTGCTAAATGAATAAATGTAAATATAACCAAAATAGCATACTAAAGTGTGCACCTGTATTTGTTTAAATAAACATATTATTAAAAATAATGTGGTTAGCAAAGTTTCTCAGTTTCACTCAGAAACACTGGAGCTGCTTGCTATATTGTGATTGGCTCATGTGGTTTCTTTTACAATGAAAAAAATATATAATTGGTTTGGATAGATTAAAGTGCAATGTTCGAACCATTTTGCTTATGTGCAGCATTGGATTTATTCCATTTGTCTGCTTTCTTGCTTTTACTTGATGTACTTGGAATGGGAAAAGTTAGTGATTAACTAGCTAGATAGTATCTAAGTGTTAGGCTAACTGGTGTTAAAGGGGTCATATGATGCCTTTTAAACATTTTTAAAAGTTCATTATTTTGTTTATTGGGTGAAATAGAATAGGTGTACATGCTTTTATTCTTAAACACATTATTTTTCACCTACTGTACATTATTGCAGTACCTCTATTCCCAGGCTTCATGAAACGCTCTGATTGAGTTCCGGTTTCTCCAAAGCACCTCCTTCCGAAAAGGTTAGAGTGGCAGCTGACCCACTGCATTGTGATTGGCAAAAAAAACCTCAAGCGTGTGTCGGAAATGTAACATCCCTTACCATAATGGCGAGCTTCAGCTTCCAAGGCTCCTAAAGAAATTTTAAGCTTCTAAGCAACACAGTTAATAATGTCATCGATTTTACGGTATCAGTTCGAGCCCGAGTCAGATTCAGAAAATGTGTATGATCAAGCAGACCAATCGGAACCAAATTTGCAAGTGCGACTCAAGCAGAACGTTTCACAGTGGTAAGTTTTTATTTTATAACTCTCTTACCTTTCAGATACGATGTTATAACGGTTTAAAGTGGCTTATGAAAATGACAGACAAAAAGACACAAAATACAGACAGGTAACTGTGTCACGGGAATGTGTGTTACTTTGCATGTTTATAGGTAAAAAAATTCCACAGCTGAAAATCAAAACTACTTCAACACAATAACTTTAGCTAGCATGTTAGCAGAGGTCTACAACTGAGTCCTGGGAACACAAAACTCAAAAACAATTCAGAAGCGCAAGACTGTCCGAGCAAAGTGGGAATTGCTCCATTTTTCAGGAGTAGCCTTTGTGCATAGCCTGCGTTGCACTCTCCCAGGTTCAGGAAGCTGTCCTCTGTAAAATGTGCTGTGCACAAGCAAACTTTTGGGTTGTATTGCTCAGGAACAGCGTTATGCATAAATGTTAACCACTGATTCCTAATTTTGTCTGTTTTCGGAAAGCCAAACAAAAGGGTTTTGCTTTTGCATCGAAGCACACAGACATGGCACCTGCCTTTGTGCAGGACTATGCTATAATATTTCAAATAGTGACGTAGGCATTTGCGGAAGTCATATCTGGACTTGGATGGAGGCGTTTTAGGCATGCCTTGGGCAGTGTTCTTTGTTAGATAGAATAAATCCCTTTGTGGGAGTCTATGAGCTTTGTAACTTTGCTGATCTTATACATGCACAAACAGATACACACTAAAAAAGGAAAACTTTCAAAAGCATCATATGACCCCTTTAAGCTGCTAACCTGTTAGTACTAGCTATGAAAACATTAGCCTGTTGAGTTTAAAGATAATCACTGCTCAAGTGGTCAAAATGTCAGATCACCTGCAGTTCTTTTCAGGACTATAGCAATTCAGACGAACAATTTTTCTCCAAAGAGAAAGAGTTCACATCTTTCACAGTACTAAGTAGCTAATGGTCTAATGTTCATTTTTCAGATTTAAGGAGATATTTTGGCACGTCATCAGTGTTCACTCCAACTAAAAGTGACACTGGTACATTTTTAAGCCAAAGTCTACTTGACTATATATAACTAGTTCATTTCTCCCAGTCATGTCAAAACTATGTTAGCTAAGGTTTGCTTTAAAAAAAAAAAAAAAAAAAAAGGAAGCAAGGAAATATTAAAATGGTTAATGTGCATGGCAATTTACTTTTTTATTTCTATTTATTTTATCATGTTTATTTTATGTTATATATATATATATAGATAGATAGATATAGATAGATAAATATAGATATATAAATGTACACACAACTTCATTGTTTAAAATTTTTTTGTAATAGTTCTTTTTCTTTTTTTTAATTATTTTCTTTACCTTTATATTTAATACATAATTTTTTATTTAAAATGATTTTATTTATAGATTTTATTTGTTTACATATTTAATTCCTTTCTAGTTCTTGTTCAGTTGTTTTTACATTTTTGTTTATTAAACAGCTTTCATGATAATGAACTATTAAGTCTCGATTTATTTTTTCTGGGAACACCTATAGTGCAGTGTTTGTTTGGTACAATAAAAAGATTTAACCTCATCTATCCATTTTCCATACTGCTTATACAGCACACATTGTTGTGGTGGACATCCTGGACAGGGTGCCAACCCATTGCAGGGCACACACATTAACACAATATGGACTGTTTAGAAATGCCAGTCAGCCTACAAGGTATGTTTTGGGACTGGGGGAGGAAACCAGAGTATTTGTGGCAGGGAGAACACTCAAGCTCTGCACACATAGGGTGGAGGTAGGAATAGAGCCCTCGACTCTGAAGGTGCAGGGCAAGCGTGCTATCCACTATGCCACTGTTCCCACCTGTTTAACTGCAATTAATTCTATAAACAACACATCACATTATACTGTAATATAATCCGTTACCGTAAACATGTTAAACTATACCGTGATATAAATTATTGGTTATATACCGTCGCAGTATGCTATTATTTAAATCAAGCCAATCTGGCAACCCTGACAGGGCTGAGACAAAAGCGTCTCGGGATTGGAACTGAAATTTGGCAAAGTTGCAGATAGGGTTGGTTCATAGTGAACCTGGGCGGGTTTGAAATCGCTACTGGGTTGGAAATTTTGTGTATTCAATCTGGCAACCTCTGCCCCAGCCCTTGAGTCAGGACTCCCGCTCCTGGCTCGGGTTCCTCGGGATGGCTCGCGTTGATGAGAGCTGAAAAGTTTCGGCGTAAAGAGCGCCGCATCCTGCGCCATGGCTTCACCCAGCCTGCGTCCTCGGTTAACGCACACAGCTTTAATGCGAAATGAAAGTTGTTTAAAATGACCTTCCGTGTGTGAAGAAGACGGTTTAGGTGCACGAGCTTGCTCAGATTTGAGGATGCACTGGAAGCGGGGATTTTTCGCGTTTGGGTCGGCCTTCTTACTCCCGGCTGTACTTCTGACCCTTGTAGAGAGCGCGGAACCCAATGTGCTGAGTGAAGTTACAGGTGAGCTGGAGTAGGATAACAGTTTTTGACCATGAATGAATGTGTTTCTGCAGGGAATCAGTCCTGCAGTACTGCTTCTGCAAACACAACAAGATTTTGTTGTCTTTCATAGAGTATATATGTTTTCATAGAGTATATACATGTTTTCATAGAGTAGGCCTATATATGCTTTCATAGAGTATATATGCTTTCATAGACTATATATGTTTTCATAGAGTAGGCCTATATATGTTTTCATATAGTATATATGTTTTCAGTTCCCTTGCAGAGATCTTGGAAAACATCAACTTTGTAATGCATAAGAAATTATTATGTTAAAACAAACAAACAAACAAACAAAAAAACCTATTAGTTTATTTTGGATAGTTAATAGGCTGTGAGTTCATTATGTGATGCCCCGTGCTTTCAGTGATTTCTTCATAGTGCAGCTGAGTGCAAATGTTTGCACCTCGATTGCTTCTGGATGAAACAGGGTTTATAGTAACGCGTAACATCTATTTTTCATAGATGAAAAATTAAATGATAAATAAAGACTTTTCCAGAACTATTTTGAAGAATTAGGACAGGCAGGTTAGATCAGAAGGAAATGGAGGTGAAATCTAAAAGCAAGAGCACTCAAAACCTGTTTAGAGGGTACAAAAGAAGGTGGAGGAGATTACGAACGCCAAATGTTGGGCTGAAACTTTATTCACTGATGTTAATATCATATTTAGGAAGGAAGATGTAAAATTTAAAATGATTTTTGCTATGGACATCTTAGCACAGTTAGACAATGTGACCATCTTTGTCTTGTCTATGGCATGAATTAATAGTCTTCATTTTTTGTCACATTTCTTTTTAAACAGCCAACTTTCCAAAGTTAAACACCTTTGAGGTCAAATGAAATGTTATAAAATTAGCGTTTGTGTTTCCTGTCTGATGGCCGAGATCGCCACACTCTGGTTGGTTTTGGAGAGGAAACTTGCTTGTCCTCTGTTGCTCTCTGCTGGTTCATGACATCTGGGTCAAAATTAGAACAATGCTCTCAGTTAAAAGAGTTTTATATACAATGGAAGATTCTGACTAAGCCTCCTGAGAAATGCATGAATAAACATGATGTCTTAAAGCCCCATATGCTTAGGGTTTTTTTTTTTAAGTTAGCATTGTTTCAGGCAGAAATGTTTTGTTTGCTTGTAGATGAAAGCAATACCGCTGTATCGCTGGAAAATAGAACATGCATACGGTACTCATTAATTCTTACAGTAATATAAGGCGAGTTCTGTAATAACAAATCATAACCATCTGGTTGTCTTCTGCAGGTAGCTCTCCTCTCCAGTATGAGATTGTTCACCCACAGAGAGTGGATTCAGATGGAGCTTTTATCTCGAACCTCGTGTCCTACCGTGTGAGTCGAGTGCGACGGAGGCACACTGTGGACAGCATCGAAAGCCTGCCTCATGTTTTCTACCATTTACAATACAATGGCGAGGACTTGCTTTTCAACCTCACCCTGAACCCATATCTGCTAGCTCCTGGTTTTCTCACAGAACGGCGGTACGGTGGCCTCCAGGGCTCCAAGTTACATTCTTCCGGCAATTCTCTGTGCTACTTCCTTGGAGAAGTTTGGAGTGAATCAGCTGCCAAAGGTCAAGCAGCTGTGAGCACCTGCGATGGCTTGGTATGCGAGCTGGATCAAATATGATAGGGTGATTTTTAATAAGGGAATAACAAACATTCTTATGTCATGAACATAGCTATGGGATTGCCCCTTGCTCCTTTAGATTTCTACAAAATAAGGAACCTAGGCCTTTCTGTAATAGAAACTATCTACCTTAATTTTTACTCATAATAACCACTTATTGGCACTTAAACCACAGTGCTGTTGAGTTCTCTATTCTGATTGGTCGAAAAATGCAGGGTGGGATTGATCAAAGGTGACTTTTACGCGAGGAGACGTTTATGTAGCATTTATGGAAGGACTCTCCAGTGTCAGTCGGTATCAGAGGTAAAATCGTAACTAAAGAGAAAGTTTTCCAGAGAGATTAAAGAGAGTTTATAGCTGATATAACGTAAGTGAGAACAGGAACTACCTGGCATTCCATAACATGAAATGTAATTATAAATGGATCAAATTTGATTATTTTCCTAAAACAGCATTCCCCATCATGTTTTATTTTGACTTACATGTACTACTGTGATATGCACTGCAAGGAAGAAAGGTTTTTAAATAGCTTATATTAATATTATTGGACACTTCATGAAGCGGGCTTTAAAATGAGAAAGCTGAAGTATGGAGAATATTTGTGACTTTTTATGTCACTGGAAAAAATTCATGCGGTAGCTATTTGACAAGAAAAGATCTGCTTGGCAGCCTGTTAACATCTTGAAACACTTTTCTCAGCATCATTTGTATAATCAGGTATTGATTCCTTTAGTGGTTTGACATTAAAGTAAATTTTTTGCAGATATTGTCTATTAAATCGTGAACATGTCTTATGAGCACGTACCATAAATATATCTTGCCTTTGCCTTTAAAATCTTTGTTTTATTTTATTGGAACAACCTAAATCTAATCTAATCCCAAAAGCCCGAAATCATAATCAGACTAATTATACATATTAGGCACCACATATTTATGTTTTACAGTTAATCCTTGTGCCACTTGAGTCCTTAATTTATTTATAAGCCTAATGGTTTTACCCTCCATAAAGCACTCTTTTAGAGTCACATTAGAGTCATACTAAACAAGAGGACCAGTTCATAAGCTCTACAAAGATCTCCATTTCCCCATTTAATTGCTCTTCTGTATCACAGTCGGCGTTCCATGTGTATAAAAACCTTTGCCAGACAGTGTTTATTTGCCATATAGCTGATTCTAGCACTTTTTATTTATCTTAGGGTTAACTAGTTGACTCAACGAATGCCTTGTTAATAAAGCACTCGTTTAGAGTGTCATTAGGACTGGATAGCTTCCTTGAATACAAAGATTCAAATGTTTTTTGGAACTATTCCTTACTTTACTATACCTTTTCTAATTGTCCATTTTGTATATATATTTTTTTGTTTTTATCTGTGGTACTAAAAGGGATTCAACTGTAACCAAGGTAGTAAAACTTTTGACAGGCACTGTAGCAACTTTGTGTGTTGGCTGTTTGAATGTAATGTGTAATTCTTGAGTTTATTATGTGGCTTGGTGCTTTGTGAACAAGCTCAAAATAGAAACAACACTACAACCTCAGTTTTTTTCCCCTTGTGTCCTTTATATAGCCCGAGGGAAAGTCCAAGTAGGGAGGATATGCCTTGGATTGGTGAGGCTTGTAATTAGTGTCAGTTTGGGCTGACCTTGGCGTTTTCTGTAGACAGGGCTGTTTAAACTCTCAGAGGAGGAATTCTTCATCAGGCCGCTGGAGCAGACACACAGATCAGAAGAGCCACAGGCTCATGTCATCTACAAGCGACATACTACTGAGCACAGCAGCCAGCTGGTGCAGCCTTTATACGAAGGGAAAACATCCAACGGGACCTGTGGAGTCAAAGGTGAAAGACCAGGACTACTTCAGCTACTGTAGATTTATCAGTTACTACCAAATGGTATGGATTTGTAAAGTGACATCCATCCACCTGTATAGCTTCCTCCATAGCGATAAGATTGCACCAAACGCTGATAAAGCCTAAAAATGTACTGATTAATAGCAGAGAGATACTGATTGAGATGTTTACTCTGTCAGATGTTCAGGGAAGAGCACAACGAGTAGAGAGACAGCGAGAGCGCTGGGAGAAACGGCATCACCGGAGGAGACGGCGCTCCATCAGCAGGGAGAAATGGGTGGAGACTCTTGTGGTAGCCGACCCAAAAATGGTGGAGTACTATGGCAAGAACGGAGCAGAGAGCTACGTCCTAGCAGTCATGAACATTGTGAGTATATTCATAATCCGTTCATTACAACTGTTTGCAGTTGGATTTCAGACTCCCATCACCTTTTTTTTTTTTTAAATTTTACAGTCTTAAAACATTTCTTACTTTTATACCTGTACAAATTTAAATGGAGAATAACTTTAGACAGCGCTTACAGTCAAGTACAAATGTTTGGATACCCTTGGGACAAAATTTAGCTGGCTTAAGGCTGGGTTAGAACAGCCCGATTTTGATTTTGTAGACAAAAATTGCAAGTTGAAAAAGAATCGGTCCTAGAACACATACTGTGATGAGCTGAACAGCAGTGACCAAAGACAGCTGACGAAAAAGTTCTAGCAGTGTAAAAAAAATGTTTAATTAAAATCTCAAAATGTGAGCACTGCTACGATGCTTGTCTAAAATCCACCAATAGGAGGACACCATAGGATTATGCAAAATTCACGCGACCGCTACAAATATAGTAGTGGCTTTGTGGAAACATAAATGAAACATGTTAATGGACAAAATACATATATCCTTATTGCATCAAGATGACTTTGAAGGATGTTTCTGGTCCTGAGCCCGGGACCCGGATCGCTCTGACTGATGACGTAAGCAGAATATAGCAATTTTCTTGAACCACAGCTCTATCATTTGGGAATCTTCAGTATAATCTGACGTGGAGAACATGTTATCACACAGTCGGTTATAGAATTAAGACATGATTTTATTTGGATCTTAAATGACTGCTGTAATTGCCCAGACTAAAACCAGCTTCAGGAAGACAAATTGATGCACTTTATACCAACAAAACATCTACTGTATTGGATTTTACAGATGATCCTTAATTAACACAAGTACACAAGTAACATCGATGGCCACATTGCATATTCTAACACAATAGTAGTGAAATAGTGTGTTACTAAACCCCTCTCTCAAGTTCACGTTCAAGTTCAAGTGGTTTTATTGTCACTTCAACCATATACAGCTGGTACAGTACACAGTGAAACGAAACAACGTTCCTCTAGGACCATGGTGCTACATAAAACAACACACTAACCACATGAGACACAGAACTAGATAAGATCTACACATTCTACACAAAGTGCACGTGCAGATGTGTGCTAACAACACAATATAGTAACTACTAAAACAGGACAATAGACACAGTAAGTGACAATAGCGCTGAACAGTACACAGTTTTAGTGTGGAAGTGTCTGATATAATAGGTAGTGCAGAAGATAGGTGCCAAGGAGTAACAAGATAATTTAAAAGTGGTATAAATGTAAACATAAACATGCTATGACTTAGCATTCAGCAGATTAGAGTAAAGAGGGTAAAGAGGATAGTAGTGACAGTTTTTATCAGTACATTAGCAGCAAAAATGCAGGTTGGTAGTACAGAAATGTGGAAAAATTGCAAGGGGAGTGGGATGGTGTTCAGTTCAGTGTGTGTGTGTGTGTGTCAGTCGAGTCTCTGAGTATTGAGGAGTCTTATGGCTTATGGAGTCTTACGGGAAGAAGCTGTTACACAGTCTGGCTGTGAGGGCCCGAATGCTTTGGTACCTTTTTCCAGATGGCAGGAGGGTGAAGACTGTATGTGAGGGGTATGTGAGGGGTATGTGAGGGGTGTGTGGGGTCATCCACAATGCTGGTGGCTTTGTGGATGCAGCGTGTGGTGTAAATGTCTACATTACATTACATTACATTTATTCATTTAGCAGACGCTTTTATCCAAAGCGACTTACAAATGAGAAAATACAAGCAAATGTCTATGATGGAGGGAAGAGAGACCCCGATGATCTTCTCAGCTGTCCTCACTATCCGCTGCAGGGTTTTGTGATCCGATAAGGTGCAATTTCTGAACCAGACAGTGATTCAGCCACTTTGGGTGCTCTCAATACTTCCTCTGTAGAATGTTGTGAAAATGAGGGGTGAGAGATGGGCTTTTTTCAGCCTTCACAGAAAGTAGAGACGCTGCTGGGGTTTCTTGTCTCTCGCATCTTTATTTAATTCAACTCTATTTTTCTGTGAAATGTTTTCCATGATTTGGATTGATGTCTTCATGCAAAAACAATCCGTAGACCATTTTGAAATTCTTTTTAATTGCGGATAAATTATAAAGTAGACCTTCCGTTTTTGAAAATCAAACTTTCACGTGAAGCTCAGCTTCCAGATCACTTATTTGTTTAACATAACTATCCAAAAGTGCAGTTTTTGTTGGCTTTCATGTACCATTTCAAGTTTTTTCCTCATGTTCCTAACACCAGAAGTCTGTGAACTCTGCAGAAGGCTATGGACTGCTCTGAGATATCTTTCCTCCTGTTGGACTGGATCCAAGTCAGCTGACTTGACTATAATACAGCTGCAGACCCTTAGACACATTTACTTTTTAGACACATTTACGCTTAGGAGTTCTTTCGCCTGGCTGAGCTGCTGCTACTGAGATCCGTGTTAAAGGAAAAGACACTTGGCTGTGTTGGACAGGCTTGTTTTAAAGGGGAAACGTTCTGTTTCTGCAGTTTAATGTGAATCAGCTTTTTAAACGATCCTTCTTCCTTTGTACGTTGTTCCTTTGAGTGTTGTTCCTCTGATGTGCATTAATGCCCAATGTCTTGAGTGAGAAAGACTGATTTGACAAATGACTTTCCTCCTTTTCAGCCAAGAAGAAAAGTTGAATATTTCCCAGGTAGTTGAGGCTGAAGAGTGAACAAAGAACAAAGCCTGTCTGACTTTTTTATTTGCTCTGCTATGGGTTTCTCTCTCTTTTTGGTTTTTTTTTTGCATGGAAAACCCTCCAGTCTTTGCAATCCTGGAATGTTCTTAGAGACAAGAGAGAATGAATGAGCGCTTTATATCTTGGAATAAGAGAATGACGTGACAGAGACAACAGCAAAAAATTCCTAATCTTAGATAATAGCTAGGAATTCAAAAGACAGGACAGTGCATTCAAGATTTTTTTTTTTTGGTGCATCTATTAAGTAGGCATATGTTTCCTATTACCAAAGAATTTCATATTCATTGTTTTTCTGCTGACAAACTGGAGATTATAATTTACAGGCTGCAGAATCAATAGGAAATGATTATAAATAAACCCTGTTGTTTCCTGACAGCATCGTCTCGACCATGTCTTTCAAATTGTGCTCACGTTTTAGTGACCTGAGCTGAATTCAGAGTCACCCTCACATAGATGGCAGCCTGTTATCGACCAGCAGCAGACATGTGCCTCCTTAGTCTCTGCTGATTTCTGTGTCTTTCAGCCAATTTGCACATTTAATGAGCCTGACCCTGGTGTTAACAGATACTCTCAGGAGTATGCTTTTAAGCTCCTTAACGGTAATTTGCTGAAATAGTCATGCTTTTAGACAGTGTTTACTAGCACAATGCAAATCAATCTTTGACTGTGAAAGCAGCTCTCCATAGACTCCAAAGCTGAGCACCCATCCTCCATCTTAGACACTCTGAGGACAAGTGGTTGATATTCTGTTATGGGAATTCATTAGTCTATTGTTAGTAACATTTTTACCTGTTATTATGATGTTAAAGTATTTTAGTTTTGTTATTGACTCACAACTTTTGACTGTCTCATGCGGCAGACTTTACTCCAGACGTGTCAAAATATTCCAGCCAATGTGTATGAAGTGCCATTTTTGCATTGATTCTTTATCTATATTTATGAGTCACTCTGCTGGTTTTTTTGCAGGTTGCAGGGCTGTTTCGGGACCCGAGCATTGGAAATGTCATCAATATTGTTGTTGTGCGTCTCATTCTACTAGAACAAGATGAGGTGAGCCAGCCAGTAAATCGAGCGCCAGCCAGAAAATAAAGGAGATACCTAGTACTCGTTATTGGTGGATTTACAGTAGTGGGTACATTTAACACTACAAAATAATGGTTACTTTTCTACATGCTAGTGCCATCAATATTCTGGGTTTTGTGTCTCATTCTGCTAGAACAAGATGACGTGAGTCAGCCAGTAAATAGAGAGCCAGCCTGTAAATAAAACATTAGCCAGTAATGATAGTTTGGATTAGATTTACAGTAGTGGGTACATTTAAAACTGCAAAATAATGGTTGTGTTTCTACATTATAATGCTGTTAGTAGTGTGGTTGTGCATCTATGTTTATGGTTAGGTCACATGTTTTCCATGTGTTGTCTAGTTGCTTTTTGAGATAATGAAAATACTTGGAGCCACAGATCTCTCTCTCGCTCTCTAGGATTTGCAGTTTCAAGTGCTTTAATTGCTTTAATAGATTGATCGCTATTGTTTTTTTGTATTTCTTGTTATGTTGCAATCAGGAAGACTTGAAAATCACTCACCATGCAGACAACAGCCTCAGCAGCTTCTGCAAATGGCAAAAGCACTTGAATATAAAGGGAGACGAACATCCAGTCCATCATGATGTAGCTGTTCTACTTACAAGGTGCTTATATAAATATATCGGTATTGCCTTATGGTAACTGACATTATTTAATAGATTAGTTGGCATGCTATTAACATTAATACACCATTAGGAACATTAAGAAAGTAATTCAAAAGTCCACAATAACCAACATGAACAACACCTTAATGAACATGTTTGCAACTCTTAACTGGAAGAATGTTAATATTTACACCTAGAGACCAGAGTTCAGTAAGCTATCATCATTTACTAACATACCATAATTGATTTTATTGCTCATTTATATGAACTTGGATACGTCATGGATTAAGTAAGCAGTCAATGCAGGTATATTTCATTAACATTTAAACAAACATCAGTTAACACACAAGCTAAGTTTGTTACTTTGTTAACATTGGTGAAATTCATGGTTTGTTCATGATACATATTGCAGTAAATAATATTAGTCAAGGGAACCTTAATGTAAAGCAGATGTATTTAAATTGTGGGCAGAAAGACAAAAAAAAATCAATATTTAAATGATTGTCTCAGACCTGCCAACCTTTACATATTTATACTTTAACATCGGCGTAAGCTAGAATGAGTTATAACTCAATAATAGGCCACAAAAAAGCTGTCTACTTTTACTCATAATAAAAACAGCAGATGAGCCAATCGATAAATAAATCAGGAATGATTGACAGTCCTGTCCCCTTCCCTGTCTCACTTCAGGAATCTTTTGGTTTGTGTTCTTGTAAGATAAGGCCTTACATTTTTTTTTTTAAAGGGGACGAAGTCTTATGTAAAGCATTACTAATATATAAATGATAAATATATAAAATTATTGGTGACTTATGAATGGAATCATGGCACAGTGCATAAAAAAAGGAAAAGTGTAGTTCAATAAATAAATAAATAAATAAATAAACAAATAAATAAATAAATAAACAGTTCATAATTCAGCTGCAGAATCATAACCTCAGTATTGACTGATTCAGTGATGAATGTTGCTTTGCCTTGTACCTCAATATATAGTGCAGTATTATATGACCACTGTTGTTTTTCAGCTTTTGTGTGAAATGCACAGTACATGTAAAGGATGCACCTTTTTTCCCTTCTTTTTTTGAGATACAGTGGCAGGGGTGGACATATCATAAATCCAGTGTGCTGCCCAGTCCCATGTTTGGTTGCTATTTATTTATTTGGAAACTAAATAATGTATGGCAGATTAATTACTTAGCTATTTAAGTATGTTTATATATACTAAGGGAAACTAAATTTTGTATAAAAATTATACTCTTCTAACAAAGTTTCTAATGTTGGGCATCATGTTTATGCCCTTGACAAAAAGTTAGCAAGAAGCTGACCAGTGTTTTGGCTGTGGTGTTCTGTCCTCACGTCTCAAGTAAAAGATGGCTATCATCTTTGTTTACTTATAGCAGGAGAGTTATTAGACAGCTGCTATAGTTAAGTACTGAATAAAAACTTTTTTTTTGTAAAAGTCAGCATCAACTACTTTTTCTGGTTGTTAAAAAATAGTCTCTAATGCATCAGGTGATATACTATGATACTATGATTATATTTTCTGCCTTTCAGCAAAGTTCTGAACTATTTCTGCTCATAAGTTGTTGCACTTGCTTTGCACAGCAGTAAGAGGAATAAAGAGAATGCCAGACTCTTCAGTGTTTGGGGAATGAAACAGGGCCAGGCGGTTAGATGAGCTCTTGGAGACGTTTCTGTGCTTAATATAGGCATGAGTAACACTTTCTCTTTGGCACAGGAAAGACATTTGCGCTTCTACCAACAAGCCATGTGAGACGCTGGGGCTCTCTCATGTGGCGGGAATGTGTCAACCTCATCGCAGCTGCAGCATTAACGAGGACACGGGTCTGCCGCTGGCCTTCACCGTAGCACACGAGCTGGGACATAAGTAAGTCATCCACTAACAGTGCTACTATAATCCTCAGGTTTCATCATTAATCCCTGTTCTGTTTGGGTCAGGATGAGCCAAGGTATGTTTTTAATCAAAGTGGAACAGTACTGAAAATGATTTCTTTTTTGTGCATGGCTCTATTTTTATGAGCAAGAACATTTTTGAATACAGGTTATTTTTAGTAGAAATGGATTTGAAATGGCTGTAACTGAACTTCAGCAAGAGTGACAGTAGTCACATACTTATACACTGATCAGCCGTGACATTAAAACCACCTGCCTAATATTGTGTAGGTCCACCTTGTGTCGCCAAAACAGCTCTGATCCATCAAACCATGGACTCCACAAGACCTCTGAAGGTGTGCTGTGGTATCTGACACTTATAAGTTACCAGCAGATGCTTTAAGTCCTGTAAGTTGTGAGGTGGGGCCTCCATGGATCGGACTTTTTTGTCCAGCTCATCCCACAGATGATCGTTCGGATTGAGATCTGGGGAATTTGTAGGACGAGTCAACACCTTGAGCTCTTTGTCATGTTCCTCAAACCGTTCCTGAACAATTTTTGCAGTGTGACAGGGAGCATTATCCTGCTGAAAGACGTCACTGACATTAGGGAATACCGTTGCCATGAAGGTGTGTACTTGGTCTGCATAGGTGGTACGTGTCAAAGTAACATCCACATGAATCCCAGGACCCAAGGTGTCCCAGCAGAACATTGCCCAGAGCATCACACTTCCTCCGCTGGCTTGCCTTCTTCCCATAGTGCATCCTGGAGCCATCTCTTCCCCAGGTAAGCGATGCACACACACCCGGCTGTTCACATGATGTAAAAGAAAATGTGATTCATCAGACTAGGCCACCTTCTTCTTTTGCTCCATGGTCTAGTTCTGATTCTCACGTGCCCATTGTAGGTGCTTTCAGCATGGGTACTCTGACCGGTCTGTGGATACACTGCCCCATATGCATTAAGCTTTTGCTTCCTATGCTCATCAATGAGTCTTGGGCGCCCATGACCCTGTCGCCTGTTGTCCTTCCTTGGAGCACTTTTGGTAGGTACTAACCAGTGCATACCAGGAACACCCCACCAGACCCAGGACCCACCCCAGGAGATGCTCTGACTCAGTTGTCTAGCCATCACAATCTAGCCCTTGACAAAGTCGCTCAGATCCTTACGCTTGCCCACTTTTCTTGCTTCAAACACATCAACTTTGAGAACTAACTGTTTGCTTGCTGCCTAATATATCCCAGCCCTTGACGGGTGCCATTGTAACGAGATAATCAATGTTACTCGCTTCACCTCTCAGTGATTTTATAGTGATTATAGGAAAGTAATCAACTTTAGGGTTGTAACAGTATCGGCGTTTTGTGTTGGGCACATTACCACAATGGTGGTGATTATTTTGTAAGAGCACATCCTTGGTTTTGTATAGGGCTTTTGCAGGGCTCCAGTGGTGTAATCGATCAGCGCGTGGTACTTATACAGCAGTACAAGTGAAGCAATGCTGAGGTTGTGAGTTCGCCCCTCACCTGGAGCACAGATTTTAAGTGCATCTTACAACCTTAGTTATTCCAAAGGTCAATTTTCAGTGTAGCTGGAATTATACTTGGAGATCATGTGCTGAATTGTGGTTTATCATATGGTACATATCATTGGTAGCCCAGTGGTTAAGGCTGTGGGTTACTTTGTCTGAGGGTTGATGGTTCAAGCCCCAAAACTGACATGTTGAACCTAGTTTACACTTAGCTGCTCCAGGTGAACTCTATCATCTCTGGCCTAACAAGTTGGGCTATATGATATACTGAAGGTACAACTTTACATCCTCTGACTGTTACAAAGCTCTGACACTGGAGACTCCTTCCATAAATGTTATATAAACATCTCCTCACAGCAAACCTCACCATATCAACAGTTAGATGTTTTTAATCCTTTTATGTGGAGCATCCTCCATACAAGGTCAATACAAGCATGAGCTATTACTATAGAAACAATAGCATATTAGAACAGTACATTAATATAAACCTGTGATTTGCTGTTATAACAAAAATATACAGCTTCCAACCAATCAGTATCAAGAATTCAACAGTATTGTTGCATAACCAATTTTAACACCATGTACCTTGTTTGATGTGGATAGGTGTTGAAAAAGTCTTAACTAGCTAGCAGATATTAGCTTCTTTCAATCGAATAGCACGTATGTTTCCATAAATTCTGTTTATATTATTAATGCCCTCATTCTAATACATTAATGTACACAGGGACTTTGTTTCATTTAGCTGTTACCAGGGAATAGCATTAGCATAACAGAGATAAAACGATTACAGTGAAGTGTAATGTAGCAGGCCTAGAGAGATTACTGTGAAGAGTGTAAAATATGATTATCCTGCTTTGATTATTCTCATTCGTGTACACTGAAAGTACAGATGGCGTTGTATTGGGTCGAGCACTCTGATTAAGCGTCATAAACAAGCCTGGGTTGAAGGTAATGTCAAGGGACTTTAATGAATTGCAGATTACCTGTCTGTATGCTAATGCGGAGCGGTGTAGGTATTGGTGTCGGAGTCAGTGCCACCTCACCCATCACACAAACGAGGTTTTAAAAGCAAAATCGCAGCACATCTTTATACATGAGAAACATCGTAAAGAGATGTGGTCTTCATCAAAGGAATCATCAAAGATGAATGTTGTCTTCATCAAAGGAATCCTGCTATGTTTGATTATGTGTTGCGAGGCACTTTGGAGGCTCATGTTTTATTTGTTTCCTTGTAATGCCTTTGATAAGTGTTTTGGGTAACACCACAAAATTTGAAAACACAAGACATGTAAATTACAATTAATATTTGCATCAATCATAACAGTTAATCTGGAAAAATACTAAGCTGCATCACAGGAAACATGGCATATTGGCATCTTCTTAAAAAAAACAAATATTGCTTGTACATCTTATTAGAATACTTTAATACATGTTTACACCACAGTGCTGTTGAATTCTGAAATCTGATGAGAAGGCATTGATTTATTTTCTGTAACATTAGTGCAGAATGTAAGGTAAATTCCAGGTATATCAATGCACACATTCTAATAACCTACGTTATTGTTTCTATAGTAACAACTTGTGCACTGACTTGCATGGCGGACGTTCCACATAAACACATTAACAAGTGTATTTGTTAACATGGTGATATTTTCTGTAAGGAGAAGTATATTTAACATTTTTGGAAGGAATCTCCAGTGTCAGTGCTTTGTTACAGTCAGAGGTAAACATTTGAAAGTCTTCAGGATGACGGACTATATTTTTTGTTTGATTATCTTCAAGAGAGAGAGAAAAAAAGAGACTTGTGAGGAAAGGACTGAAAAAGTAATTAAACAGAACGACGTGCCTTTCTTTAATAAATGATTTATTGGCAATTTACTGTGGTATATGAGGAACAAAACACTTCAAGACATTCTATTATAGGAAAGTTTTTTATATTATAATCAACTTTAGTGTGGTAATAGTATCGCCATATTATGTTGGCCACATCTCCACAGTGGTGGTGATTTTTCTATAAGAGCACATCCTTGGTGTTGTATAGTATCTTTGCAGGGCTCCAGTGGCGCAATAGGTCAGCGTGCGGTACTTATACAGCAGTACAGGTGAAGCAATGCCGAGGTTGTGAGTTCGAGCCTCACCTGGAGCAT
>JANDJT010000002.1:5112980-5126015 GCA_024331685.1 Stegophilus panzeri
TATAATCTCATTAATTCAGTAGTGTAAATACTTTCAGTAACCTTTAAACAGCAGTACTTCAGCCTGGCATTACAGTGTGTTGCATAAGTATTCGCCCCTCAGGATATTTCCACATTTTGTGTCTACTTCTCAGTTCTTTAATTGGCAGAAAGTTTATTTTTTCAGTAGTGATATCAGGCTAAATATTTAAACTCTGACTATTTTCTTTCAAAGACCTGTTGCATAAATTTCGAGAAAAAACTCCTTGTAATGTATCCTTGCTCACTTGATTATTTTGTATATGGAATAAGCATTTTGAATATATTAATGCAATTAGGAACTTTCATGTTTTTTTTAAAACATTTTTGGCAAGATTTTTTTTCACTTCTGGGAAATATTGATTATGTGGTGCAGACTAGTAACATAAAAGCTGAACTAAATGCTTTTTATTTTTTAGCTTGTATCAATACAAAAGTCCAGGGTGGATGGATGAACACCATATACCCAATCAGATTTTGTTTAACATTAATGAAAGGAAACTCCAGTGTCAGTGTTTGCTAGCCGTCTGACTTAAAGCTATTCTTGTTGACCATTTTATGATAAAATTGTCTAGAATTGTATAAGGATTCCTTTATTCATTTCTCTGTCATATTGTCATCACCTATTCTGTTGTGCTGCAGCTTCGGGATTGAACACGATGGCAACAGCAATGACTGCGAGCCAATTGGGAAAAGGCCGTTTGTCATGTCTCCTCAGCTCCTGTATGGAACATCTCCACCCAACTGGTCGCGGTGCAGCCGCCAGTACATCACACGCTTTCTGGAGTGAGTATCACGCTGCCTGATTTCTCATCTCTCCCTCTCTCTATAAATATCATTCTTGTCCTTAGCAATCAGTCAGATTTTCCGCTCTCTTCCATGAAGTAAAGTGCCCTTCTTCAGCTCAGATGTGGGTATAATAATCTTGACTTGAGATGGTCCGATTACAGGGTTTCGGATAGGATACTGCACAGTAGGATGTAATTCATCTGATTGAGTTACAGATGGAGTTTCGGAGCATGTGGAGCGAAATGACTTTCCCAGGACTTCTTGTGTGGGTGTTAAAGCATCATCTTGAGGCGCACTGATTATGTTCTGTTTACTGTGAGTCACCCATTGGATTTGTTTTTGGGTTTATAGACAAATTTTGGCGTGGACCAAGTTAGCCTCGTCTATAATTGACTCTGCTAGAGAAGGTGCAAACAGCTCCGATTTCACCAAGCGACAACATGGCTGTGTTGTTTCTCCTGTCAGTTTTGCTCCACCAGCTGGAGTGCATTAATCATAGGTCAGCATAGGTCAGACTTGAGGAAGGTGTGATACCTGAGGGAGTATTTTACACAGCAGCCAGTGACCTGGGACTGAACCAGGCTGGATCATTATACCAAAGTCATGCTGGCTGATCAGTTCACTGTTTTTGTTCACTACAGCTGGATCAGATCCTGTTCTCCCACAGTCTTCAGTTTATTCACTGTGGCTAGGATTTTTTTTAGCAAAAGAAGCTGAAGTGATTATTTATATTGTTAAGCTGGTTTAATTAGTACTGAATTAGCTTGTGAATGCTTGTGTAGTCAGATTTGACAGAAACTGAGCATGTATTCATGAGCATGACTCATTATATAACAGCGCTGTTGAATTCTCAAATCTGATTGTTCAGAAGGTGTTGATTAATTTTCTATAATAGCACCTTTAACACCTTTAATATTAATGTGCTCATTCTAATCCATTATGGTTTCTATAGTAACAGCTCATTCATGGCGTCACGTATGGCGAGTGTTCGGCATAATCTAAGCCTAATAATAAACGGATTAAAAACAATTGCAAATTAAATCACTGGTTTATATTAAATGTAACTATAAATGGATACAAATGATAATGTTTAGATGTTGAACACAGTGAAATGTAACACTTACTTGCTTCTTGGGCTTTATACAGAGTTCAGTTGTGTACTTTCCTATGTACTTGTATCCTTTGTACATAGGATATAATAGTGAAATTTCACACATTGATATTCAGACTTCAGACCTAAGTATGTGCTATTCACATAGTTGAACAAGAACTCCACATGTGGGGTGGAGTTTGCCTAAAACAGAGCCATCTCTCAGTTACGCTTCTACTCAAGAAACATCTGAAATAGCCGTAACAACATAAGCTGTGAACAGGGCCTTCAAAGAGATATACACAGGTGGTTTGATTAACTAAATGGGGCTTCCAGAAAGTCAGCCTATAGCATGTGTGTAACCCGACTCTGAATACCTGTAACTTTCCCTGCAGAAATATTGACATGACTTTTGGACTTAAGTCATCATCTTGGAATACTCCCCCTTTTGGTTTATTATGTTTCTATAACCGCACACCATGTTGTACCCCTTGTACATACAGATGTGCGACAAATTAAAGGAAAACCCACCAAAAAGTGTACCGAGCCACCTCGAGCCACCAGATCAGCTTGATGCTCCTTAGCTTTGATTCCACAAGTCTCTGGAACTGTACTAGAACAATGAACAACCATTCTTCCAAAAGATATTCCCTCAGATGGTGTTTTAATGATGGTGCTAGAGAATGCTGTCTAAGATGTCGCTCCAAAATCTCATGCAGATGTTCAGCTGATGAGTGTGAAGGCCATAGCATAGGGTTTACTTCATTTTGATCCTCATCAAGCCATTCAGTGAGTCCCCATAACCTGTGGATGGGGGCAGGGCCATCCTGGAAGTGACCACTCCCACTTCCCCTCTAAAGGGACAAGTGGACTCAAACCATGGCATTCATTAATAAATGCCCCCTAGGGCATAACAGAGCCACTGTTTTGTTTTGTTTTTTTCCTTTAAATTGACACTCTCTATGAGAACATGGTGCAGCATTCTTTGGAAAGCAGTCAGTACATGTGTCGTGCATTACATCATATTAATGATTGATCAGGTGGTAAGATGCAGAGCTAGCAAGTAAGCGCATTTTGAAAGATATCCAACTCACTCGAATTTCCAAGGAACTTCCAGTATAAATGAGATGATGAAGAGGCCAGCGACTTAATAAGCATTTAGACTTCTGTGAATACTTGTACGCCAAATGCAAATTATCTATGGATGATTGAAGAGAGTTTATGCATGGCAGCTTATTCATGATACAGTATCCAAAGCCTGTTATTCTTGACAGGCCTGAAGGCTTTCCCAGGCCTTTGGCTTCATGCCACGTCCTCCCCCACGACATGGCATTTATGATGAAATCTCCCTCCCTTCATCCTTTCTCAAAAGAAAGAACAGCACAGAGTACAATGTGCTATTGTAGTTTTCTGTTAAATGCTTAGAAGAGGCTGTAGTGGAGATCGGATTTACAGTAGACACTGGTGTTTAATATGTTGGTGGAATGATGGAAGATTGAAGCCCTTGGGGTCAAATTGCCAGGTGTCTGGACATGGCTCCTGCTGAAGAGCCAAAACACAGTGATGTATAGACTTGATTTGAAACCATTCCAATCTAATTTATTTATGATTTGGCTAGTCAAACACCCATTGATTAAATCTGCATGTGTTTACTGGTCTCATACGCAATGACAGAGTTTTGCTCTGCCTCTGAAATGTGCATTTGGCCCTTGCTGCAGCACCGTATGGCCTTTCCAGATGATCTGATCAACATTCAGCTCAGGGAAGTCCTTCCTTCTTATTAATTTCCCAGCTGCTTCGGTCTTCATGGTATAAATATGAATTTTTCACCTATTTTCTCTTTTTTATGAGCTGTGTTGTTTTGGTTTTTTTTGCAATATGTATTACTATAATCCTAACATTGCACCATTCCAGGTTTTTTTTTTCTTTAAATACAAGACTTTAATTAATTCTCTAACCACTCTGAATAATTTAGCTCTCATCTCTCGAAATAAAAACAAGAATCTTTTTTTTTTTTTTTTTTTACCAACAGGAAGCAATTTATTCTTCAATCACGAGTGCCTATGGATTTTGAGAGCTTTCCTTGCCAACCATTTAAAAAAAAACTTTGTATGCAAATGAATGCAAAACTACTTGGACGTATTAATTAGTCTAAAATGAGATCACCACAAGAGATTGAATCATGAAGACATTAATGTCTCCACTGATTAAGTTGGGTTGGTGTTTTTAATGAAACGCAGCACCGAGTTTGTCGTATGGAACACATACACAGCTTAGTTGTAACACAGGAGCTCGTTATAACAAATATAACCCATAGTGCTATCACTGTATGTGGATGAAGTGTGTGTTTTCCTGCTTAACAGTCGAGGCTGGGGCTGGTGTCTGGATGACCCTCCTGGCAGAAACAAGCTGGCCGCTCAGTCTGTGCTACCTGGCGTTCTCTACAGCGCCACCCACCAGTGCCGCCTCCAGTATGGCTCCAGCTCGCAGCTCTGCGATGACATGGACGTAAGACATAGATTTTCTCTTCACTTTTCACACCCACACGGCCTCGGTGAACCCTGTGCACAGCTGCTCGATGCATAACAGACTTCCCGAAAGCAGGCGTCCAAGCAGGGTCTGCTGGTGCAAAACAAAATCTGATATTCATAGTGATGGTTTTGCAACAGAGACGTGGAACCACAATGTGCATTATACCGTATGAATTGTGCTGGACATCCTTTGAGCAGGCCTAATTGGGTGAAAAATGTAAAAACAGCACTAATAGCCTAATCGAATTCATGCCTCGGTGGCTCTTAGCGCCATATTAAAAGTTTACAACAAGGTCCAAATTCTATGTCAGTATTTACACAGGAAAAGTTACACGTATTCAGAATAGGGTTACGTAGCTTAATTTGTTTGGCTTTCCTTTCAGATTATGCACATTTCCAGGGTGGTGTGCAGCATCATGGCAATTGCATAATTTGCAGGGGGTCCATGTTGGCAAGTTTGACCATCAATTGAAAACGCTTTATGACTATGGAGGTCCAGGTTTGTAGTCATTCAGTCAGGTTTTCTACTGTTTGGGAATCACAGACAGACACAGAGACAAATTAAAGGTGTCTGTGCTAGCTTTGGGTTCTGTTGCCTTTTTTAACATCCTGCTTTTGGGGCCTTTATTTGTCACATATACATTGCGGCACAATGAAATCCATTCTTGACATATCCAAGCTTGTTAGGAAGCAGGGGTTAGAGCTCAGGGTCAGCCATGATACAGCACCCCTGGAGCATATATGGTCAAGGGCCTTGCTGGCAGCTTGGCAGTGCTGGGGCTTGAACCCCCTGACCTTCTGAGCAGTAACCCGGAAGCCTCAACTGTTGAGCCACCACTGCACATGGTTTGCTGCTTAACCTTAGGACCCTAAGCAGTGTGCATAAATACATTTACCTAATTTGGCGGACACTTTTATCCAAAGGACACAGTTGCATAGTTGAAGGTTAGGAGTCTTTACTCAAGGGCCAAACTGTGGCAGTTAGGTAGTGATTTAAACTCATAACCTTTTGATTAGTACGCCAGTTTTATTTACTGAGCTACATCAGGTTGAAACACAATGCTAGGACTAGCCTGTCACACAACAGCCACCAAGGCTGAGGGCTTAAGGACGAGGGTGAAGTGCTTCCTCCCAGACACACTTGCTTTCCCTGCAACTGTTGCTGATAATACACATAAACACAGGGCAGGTGAATACATTTGGAGGAAAGAGCTAACTTCCTTCTTGTAGTGCCATCTCTCCCACCCAGAGAGTAGGGCCAAATCCTAGCACCACTAAGCTGCCACGGTTGGATGCTTGAACGAGACCCTTAACACTCAAATTCTCAGTTGTATCCTGTCTCAATTGTAAGTCGCGTTGGATAAAATCATCAACCAAAAGAGCAAAAGTTCTCTTAAACCAGTCACGGATGGCTGTGGCATTAAAACCTCCCAGTGGTGTGGTGAACTCATTTCTGTTGCACCATTTGGGGGCCTGATACTTTAAAATGACATGTTTGTGGGAATTACTAATTCAACCTTCAGACTGGTCAGACAGGACTTTATTGGCCTTTATCAAAAAATACTGAGGAAAATCTGTACTAAAAGTAAAAGAAAAGGCAAACGTTTGTACATGAGCTAAGTCCGAGATGATATTTTTGATCCTTTTATTAATGACACCTTCAATATATATTGTGACAGTGCAGTAGCAACACATGCTAGTGGTTAAAGATGATGAGACAATTTGTTTCAGCTGGGATCAGGAAGTTTTTCTTAGCTCACTAGAGAACGACTGAGCCGTACTCATTTATCACCCATGCTGTTCCTCTAATTCAGTGTTTACTCATAACTGAGACTGAATAAACTCGCAGCATGTCTTTGGCTGCAAAACCATTACCCCTTAATGGCTGCCATGACTGACAGGAGCCTGTGGATAGATTCAGATGATTTAAGACATCCTGCTGATAATTTAATACATCTTGAGCTCATTAGGAACTAGATGCACCACAGAGCTGTGTCGTGACGTGAAAATGGTAAGGGTAGAGCAGCGATACACAAGCCTGCAGATTTGGCAGGAAGAGAACTGAGCCCAGACCACACACATCTCTTCTGCCTGACAGGAAGTCTCTGTATACGTTTATATAGATACCGAAATTTTCTCAGCATGATATGGTTTTTAAGATTTCCTTTTTACTTTCCCAAGCATGGCATTAGCCAAGACCGGATTGTCTTAAAATTCTAATAGTAAAAAAACAAAAAAAAAACAATAAACACTAATAAATCATAAACCTTTTCAGAAATCCCGATTTTATGTTAAAGCCACAAGCAGAAAATGGCTCAAGGGGAAAACTGGGTGTTTATAATTAGGACTGATTGTAGAATTGCTAAAAAAAAGAAAAAAAAAAGAAAGGGCATCAGATCCCAGTCAGTGTTTACAACCGAGATGTCCTGAGATGTCGCGCAGCATTACCAGTGTGAGCTTCATAACATGTAACAGATTTTTTGTGACAGTTGATGGCCCTGACTGATTGTGCTTTTGGCATTTAACAAGCGTCTTCCAATCATTTGTCAAAATGTCACAAACAGCATGCTCTTATCTACTCTGACCTCATTCTGAAAACTGTCTTGAGCTCAGCACCATTATCTGAAATGTTAGGCTGTTGTAGGGTGCCAGATTATTTTATAAATTACTTGTACATTGTCTTAGACGCCAACCCTTATCTCCTGAAGCTCAATGAAGAAATGTAGAATGTAGTTACATGTCATCTGGTTGGTGTATGCTGTCTGGTATGGATCATGTTACAGCAGCAGTGCTAATTTGCCTCCGTTATTCCAACATAGTGCACTGACATGAAATTGTGTCACATTGACTGACAATAAGAAAAAAATATAACATTAATTTGCATGTTGTAATATATATGTTATGAATAAGTTTTGAATTAACTAGTATAACCTTTGTAGTGTTGGAAGAAGTAGCAAATAAAATATACAGCATCTCAGTTACAGTTAGAAAGAAGAAGAAATGTATGTGTTATATCACAGCAAACCAGTGACTACATTTCCCATCCTGCACTGCGGTCTACAAACATGGCCGCCATGGACTGCAATTCCCAGAACACTCACATTCATTCTAATCACACACACCTGCATCCAACTCACAGCACTCACGACCACAGTATAAAGAGACTGTTTGACTTTGCGTAGTATTGAGTGTTATCACCGTACCAAGCATTTGTACCCTGTTCCTCGTTTTTGTTTCATGTACATTGATCTTGCTTATTGTTTCTCATTCTCGTTCTCATTCTTGACTTACCCAGTTTATGCCTGTTTGCCAATCACCTGACCCATTGCCTGTTTCTTGACCTTCTGGACTCAAATGCTAATAAGGCAGTGTGCTTTTCATCATGTTTTTGCAATTCATTTCCCATGTGAATGGGAATAATTTTCGTTCAAATTCAATAGGAACTTGCATCACAACAGTGAACAGTCTCTGTCAAAGTTCAAATGTAAAAGTACTGTATGTTTGACATTTTATTTACAGGTCATATTCTAAATGTTATAAAAGCAATCTATTCACTTATTTATTTCGAGTTAGCATCCTTATGTTAGGTCGACCAAAAATGAAACACATCTGTAACCTTGCATTTGCATTTTCACTGTCAACAAGTGACTTTGTCAATCAAACGCTGTGGGCGTGCCTTTGAGAGGGGTATTTTGGTGCAGAACAATGTGTACAGAAGCATTTTTTTTTTTTTTACAGATGTCTACAGAGGCTTATTTTATTTGCAGATATTTACAGAGGCCTATTTTTCAACCCCATTTTCCTGGTATGTCACTCCATGTAATCCTGGCATGCCTTACAAAAAGGCCATTTTCAAAAGTGGACAGAAGTCTGATGGAAGAGGAGAGAGCATATTTATTGGACTGGAACACAGATTTGAGCGCTGTTATCAGAAATACAACAGTGCATTGAAGTACAGAGCTCAAGGGAACCTAGCACTGCTGCCTCACATAGAGAGACAGATCCTGATGTGCTATCAAGGCTGCGTCTTGAGGCCCACTTCAACAGAGAGTCCTTGCAGCTTGACAGAATGCAGCTCGGAGTGGAAAGAAAGAGCATAGCACTTCAGCGGCTATTGATTTTCTCGTGGTGTTCTGGCTGCCTTGGCAAAATGAAAGTAGGATCTTCTGCACAATTCAGCTGCACGACTGTACTATCCATGTAACTGTACTGTATATCTGTCCATGTCAGTGGCTGGACTATCCACAATGTACCGATTTCACTGATAAGCTCTTATACGTATTTAAGCTGCAGTACTGGCTGAAGTGGCTGCCATAGACGTGAGATCAATGCCTTTGGTAGAGAAACTTGCCTCGTTAATAGTATAGTCTAATAAAACTTTGCTCTGTGTATAGCTTGAATAAAACTAATGTAAAGCATGTGATGCACTGGTGAGTGATGCACTTGCTACTGGCCATTAAGGAAATACTGCCTGCAGCAAGAGATGCAATGGGCACTGATTTTTGGTTGTTGGAGCATAAGAACAGGAATGTTCAATAATAAACAAATAGTTTGCTATTACTTTTAGAATGTGCCAGAATCGTACCTGTTAGGACACTGAAAATGAAATGTCAAACAGACCTTGCCTTTAAATTTGACAGAAACTGTTCATTGTTATGCACAAAGATGCAAATACATGTTTTTCTATTGAAAATGAATTAGATCTTAAATTATGCTAATGCACATTTGAATTGCAAATGCATGGTTTAATGCACATTTCCTAATGGATTGGAAAAGAATCCAGAAAATTGCTGTGATGCTGTATGTTTATAGTTAATGTATCAATAAAAGTTTAGCTGTTGATGTCTCTTAATTAATAATAGCTCTCTATCTATGTTCTACTTTCAGTAAATAAGTACAATTTGTTCTGACATTATAAAAGTTGCAAGCTCTTTTAATACCTGATATAGTATACAATATAGCAATCATTTAAAACAGATATGACAACGTAGAAAAATTTTTTTTTTTCATTTTCAGTAAGTCGTAGAACCTCACTTATATACATAATTCATGTATATGAGTCCGTTTTGCGTCAACAAACGTGAACAAGTTTCTCGTCCCACACTATTACATATTCCTCACACACATTAAAGGGCATTATGAGTATTTTGTACTATCCAGGATGCATAATGTGCACACTAAGCTACTACTCCAGCAATAAGTATTGACTATTGACTCAATATTTTTTCTTGCTTTGTGTAGGATGTCTGCAGCACTCTGTGGTGCACTGTGGCCTCCACGTGTCACTCAAAACTGGATGGAGCAGTGGATGGCACCAAGTGTGGTGAAAACAAAGTAAGCCCCTGTGTGTGTTTTCTTTTCCCAGCATGAGCCTCACTTGCTTTTTCTCTCATGATCTAAACAGATTGCTATGTTCAACAGCTGTGTTCAGGTTTTTTTGTGCTTCCTCCTGCATGGTCTGTGTTGCTATGTTGGCTGACTGTGTGTGGTGGTGTTTTTGGTTTTTTTTGTCAGTGGTGTTTGAACGGCGATTGTGTACCAGCTGCATATCAGCCGGAGAAATTGAACGGTGGATGGGAGCCATGGAGCGAGTGGTCGTCCTGCACCAGGACATGTGGTGCAGGAGTGCAGAGCTCGCACAGAGACTGTATCAATCCCACGTACGTGAGTCGCCCTTATATATGCTTTAGAATTCATTTCAGGTGGTTTAATCTGCGTATGAGCTACACATTACCAAAATCAAGAGTTTGATTAGATATAGAATATAGATATATTTTTCTTTGTCTTAATCAACGAAAACATCATGACAAAAGCTTATAATATAAATCTGTTTCTCTGGCAAATTTATTTTGCTGGCTTTTTAATTCAAATGAAATTGTTTCCCCAAACAAGTAGTTTTCATTTAGAACTCAGCCTTTTTGGGAACTTTGAGAAAGTTGGGCGAAGCTCCTCATGAACCTGGTTGAGTGTATAACTCTTCATAAGTAATGCTGTTTGAAATATAAAATGACAGTGACAGTTATAAAATAGTTTTTTTTGTGTACATATACTTCTATTGCAAATATCAGGGGCACGTTCACCTTCTCATATTCATATTCATTCATTCATTCATATTCTTTCTTCTAGAGCATGATTGATTTAATTTACCCCTACATGTTAATTAATACATTAACTAACAAACATGTACTGACATGTACTTAAGGTGGTCGTTATTCACTCATGAATTTACAAGACTCACGTTGTTGTTAAGGTTAGGTCTTCATTAGTTTGTGATTAGTACTGTACATGCTTTAACTCATCATTAGTTCATATTTAAGTACGTATTAATTCAGGTATGAGTGCTTATTAGTGTTAGTGATTGTTCATGTATTGTTATGGTGGTGGCTGTGGCTCAGGTGGTAGAGCGGGTTGTCCACTAATCGTAGGGTTGGTGGTTCGATTCCCGGCCCATGTAACTCCACATGCCGAAGTGTCCTTGGGCAAGACACTGAACCCCAAGTTGCTCCTGATGGCAAGTTAGTTCCTTGCATGGCAACTCTGCTACCATTGGTGTGTATGGGTGAATGAGACACAGTGTAAAGCGCTATATAAGTGTGCCGTTTAGTTTAGTGTATTGTAAAGCATTACTGATTATATCATATTCAATGCATAACTTTTTCGTTTTTATGAATTAGTTTTTACCTGTTATTAAAAAAAGGCATATACATATGTAAATATTAAAATTGCACACCATTTTTTTTTTTTTTTTTAAATTGTACTTAGAAGACGTAATGTTCACTTAAACACGACACATTTGAGCTCAAGCTTGTGCACGTCTCCAGTAAACAATGAAGAGAGTTGTTTTTATATTGTGCTCTATGCTCTATGAGATAGACTTCATAGCATGGGAGACAGCAGGGTTAAATGGTTTGCATTTTTTCCGTAACTGGTAATTTCTTCACTGATAAGATTGTGTCTAGGCATGTGTTAATGTGTTCAAAGGTTTCTGCTGTTTTTCAGTGTAATGCATGGTAATTGTGGTGGATAGTACAATAGTATTAACATCACTTGTGGCCCATTTCTCTTAATATCAGACGGCTTCCACCCAAAATCATAAGCTCCTTGAGGATATCAAGCTTAAATTATTAAAGCTTAGAGAAACTTTGTATTTTGGGTTTTGTCTTTAAAACATGGTCCAGCTAGAGTATCTGTGGCTTTCAATAGGGAGAAAGAAATCAGTAATAACAGCTTGTGTCGCATCTGTGTGGAGGTCTATTCATTATCAAATAAACCTAATTAAAGTGCATTCAAGTTATTACAGTCTGTTCATCTTAGGTAATGTCTGAAACGGCTCCTATTTTGTGTAGCACTCCCAGTAGTAATGTCACTTCTTTCATTGCACGTGAAAACACAATCTCAGTACAGTGAGATCTCTTTTCTTTTGTATCCTTCAGCCCAAAGAATGGAGGGAGATATTGCCTCGGGGAGCGCCGCAGATACAAGATCTGTAACCACGAGCCATGCGCTCAAGGCCAACCCAGTTTCAGATCCATCCAGTGCAGCAAGTTTAACAGCATCCCTTATAAGGGCAAATTCTACCAATGGGTGCACGTCAATAACCGAAGTGAGCATTATGTTGGTACATGCATGGATTGTGCTTAATAGAATACCGAACAGCATGAACAACACGATTTCATTATGGACATTATTGGTAGGATGGAATATCATTATATTCTGAAACCACAAACATTATGCTAATGATCTCATTTAAAAACCGCAACAACATCTGCCATTTTCTTTGAAAATGTGAAGTCATATGCAGATACAATGATATATTTAAAAAAAAATCAGAGATGGTGACTCATCAAGTGTCATTTGATTCCTTAATTTGCTGACTTCTTATTGCTGACCTGTGACGCAAGTGCTTTAGATTACATGCAGAAAAATATCAGATGTTGTATAAATCAGGTATTGTTGAAACAAGTTTCTAATTACTAGATTGAATTATGCAGAGTGGGCCTGGATCAATTCACATAGTATTAGCATAAACCAATTATATTATGAACTTTAACTATATAATTAAAATGTGTGTGGTAGATTAGTGTAGTGGTAATGCAGCTGTTGCAGAATGACAATGACCTGCTTTTGAGCCCCAGTTCAAGTGAGAATGTGGAGTTAAATTCAATTCAGGGCTTTGAAAATACATGATCAAATCATGTTGTGTATATATAAAAACAAATGATGTTGATGTTACTCAATTCAATCACGTGGAACCGCTGTATGTACTTGAATGAGGTAAATTCAAAGAGCTTTTTTTAATGTACTCTGGACTCAGCTTGAACTGTAGAGTCAGGGACTCTGGAATCAACTTGAACTGTAGAGTCAGGGACTCTGGAATCAACTTGAACTGTAGAGTCAGGGACTCTGGAATCAACTTGAATTGTAGAGTCAGGGACTCTGGACTCAAATTGAATTGTAGAGTCAGGGACTCTGGTCTCAGCTTGAATTGTAGAGTCAGGGACTCTGGTCTCAGCTTGAATTGTAGCATCAGTGACTCAGGACTCAACTTGAGCTGTCGAGTTAGGGACTCAGGACTCAACTTGAGCTGTCGAGTTAGGGACTCAGGACT
>JANDJT010000002.1:5126115-5146387 GCA_024331685.1 Stegophilus panzeri
CAACTTGAGCTGTCGAGTTAGGGACTCAGGACTCAACTTGAGCTGTCGAGTTAGGGACTCAGGACTCAATTTGAGCTCTAGAGTTAGGGACTCAGGACTCAACTTGAGCTCTAGAGTTAGGGACTCAGGACTCAACTTGAGCTGTCGAGTTAGGGACTCAGGACTCAACTTGAGCTGTCGAGTTAGGGACTCAGGACTCAATTTGAGCTGTCGAGTTAGGGACTCAGGACTCAACTTGAGCTGTAGAGTTAGAGACTCTGGACTCAATTTAGACTCTAAAGATACACTGGACTCAACTCAGTTCGGACCTTGTGTCTTGGACTCAGTTTGAACCTTGTGTCTTGGACTCAGTTTGGACCTTGTGTCTTCTGTCTTAGAACTCTGGACTCAACTTGAGCATTACGGCTTGGGATTCTGGACCCACTTCTCATAGTGGACAACCTGTGACATGACTCAAACCCATAAAAACATATGAAGTTTGTTGAAAACCATGATGTTGTACATTATGAATGATTAAAGGCAAAACTCCTATTTTATTTAAAGCAGTTTAATGTTTCTGTGTGCAATGTTACAGCTTGTAACATGCAAGTGTGGTACAACAGAAATCTTGCCTTTTTTTCAGTAAATCCATGTGAACTGCATTGCCGCCCAGTGAACGAGTATTTCTTACATAAGATGCTGGATGCAGTAATTGATGGAACCCGGTGCTACGAGGGTAGCCAGAGTCGAGACATGTGCATTGATGGAATCTGTAAGGTCAGTCAAACATTTGACTGGTAATTCAAGAAAAATCTCCAATCTTATCTTTGGAAATGTTTATTGTGCAAAAAGGACTGCAAGAAGAGCAAGAAACAACCATTGTGAAAGAGATTTTACGCTGCCTTACAAAAGCCCAGCATGCTATTATTCCCAAAATTGTCTGCTTTGGTTCTGACCACACAATGTTTCAGCCCATTGTGCAATTACTTTTGTTTTATTTTCACATGCTCTCAGCCTATTTATAATCTCAACACTGACATTATAAATATTTTTTATTGATTTTTTTTTTAATCATGCACTCATTAATAAATTAGTTTTATTTTCAGGTGATAGATCTTGCCACTGCACATCTGGATAAGGGAACAATATCTTCTGCTGGTGCTGTGTGTAGTGTAAAAGACTTTGTCTGACTTGAATTCCATTTCCTTATACAGGCACTCAAACTTTTTACCATCAAGGGTTGCTTTTTTGAGAGCACAAACATGCACAAACTGCTGAGAAATATGACTGTGGGCATTTTGAAATTCTGCTTGCATTGAAACAGCTCTCCTGAAACTAGCTGTCAGATGTTGGCTTTCCAGTTCAGTCCGTCAAGTGCAGTGTGCATATTCTGACAAGAATATATAGTCAGCTTCAGAATTAATGGCACCATTGGTATATTGTGTAAAGGTTATATTCTGGAATTATTTCCTCTTTATTGCCTTAAGGATGCTCATATGCCCATAAGCCAGGGATTCAACAAGTGACAATACCAAGATGTCTGAATTTCAGTTAGAATTTAAATAAGAATTTCCCTAATCCAAACTGTAGGCATATAATAAGTTTATATTATGCTTCAGTAAGATGAGCCAACTATAGAATACCTGTCTGAAAGTGTTAGTGTTATATTGTGCATGCTGGATGTAGTGCTAGTTCAATCTTCCCAATTAGATAAACCATAGTTATCTCATTTAGGCTGCAACTGGACACAGTATAAAGTTTTGGCCTTTATACTCTGTATAAACTTTACAAGACCAAGCTATCAAGACAATTATAGAAAAATAACACCTTCTACCTAGAATGATAGCTAAATAAGTAACATTACATCCAAACATCCAAACCAAGTTCCAACTCTTAGCTATTTGCTTTCTTGCCAAAATGATGTTACTTTAATGTTTTTAGCATTACTTTACCTTATTTATGGCTTAGCCTAGAGAATGCAGCATCCCAAGTGAAGCATGTGCCCATTTATATTTTCCTTTTTCTTACCCTGTTTCACTAGATTATATAGAAGTGACAAAAATATGAGGTGACACAACAATTTGTGTAATAGTATCCAAACCTTTCAACCATGAGTTTGTCCATAACTAACATTAGCAATGTTTGCAAGTCGGCTTGCTAACAGCTAGTAAACTAGCTCACATTTGCCACAATGAAACAAGTAGCATTTGAGTATCTTTCAGAGTCTTGATTTGCATTGTCATGGAAATATATTTAACCCAACCTGTCAAACTATACCACAATCAAAAATATATTGTTCATGACTAACATTAGTTAAGTTAGCTAACTAGATATCTTAGCATGGATGTTCTTGTAGATAAACGTTACTGGGTATCATTTTGTTCTCGTCCTTTTAATACAAAAGTACTGAGAAATTCAGTTCTAAATAATAAAAAAAAAAACGTGCCTTTAGCCTTTTATTTAAACAACAGGACCATTTAATAAATACAATTCCATATTAAAATCTATGTCATCAGAATCAGCTACTTAAAAGGAGGTACCCATTACATTTTTGAGTTCATGGTCATTATCTTTCGGTATTGCTATATCGTCATGGTTCTAAGACACCAGAGATCCTATATAAACTGTGTATATAAACAAGTTTTTTTCAAGGTAAAAGTAAAAATCAAATGCAAATAGTAGAAGCCTGCACAAAGTCATATTTATAACATTTTAAAATGATAGCATAGCAAGTGACAGTGGTTTCCAAAAACTCCTTATAAACTTGCTTTAAAATGATTAACCTGTGTGTTGTAGAGTATTGGCTGTGATTATGAGATCGACTCCGATGCAATTGAGGATCATTGTGGAGTTTGTCATGGCAACGGATCCACTTGTGAAACCGTGAAGAAGACTTTTGAGGAGAGTGAAGGCCTGGGTATGACAAGAATTTTAAATCATTAAAATCTCACTAAGGCCCTTTTGAATTGAACATGCCATAAATCCTCAAGTTGTAAGAATATATAGTTTCTGTTAGTGTCCTGTATGTCATGATATAATTAATGTAAGATATCTGTCTCTGTTTTTAGAGAACAGACCTTTAGCACTGAGGTTAAGTTTTAATAATAAATTGTGTGTGTGTGTGTGTGTGTGTGTGTGTTTGGCGCAGGCTATGTAGACATTGGCTTAATTCCAGAAGGAGCACGGGACATTCGCATTGAGGAGGTGGCTGAATCTGGGAACTTTCTGGCTTTACGCAGCAACAACCCAGAAAAGTATTTTCTGAATGGTGATTGGACAATCCAGTGGACCGGAGAGTACAAGGCAGCAGGGACGGTGTTCATGTACGAGAGAACGGGCCAGTTGGAGAACCTGACTTCCCCCGGACCAACTATGGAGCCTGTGTGGATTCAGGTACTCAGATCTTCTGAAAAAAATGCAAAATTTTTTGATCAAATAACAGGTGTTTTGATTTACACTCACTGAGCACTTTATTAAACAAATACTGGGTGGGGCTCTCAAAATAGCCTCAATTCTTCATGACATGGATTCCACAAGATGTTGGAAATATTCTTTTGTGATTCTGGTCCATGTTGACATGATTTAATCCTACAATTCCTGCAGCTTTTTCAGGTGCACTTTCACCCTGCGAAGCTCCCGTTCTACCACATCCCAAAGGTGTTCTATCGGATTCTGATCCGGTGACTGGGAAGACCACTGAAGAACACTGTACTGTCTGTCATGTTCCTGAAACCAGTTTGAGATTATTTGTTTTGTGACATGGTGCGTTATCATGATGGAAGTAGCCATTAGAAGATGGTAAATTGTGGCTATGAAGGGATGCACATGGTCAGTACTCATTCAAGCAGTGATTAATTGGTATTAATGCACCCAAACTGTGCCATGAAACATTCCCCCACACCATTACACAACCTCCACAGCCTGGACTGTTGACACAAGGCACGTTAGGGTCAAGGATTTGTGCTGTTGGCGCCAGATTCTGACCCGGCCATCCGTGTGCCTCAGCAAAAATCAAGATTTATCAGACCAGGCTACGTTTTTCCAGTCTTCAGCTGACCAGTACTGGTGAGCCTGTGCCAAATGCAGCCTCAGCTTTTTGTTCTTGGCTGACAGAAGTGGAACCCGACATGATCTTCTGCTGTTGTAGCCCATCCACCTCAAGGTTCGACGTGATGTGCATTCTGAGATGCTTTTCTGCTCACCACAATTGGTTATCTGAAATACTGTAGCATTTTCTGTCGGCTTGAACCACTCCGGCCATCCTCTGTTGACTTCTCTCATCAACAAGGCGTTTCCATCCACAAAATTCCCGCTCACTGGATGTTTTTTCTTTATTGCACCATTCTGAGTAAATGCTAGAGACTGTTGTGCATTAAAATCCCAGAACATCAGCAGTTATAGAAATATTCATACCAGCCCTTCAGGCACCAACTATCATGCCACAGTTAAAATCACTGAGATAATACTTTTTCTCCATTTAGATAGTTGATGTAAACATTACCTGAAGTTGCTGGCCCATATCTGCATGATTTTATACATTGCACTGCTGCTACATGATGTGCTGATTAGAAAATTCCACGAATGAGGAAGTGTACAAGTGTTCCTAATAAAGTGCTCAGTGAGTGTATAAAAGAATGAGATGGAGCGCAGTTGATAATCATTGATGTAAATACTTTATACTTTTATCTAAACTCTATTTACTGCGTAAACTATCTTTTAGAAAGAAGTACAACCATTTTTCTTTTAAATATTATATCTTTTAAAAGATGATATTTTTTAAATGTCTACTGTGAACTGTGCAATATTCCATTTGTTACTTACCTGTATATAAACAAGGTGTTACTCATCTGTATATATTCATATTCATATTCATCTGTACATACATTGAGGTGTTCATAGTGTACATATTACCATTATTATTATTGTTTTTACTACTATTATTCTTATTTTTCTATTCCTATTATTTATATATATATATATTAGAATTTTTTTCCTATTCTATCCCTATTTAATGTGTATTCTTTCTTATCTGTTTTTTGTGTAATTGAGTTGCTGTAACGAGGGAATTTCCCCAGTGTGGGATCAGTAAAGTTTTATCTTATCTTATCTTATCTTAAGTATTAAATCATATATCACGTAAAGCTTATCAGCCTTTAAGGGAGGAAAATCCACGATATAAAATATGCACTTGTAATGTGAATAGTAATGTGTTTTTTTAATAATTCTATGGAGTCTTATTTTGCTAAAGTACTATAAAAGCTTGTATTGGGATACACATTGGGGTTTTCTAGCAAGTTAAGTCTTGTTCTGATTTAAGTAAAGGAAAAAGCAAGACACCTAAAGGTAGGGTTGATATCTTTTTAACATTTTTTAAATTTTTGTTCATATACAGCTTGTTTACTCCATGGAATAGAAAAAAAAAGTTGACCACATGTTTGGATTTTATTGTTTCATAGGCAGTTGCTTCTTATAAACAAATATAGATATTGTGGAGTGTGGAGTAGAAGCCTTCAATGCATATACGATTTATGATTAATCCCTGTATGATCCGTGCCTCCTTCACCTTCACAGTGTGCAGTGTTTCTTAGCACAGAACATGATTGATAATATTTTTATCTTTCATCAAAGACTGAACTCCCACTACTTTAGATGTATTTGTAGGCTCTGGGAATTTTTTCTCTTGTCATTATCACTGATGGGTTTTTTTTTGTTGTTGTTGTTTGTATGGCACCATGCAAGATATTCTGAGAATCTCCAAAACAATATGAGTAATCTTAGTAGATTTCCATCTTCAGAACGTTAAACAATTCTAAGTTATAGGGAAGAGATATAAGTGTCAAAAGAGGTCTTTAATTTAAGCCAGACTGCTGTGTTCCAGCCACATGAAAGTGCAGACAGGATTCATTAGCGCTGCAGGCCAGACGGTGGGAGATGAGCAGGGACCATGTCTTAAAGGGCTTCTTCACACAGAGGAGGTATCCACAAAAGCTTGGCAAGCAGCCTGTGTGTGTGGGAGAGTGTGTCTTTGTCTGACATATGAGCCCTGACACCACAGTAATTATCCCTGCTTCTTCTCTACGTGCTCAGGGATCCTGAGTGCTTCAGATTAGCTTCCCTCATGTGCTTTCAAACAATTAATGGGCTTTTGAGATCCCAGCATGCTGGTTTGGTTTGTTTTGAACATCTTGTGTGACATTTTTAATCTCTGGTCAAGATTGTGCCTTTTTGCTGTCTGAAGAAAATGGTATGCACTAGAACAACTGCTGTAAATACCAGGCATTCCTGTGGCTTGATAATCTATTTGTCACTCACTTTGACTTGAATTACAGTTTTCACTCAGTGGCATGAGGCTGTGGTAGCGTCAGCTCGGAGCAGGATCGTCTCCCAGTCCTCCTCCGCACCGTGTGGAGGAACAGGAATGCCTGGTGTTTACATTGACCTGGTTTTGTGTAGTACTGAGGCCTGTGTTTGTTTGTGCTTGCATGTGTTTTGGCTTGACACACAATGTAATCTAGCGTCTCTGTTCTCCAGCTGCTCTTTCAGGAGACTAACCCAGGCGTGAGGTACCAGTACACCATCAGTAGAGATGTGCTGACTGAGTCCAGCAACAGAAGCCCTGTCTCTGATTTCCAGTGGAAGCGTGGAGCATGGACAGAGTGCAGTGCCACATGTGGAACAGGTCAAATATTTAAGCCATTGTTCTCATGCAACCAGACTTACACAGGAATATTATATTCAGAGTTACTACAAGTATTGATCATAAGCATTACTCAGACAGTTACATACTATTTGTGCACAGAGTCGGTGACTAAAGTTCACTTCGATATTTATGAGGAAGTTCTGTGTATTCAGACACAGTTTACGCACACACTTAAATCGATTTTCTAGATGGCCCAATCAGATGAATAAAATCCCCTGTGTGTAGTTCACATCTACAAGGCTGCCAGATTTTTATTGAGCGCTGCTGTCTGAGACGTTTTTTTTTTTTCCATTAGTGTTTATACTACCACCATTAAACATAAACACTTGTCTTCGAGCCCCAAAATAATCAAGAATAGTAAATGGCGACTGAAGAAGCAGATAAAGGTAGTGACAATTAAATAAGAAAAGAAAGAATAATATGACGATGTATAACATAACATTAAAACCACCTAATTAATATCGTGTAGGTTCCTCTTGTTCCGCCAAAACAGCTCTGACTCATCACAGCATGGACTCCACAAGACCTCTGTAGGTGTGCTGTGGTATCTGGCACAAAGACATTAGCAGTAGATCCTTTAAATCTTGTAAGTTGTGAGGTGGGGCCTCTGTGGATCGGACTTCTTTGTCCAACACTTCCCACAGATGCTCGATCGGATTAAGAGCTGGAGATTTTGGAGGCCGGGTCAACACCTTGAACTCTTTGTCATGTTCTGACACAATTTTTGCAGTGTGTCAGGGAGCATTATCCTGCTGAAAGAGGCCGTTGACATTAGGGAATACCGTTGCCGTGAAGGATTGTTCTTGGTCTGCAACAATATTTAGGTAGGTGGTACGTGTCAAAGTAATATCCACATGAATTCCAGAACCCAAGGTTTCCCAGCAGAACATTGCCCAGAGCATCACACTGCCTCTGCCAGCTTGCCTTCTTCCCATAGTACATCCTGGTGCCACCTCTTCAGACATTTTGTGCTGCAGTAGCTCTTCTGTAGGATCGGACCAGACGGGCTAGCCTTCTCTCCCCACATGCATCAGTGAGTCTTGGGCATCCATGACCCTGTCACCAGTTCACAGGTTGTCCTTCCTTAGACCACTTTTGGTAGGGACTAACCACTGCATACTGGGAACACCCCACAAGACCTTTATGCTCTTCTTTTAATATGTGTTGTTGAGGTTTGGTGAATGAGTGTTGTTGTGTTCATTATTTCTATAGTGAAGTTTTGGGGGAAAAAAAGGTCCTGATGTGAAAGCAGAATGAATTTCAAATATAAGAATAACAAAAGAATGGATAAGAGCAGTGCATGAACTCTTGTGATGTTTGAATCAATACACAAGACAATGCGACATGATTTCCTGTTGTTTCAGAGACGTCTTTGATTTGACTTGTTAGTTTAGTCTGAATAAATTTAATTGGATGCAGTTGTCTCGCTGTGGCGAGATGTGACAATAGCCACAACTGGGTGTGATTCAATTTAAGCCACTAGTGGCATGTCTTTTATTTATTTATTTTATTCCATTTCATTCCCAGCATCAAACAGACTGGTGCTTGATGGGGAGAGACTCATCAGACAAGAGGATTGACAAGCTGGATGATCAGACCGCTGTTGAATGATTAGCAGGAAATTGAGTTTGAGTGGTTGAACAAATGAGAAATAGGGGAGAAAAATATGGGAGAAAAAGCTGTGCTGGTATTTTATAAGCTAATTAACACCTGATTTTTTTGTAGCTGCAGTACTGAGGATTTTTTGGTTGAAAATGAAACAAAAATCATTCTTGTGTCAGGGGAGTTAAACATATACAAACATGCCGTTTTTGACAATGCTTTGACATTAATTAAAAGTCAGAGCTGTCCGGTTTGATTTGGAGGAAGATTTCATTATGCATATGTAATGCACCATCATGGATACGTCCCACATCATCGTATTGCATCGTTAGAAAGAATTCAGACTTGACACAGAGCTAGTGGTAACAAGCTAGCCAGCTGATTTTACCTAGATAAGTGAAAGGCAGTCTAAACTGAATTGGACAAAAGGCCTCAGCATACTTAATACAGAGACAATATTTGGATGGCTTCCACAAAACATGATGTAATTGCAAACAAGACGGACATTGTGTGAAGGTTTCGTTAACCTTCTCACGCACCTGGCAGAATCTGGGAGAGCTCCATGGAAGGCTGTGGTTCACGACCAAGACTCTGATTGGTTGTTACAAACAATGTCAGCCCAACCAGTTCAATGGATGTCTTTTGAGGTTATTTTTTTCTTCAGAATTTCTGAGATTGTCATGAAATTTCACCAGTGCCACGTGTAGTACAGGATCATTTATACTTAATGAACGACGGAGCGGCTGTGGTTCAGGTGGTAGTGCGGGTTGTCCACTAATCGTAGGGTTGGCGGTTCGATTCCCGGCCCACATGTCTCCACATACCCAAGTGTCCTTGGGCAAGACACTGAACCCCAAGTTGCTCCCGATGGCAAGTTAGCGCCTTGCATGGCAGCTCTGCTACCATTGGTGTATGAGTGTGTGTGTGTGAATGGGTGAATAAGAACCAGTGTAAAGCGCTTTGGATAGAAGTGCTATATAAGTGCAGACCATTTACCATTTTACCATTTACGTAATGGCTAATATGCAAGCTTGTAATCTCTTCATGGTGGTTTTTGGTCATCTTTGCAGATGCTGTTTCCACATTAAATATGCTGAATCTTTAAATGTATGCTTACACCTCAAGGTCAAGGATCAAGATGCCCATCAGGGTGCAGACCAACCTTTTCCCTTTCTTGTGTTGTAACTATCTAGCAAACGTTAGCCGGATAGCTTGGTCAATTGGTCATTTTGATTCCACAAAATGAACAGTAATACCACAAATAGACAGCCACAAAGCTCACAAAGCCCAACAGTGTGAGTGTACTAGCCATCTAGTCTTAGCTCACTAGCTAAAAGAAAAGGAAGAAACCCAACACAACTTGCAGTAACATTTTTCATCAGAAAGTACTTCTAGACTCTAAAACCCCAGCTACTATATCCAGCCAGGTGCCATTTTAGACAAAAAAAGTCATTTGTGATTACACCACACCACACTGTCATTAATTATTTTCCTATAACAGCATGCCCTATCATTGTTTATCTCTCACTTCTAACATCAACTGTTAAAAAATGGAAAACTTGCAGTAAAAATACAAATTAATCTCTGGGGAATATTTTTTAAAGAATATTACACTATCTATATTATATACTATATTATATACTATATTACATCTGTCTACACTGTGGCTTGAGCTTTAATTAGTACCTGACAAAAACAGCATGTTATTTCCTCCTGTTTTTTTTGAAGACTACTGCTGTTATACCTGGCCGCTAGTCATGTCCTTCAGCTCCTTATTTACACACACAGCAGTGGCCTCATATGTCAAGTGGTGGACACTTGAGCATCTTTAAAAGAGGTTTAAAGTGGTCCAGCTAGTCTATACTGTAGATTATGTGTTGAGTGTGCCTCTTGGCGTGTGTCTTAGCAATCATATAAGTCATTTAACAAGAAATCATTGTTGATATTACGTAAGTGACACTTCACTCAATGGTGGGTCAACTTCACATCATGAGATGTGAAACTCAGGTGTTGTGTATTTGATCAGTCAAGACAAGTTTGATGTTGAAATGTTGCCTCGCTAGTTTTTCACTGGAAAATCATAATAAACTGCATGCATTATTGGCTAATTAATATCTTGCAAAACCTTATACTAAAATCATCAAAGCTTGTCTCACTTCATATCCTTTTTACATATACAGCCTTTTGTTCTTTATATATTCAGTTTCTGTTATCTATAATTGAGTAATTCCCTACTGGATAAATCTTCTCATTAGTAGTGTGCTGAACTTATTAAGTCTGATCTTACTGCACAAGAAATAATGCAGAAAATGGCCACTTCTCTAGTCTGATTAAAAGCACTATAGGGACATGTTCTTGTAAACCAGATGAAAATGAAAAAGTACGAATCAATGGTTCAGTGTTCTCAGAAATAGGATTATTATGGAAAATTTCCTATGGATTCTCAATGGGGTGTCAATGGGGATTCATCGGTCGTCATGGAAACTCCTGCGATACACATGAGGTTCTGAGGTGCATTTATGGGAAAGTAGGGAGTACATACAGTATAGGACCCAATGAAAATTTGTAGTATTCCCACTTAGCCTGCCGAGGATGACACGTAAAGCCCAGACTCACATGGAGCCACAGTATGTGACACAGCCCTATGACCTTCTCAGAAAACACTTAAAATGTCACGAAAGACCAATTAAAATCTATTATTTATCTTATAAACCTTTTCATATGAGACTCGTAACACATTCCGCATCTGACAGAAGAATGTAATGTGGTATTTCACATTAATGGTTAACCCATAAAATAAATAAATCTAGACCATATTCCAATGGGTAACCCATAAAGATCCAATTGAACTCTTTAAAATCTCTTATGCCGTAGCACTGTTGAATTCTCGGCTCCGTTTGGTCAGAAAATGTTGATTAATTTTCCATAACGGCAGCAATGACAATAGGTTTATTGGGGCTTTTCGATTTCTCTTTAACCTAAGCTACATTTTAAAAAAATCTTATTAACTTAAGAGAGACAAAAGGGTGGCTGCTGATGGAGCGACTGTTTATAATTGTTACAAGGTATGTGATACCAGAAACAACGTAACTATAAATGGATAAAAAAGTATGTGTTGCTCTTTAATAAATAAACAGCGTTTAGCATTAGTAAATTTCTGTGCTATAAGAGGAATATTAATGAACAAAATGAAGTGCTTTTTATCTATTTATAGTTACATTTAATGTTGTCTGTGAAACAAGTTAGTTCCTATTATCCTGTTATCACTTACGTTATAGTAGCTATAACCAGTTGTTCCCTCTCCAACCTCTGTTTCTTCTCTCTCTCGAAGACATTCCCATTGTTGGAAACTTACTGACTATTACAAAAAACACTAGAGACTCCTTCCGTAAATGTTAAATAAACCTCTCTGTTCAAAATCTTCACCATTTTAACGATGCTACATTTTTCATTGTTAAATAACAGCAAATTTTTATACTTTTTTTTTTCGATTAACCTTTTTAAAACCATACAAGTCTTTGTGAATAAATCGTTACTGTACGAAGGATAATGTATAGGAACTAGTACAAACCTGTCATTTGAATTACAGACGGTACCGCCGTCAAGGCCGTACTGTTATAGAGTTGAGGCATCATAAGTGAGATAAGTTTTTATTCACTTTGCAAAAACATATTTGGTAGTAGTTGGCATATCAGGGTTTTTTTTTTATAGTAATATGTATTGTGTCCGTATATATTAGATGCTACAAACCTTTGCGCTCTAAATATGCAAAGGCATGTGTGGTAGTTTTCAGTCCAACATTCTGCACAGTTTAATGTTTTCCTGGTTCTACTTCACCTCAATACAGAATGAGACATGTTAGTGTAAAGCGCTGTAGACTGTGGGCTAGTCAGAAACTTGAGCTGAAAACCCATTACTTTATCATACATCTATTCTAGCCTTTGGGAAAAGGCCATTTTCCTGTTCATGACATAATCACTCTCTTGGACACTTTATGAGTTGCTGAAAAAGAAAAATGACGTAATTCTTTTGTGTTTGATTTCCTCAGTAAGTCCATAATAGGTTACAAGGATTCACTGTCTTTAAGTATTCGGTTATCAGAATTCTTAGAAAAATGCTTCAATCTAGCACCTAAAAAGTGTTCTATTATTTGTCCATAGAGAATCCATAGAGGTTCTATGTATAACCTAGTCTTAGTCTCAGATGTTCTGCCCCTAATCCATGTCTGATTTTCAAGGTTTTGGATACTCAATGAGCATTTTAAAGCATGAACTGAAAAACTTTCATGAATTCATACATTTAATACAGAATGTCCACACACACTTGCATATGGGCTATGGGAAAAAGGTCTGTTGTTGTTCATTGGAAGTTTCAATCAAAAGGTCTCTTTCTCTGAAAGAAGCCACTTCTTGACCACGTTCATTCCAGAGAATCCAGATAAAACCCGAGAATCCAGATGAAACCCTGGTTTGGGCCCCTTACTTCCACTGAAGGGAAATTGTAATGCTACAGCATACGAAGACATCCTAGACAATTGTGTGCTTCCAATATTGTGACAACAGTTTGGGGAAGAACCACATGGTCAGGTGTTCACATACTTTTGGCTGTACAACTTTCAGAAAAGTTTCCAAATAAATTGCTTTTTGAAAATCTAGGACCCTTAACTCTCCGAGGAAGCCTTGAGGAGCCATTTTTACCAATTTAGATAGATAGATAGATAGATAGATAGACAGACAGACAGATAGATAGATAGATAGATAGATAGATAGATAGATAGATAATTTATCTGTCCTCAAAGAGGAAATTTGCTTCCACTGTGGGTGTGTAGAAAAACATAAACACAATAACACCATACATATTAACCATCAAAACAGTCATAGACATAGAGGGGAGAAGGGAACAAAAAGAAAACATCATGATCATACAACAAATGCCCGAGCATAAGATGGCATCACAATGGTTGATTAGCTATGTGTTTAACTCTCGTATTGCCATAGGAACAAAACTCCTACCATAGCTGGCCTTTCTGCACATGGGTAGTCTATACCTGTGGCCAGAAGGAAGGGGGTTGAAATATTGATAAAGTGGGTGGTCTGGATCATTTAAAAAATTTTGTGCATTCCGGAGCATATATGAAACGGCACAGTCCGATAAATTAGGGGTGGGAATACCAATAATCTTTCTCGCTAAATTAATTATCTTCAAGAGTTTGTTCTACCAGATTGGATGAATTTTTAAAAAGTTTTGTTTTGACATTGTTTATCTACCTAGCAGCAGTCTTGTGATTCCTGTTGACTGCATTATGATTTTTCTAGTCTTGAATTTGCTCTTTCAGACTCTCTGTTGACAGTTTATCATGTCTCATGTCTGCCTAAGTAATTTTGTCTGTCAGATGAATTATGAGACTTCACAGTATTCAGCTCTATTTTAATGTAGGAGGAGGTTGGCTTCTGGTGCTGCATTCTTGAACTCACTGTTTAATTCACTAGCCGGATGACTTTCACTGTTCATCACTCAAGTCGCGTATGACTGTCCTCCATAGGGCCAGCTTTTGGTGGCTCTGCAGATGACGATAGTGGCTGATCTGTGACTCACATGTTCTAGAGCAGTGGTTCTTAACTTTTTTGCGAGTGCAAACTTGGACTTGGTTAGAGGATGCGAGGTGGTCCTGTCATGACTCAGTAGGGCTGAGGAGAAGACACAAACTGTCTTTGACCATAATACCGGCTGTATACTTGTTTTTCACATACACTAGCGATGAAAAAACAGCCTCACAGCAATAAGTCAATGCGAATGGGAGTTTTTTTCAATGTTATGTCACCATGTTCTCGGTATTCTGCATGTGCGGATATCCAAAAATCCACCAGTGGCTTCTCTGTGAACCTCAGTGTACAATCTACAAAAAGGGATCTACAAAAAGTTAAAGGATCTACAAAAAGTTAAAATAAAAGTTTTCCTGCGACCCTCCTGTTACCAGTTCCTACCCCCCTGGGGGATTGTGACCCCCAGCTAAAAGACCCGCTGTTCTAGAGCAATGTGTAGATGTACGAGTGGTTGATGTGGCTGAAAGTTGGCTCTTGCTAGTTTATCGTTCCTTACGGAGCAGCCGCATTTTCTATGTGGATGTCTTGTTCATGTAACGTCGCTCCTTGTTGGATGGTTTTCTTCCAGGCTAGAGGCAACTTATTCCCATTTCTTCAGGTGGTTTATGAGGTTGTTTTATGTCCTCATGGACATAGCTGTCCTTCCTTTAAGTCATGGTACAGATCACATCAATGCATGCTGACACTACTTCATGAGACCTACTATAGCAAAACAATCTCTGAGATTCTTACAGTCCACCTGTCTCGGCTGGATTCTTCAGACTGCACTCGTCTTTAGGGTATAGACTTTACAGCTCTACTGCTGATAAATGCAACATTGCTCATTATCTAATGCTCTATTGGGGATTCAGAATATGATTTACCAGACTATCCAGACTAACTGCATTCATGGAACCACAGAACAGCATTTATCAGGCAAACCATGATTTTGAAAGCTTTATTTACTGCCGTTCACATTACAGAAAAATTGGATTTGTTCCAGGTGTCAAGAGACAGGTTGTGCATTGTGTCGAGCGGACGTTTGGAATTGTGGAGAAGCATTACTGCGACGCGTCCACTCGGCCAGACGAGAATCGAGTAACCTGCAATGCTGGATTATGCCTGGCCATGTGAGTACACTCATATCCACAGATGGTACTTTTGTTCTTTCTCTGTCTCTATATTCTAACAGTGTCTTTAAATTGAAAGGGGGGGGGAATCATTACACAATAATTAAAATTTTTCATTCAGTAGAAGTTGGAAACTACTCGGTGTTTCATACAAAACTTATTAACATCCGCAAAAAGAATCCACATTGCACTCAGTCTCCAGCAGCTATAATGTTGCATTGACCAAATATGAGGTTACACATATGTAACATCCATTCCGATATAAAAGATGCAGTAATGCCATTCGATGCAGGAAGAATTTCGGTGCTGGCATTCTCCCCAGGGAAAGCTTCACCCCAAAACTACTAATTTTGGGGTGCCAATGATCAGTGTTTTTCAGAAAATATTGCACTAATTATGAATATAAATAGTGTCTTAAAATTAAACTATACAGTAACTCAACCCTGTATGTTTTAAACCCAAAATATCACTCATTGCATGTTCTTTTCATTTTCCCTCATTTTTCATGAAGGTTACACTAGTAATTCTGGAGTGTATAATATCATAACCAAGCATAAAGATGAGTAGATGAGCATCTTTGGCTGACAAAATTCCAATCATGAGCTCGGAAACTTAACCACTGCCCTACTTCTCATGATGCTTAGAGGCAGCAGATGGATTTTAAGGTTTCTCTTGGCTCACCAGGGTTCGAATTGCTCTGATATTGCAGATGGTGGACTGGAGAATGGCAGAAGTGCTCAACAAGCTGTGGGGGATCAGGCCTGACTAAGAGAACAGTGGTGTGTATTCGGAGTTTAGGAATGGATAAACACGAAGCCCTTCTGCCATCTGAATGCCAGCACTTGCCTAGGCCTGAGTCAATCTCCCACTGCAACATACACATTTCCTGTCCTGCTGACTGGACGACAGGAAACTGGTCAGAGGTAAGATTTCCTCTGGTGTAGGGAGCAGTGCGATAGGTTTTCTGGAATTAGATTTAGTTTTTGCTCTATGCCAAGTGGTGTTCTTGAGCGGTGCAAGAGTAAAATGTTCGTCCTGTCATTTGGAGATCGAGATGAGGCAACAGCCATCCTTGGCCAAGAGAGTCCAAGAGAGCAAAATTGGCTGTACTTTCTTGGTGGGAGGGGTGGCATACTTTCTCCCCTGTAAATCACATCGAAATTAGCCAATCTTGGGCGTTTGTGAGTTCATGTATGCGGAAAAGGGTAGATAGCGCTTTCCTGCGACTGTGTTGCAGCAGTTCGAAAAGATGTTTTTTGGCTGGCTTCACTTGACTTGAAGGAAGCACATGTAAGTCTTTTTAGTGGATGGAAATTGGCCAAGACCAAATTAAGGGGGTGATTGCAACAAATCTGACAGTATTTACATGCATGTCATGAGGCAATCAGTAATTTGATTTATTTTCGTAATTACTCATTGCAGAGGTATGGAGAGTAGCCAAAAATATGTTATTGAATTGTTCAGCCATATAGCATGTAGAAATATAGATTTTTGTTTAACACCATGCTCAAACACAGTTAGGCTATTTATGTTCTCTACACATGGTAAAACATTATGGCATTTTTCTATCCACACCTTTGGTATTTAGATACAGAAAAAAGTAGTCGTCATAATGAATCATGATTGTGATCACATTGAATATTCTGTATCCTTTAAACACATTTCAGCCTGTATTCCCTACAACTGTAGCGTAATGATCAAAATCCCTCCTATCCGGTGTCACCCAGAACAGGATGGGTTCCCTTTCGAGTCTGGTTCTTCTCAAGGTTTCTTCCGCATGCTGTCACGATGAGCTTTTTTTTTGCCACTGTCTGGATTTTTGCGTGGATTTTACTGTATAAAAATATACTATTCACATAAAATCGAATGAATCTGAATAAAAAAGGGATGAACATAAACTAATGTAATGAAGTCAAAGTACACTTTTTAAAGCAACCTTTAAAGTACTTTTAATGGCCAAGCTGAACTTCTACAACTCAAAAGCCGAGAAGGATCAGTTTGAGAGGAACAGTCTGATTGCAATTTGAGGAATCAGCCTAAAGCACAATTTTTTACAAAGCACCCACTGTTTTACTTCAGCATCCCCTGACCCTCTTTTATTATATCCATGACTATGAGTGACATTTAGCTGTATGCTTCGCTCCCACAAATGAATTTACTCGGGTCAAAAAGCTATTTTGAATATGAAATAATTTTAGATCCTTCATGAGTGAAATAGTATTAGTCCCGTGACTGTCATTTGACTGATCTCAGTGTGTCTGTGATCTGCAGTGCTCTGTGAGCTGCTCGACTGGCGTGCAGACACGTGAGGTGACGTGTAGCTGGAACACCATGGTTGACTGTGATCCTCGAGCCAAGCCTGCTTCTATCAAGCCATGCAACGTTCAAGATTGCCCCACAAACACGGAGAGTGACTGGTCTGGAAGTGGCTCGTCGAGCAGAGAAGTTTTCAACGAGATAAACTCGATACTTAAACACAACCACTTACCAAAAACAGCCAAGGAAGCAACAAAAGTTCAGCCACGAGGAGGCGATACTCTCAACAGCATAATCGAGGGCGACTTCTCGTTTCACAATCAAATTGAAACGGACAAGTCAATCAAAAACCACGTTGTAGTGGATGACTTTTACTATGATTACAACTTCATAAAGTTTCACGAGGATCTCTCATATGATTTCGACGGTGCATCAGATTACTCAGGAATTCATTTGAAGCAGGAACCCAAACCCAGTCTTAACACAGTTTACAGGGAAGGAGCAAATCCTTCCACAGCTACCTCATTTGCAAGCCATACTATGGTCCCACCAACTGCCTCCACTTCCAAGAGCCCTCGTTTTGATCAACCGGATGAGAGTGTCTCAGAAGAAGATCTAGGTCTTTCAGAGGACTACTTCCTACCTGTTGGTACAACAGCCAAGCCACGCTCTACCATCACCCGATTCTCTCAGAAATGGAAGGACTTAGAGGTCCCAACTCAGGACTTTGACACTATACAGAGCCTGTTACCAACGGATGAGGTACCAGCTGAGGGAATACTAACATCACATGATGCCATATCAAACATTAATACAAGATCTGAGCCTGATAATGATTATTACAGAGAGATTCAGACAGACAATAATGCAACTGAGATGCCTGAAAGTCAAAAATACAATAAGGGTGTGACAAAAAGTGATGGAGAGGGTGAGGACTTGCTTGGTCAAGGGGGTACAAACCAACAGGAACAGCCAACATGGCAAGATCTCCATGCTTATGAGGATACATATAAGTGGAATATGGTTCAGACTGTGTTACCACTAAGTACAACCGTGGAACCATTGACTTCCCGATTGAATGTTGACATTGGTACAAAGGTTGAAACGCCCATAGAACCAGGTTCAAACCTAGTGCACAGGAGGATCACAACTCCGGCCCCTTTGCCTGCCTGGACAGAGATCAGTTACAATAAGTTCACTGCTCCTTCATTGCCATGGTTCAAAGAATACACATCCCCTGTTCCCTCAGCATATCCATCTCAGGGTCCTAACAGTCAGCCTCAAGCCACCACTGAGCCTGTTATAGTCCCCCTGCTCCCATCTGCCTCAAATGCCTTCTGGATCACCAGCAACTGGAGCTCTGTGAGTAGTCCATCCCTTCATAATTGTGGACCTGAAATGCTGAATATCTAAACTTGAAAATATCCTAACTCATAAGGAGATAAGTGAACCATTCATATTATTCTAATCCCAGTTATTGTCATAATGGACTACAGGCCATGTCTATGTAAGGAATAAAACATGACTGGTATTATAGGAATACATAACAGAGTTACTGATTATTGTCAACATCAACACATCCAAAAATGTTTTGCTCATTTCATACCATAGCCATTTTATGTATTTAGGGAAGGCACGTTGTACTTTTCATTCATTTATAGTTATGGTTAATGCTGTGAAACAAAGTCACTCATTCCCTGAATAAGCTTGCTTATTACCGCAGTCTCCTCTATCATTAGACTTACCTCTGTTACAACGTGTTATAAGCTCTGACACTAGAGACTCCTTTGTTAATTAAAGTTTTCCTTCTGACCAATCAGAATCGAGAATTCAGCAAGGCTGTAGTACTTCCTATAGATCATGCAAATACTTGAAGGAAGGCCATATGGTTTTGCATTACGTCATCTTCTTTAGGATTTACCCACAATGCTCTTGTGTTGCAGTGTTCCACCAGCTGTGGGCTTGGTGCCATTTGGAGGTCGGTGCACTGCAGCACGGGGAATGACTCTGACTGTGATATGGCGAAGAGGCCATTACCGGCACGACGCTGCCACCTCAGGCCATGTGCCATATGGAAGGCAGGAGAGTGGAGCAAGGTGAGGTTACATACAAGTATAGTGCATTTCTGAACCACAGCGATGTCTGATAATGCTGTGCAGATAGTGATCCTGCTGTAATAAATGGAGTTTCTGTCTATCTGGTTTATATAAATTTAAATGCTTAAAAAAATGATGCTTTTTTTTGATGGTGTTTTTAATATACAAATTTACATAAACCAGATGGACAGAAACTCCATTTATTACAGCAGGATCACAATCTGTACAGCATTATCAAACATTGCTGTGGTTCAGAAATAAATAAATAAACAGTTGGGTTTTTTTAATTGCTGCTAAATTACTGATTTACCAACAAAGCCAGCATGGCCCCAAGGCACAGATAGATAATGATGACACTTATTATTGCATCTTGTCACACCCTATTTAGAGTGTTTGCATTATAACTTGACTGAAACACAAAACGATTTGCTTTTTTTGCTGCCATTCCATAAATATAACTACAATTTGTGAAACCCTAGAATGAAAACATGCCTACAGACACTAGAACAGAATCTGTCAACTGTCAGTGGATCAGAGACATTTCAAAAGGCGTATCACAAGCCAATTTGGCACAAATTGATTACCCTAGTGTGTTCACCTGTTCTGTGTCTCACCTTGATTAGTTTGGTTATTTCTGTGCTCTTCGTTTCTGTTACAAATTGTGAAGTCTTAATGTACTTTTTGAATTCAGTGGTTCTGTGAGTTCGGGTTCTGACTCTCGCGTCTTGTTTGTGTGCTGATTTATGGATTATCCTGTGTTAAGCCTGCCTGTTTGTATTTTGATCAATACTATAAACACTGATTGCGATTTTTGGATTCACCACACAGCACCAATGTGTTGCTCCATCATACCATCATACCAATTTATACCATCTACTAGAAATCTTTATAGAGGCAATACTGTAAAGACCTGACTGAGAATAGAGC
>JANDJT010000002.1:5150506-5161085 GCA_024331685.1 Stegophilus panzeri
TTCATGTGGATGTTACTTTGACACGTACCACCTACCTAAACGTTTTTGCAGACCAAGTACACCCCTTCGCAACACTACTCCCTTATAGTAGTGGACTCTTTTAGCAGCATAATGCATCCTACCACACTGCACAAATTGTTCAGGAACGGTTTGAGGAACAGGACAAAGAGTTCAAGGTGTTGACTCGACCTCCAAATTTCCCAGATCTCAATCCGATCATGCATCTGTGGGAAGTGCTGGACAAACAAAAGTCCGATCCATGGAGGCCCTACCTCACAACTCACAGGACTTAAAGGATCTACTGCTAACGTTTTGGTGGCAGATACCACGGCACACCTTCAGCGGTCTTGTGCAGTCGATGAGTCAGAACTGTTTTGGTGGCACAAGGAGGACCTACACAATATTAGGCAGGTGGATTTAATGTTATGGCTGATCAGTGTATATTTACTTACATGACCATTTTGTACCAAGTTCAGTTTGTGCAGTACAAACATCTGGCACAAATACACAAAAAATAATGAGGCAGAGAGATGCTCTGAAGTCAAATCTGAGCAATCAGTTTGGTGAGTCATGGTGGGTGTTGATTAGACTCTGTAACAAAACCAGGCTTTAATTCAGAGAGCTGCGTTTAATCCCTCTCCATGTCATCGTCCCTCTGGAGCTTTGTGTGCTCCGGCTTCTATCATGCGGTGAGTACACACACCGCTCAGCACGAACCAGGTTGCATAGTTGCATAGATACACTGTGTGTGTGTGTGTGTGTGTTTGTGTGTGAACTTCAGCTTTTAATTAGACCTGCTCTTTGATCAGTGCAAAATCCTCCCTCAGGGAAACTTGTCATGTGGATATATTTTATGTAACACAATCATTTTCGATGCTTAAAAATATTACTAATAGATCCATGCAAATTGGTTAACAATAAAGTGTGTGCTGTGTTTTGGCAGTGCTCAGTGTCCTGTGGTGGAGGCGTACAGCACCGTCTGGTCAAGTGTGTGAACACAAAGGCAGAGCTGGAAGAGGAAGAGGAGAAGGACAAGGAAGCCCAGTGTGATCACGAGCCCTGGCCAGAGAACACACGCCAGTGTAACCTTCAGGACTGCGATAGCGCCTCGTCTGGTGAGTGATGCACTGTATTATCAGCTAGCTATAAAATCATTGCACTCAACTCAATATATTCAGTCAATACTACCAGGGGTCTTTTTATATTTTATTTCTGAAATGGCTCCTATATACATATATTGTTTATTACTATCATCATCACAGTCCAGTTAAAAATGTTAATGTGTTCACGGGTACTTTAATGAAGTAGCACGCATATATATATATATATATATATATATATATATTATTTTTTTTTTTTTGCATACCTCATTTCCCTTCTGTGTTACAGTTTCTAGAAGCTATCACTGATCCATATTTCCGTTGAAGCAAAATACCTCCATGCAGCTTTCATTTACATTTAAAGCAGGTGATAATAATACAGTGATATACCGTGGTCTACTTTTACCTAACCGCTCTGTGTGAAATGATTGCATTTTATTGGAATGCAAATCCTCAGACAGCGGAGCAAAAACCAATTTAGGAAATCAGGAAATGGCTGAACTGTTTCTAATATCATTCAGTTCATTTACACTGTTTCAATACAGCACTCATTACGCTGATGGAATTTTTATTAGAAAGTTGAACGTTACAATGATTACAATCAACAAAGTTTCTGAGTCTACAGAAAACTTTTAAGGTAAATGAAAGGTTGTTGGGCTGTTAGGATAAATGAGAGGTGCTGCACTTGGCTTTGTACATGAGTGTCAGACAAAGTGTGTTTTCTTACCATGGTCATCTCAAGCTGTCATCACAGGCAGTGGGCAAACCTTGGAGTGCTTTAAAAAGTCATATTGTATTTTGTATTGCGTACTCTGGAAGGCTTTTAACGTTATACGGACACACAGACTGCTTCTAGCTTGTTTTCTTCCTGTTATCTGTAAATGCCATCTGAAGCTACTTTGACAAATACCTGTGACATCACCAGATGTTGGGATTCTTCCTTGTGTTTCTTCTTTATTACAGCTGTCATCACTTCCTGCTTGTTCTTGGGGTGTTTTACGTGCAGTTTTGTCTACAGCAAGTGAAATGCATGCTTATTTGGAGTCGGGTCAGGTGATTGACTTGGCCATTGCAGAGCGTCTCACTACTTTGCCTTAAAAATGTTTTCAACGTATATGTCGGGTTCATCTGCAGTGTGAAGCGCCGCCTAATGAGTTCTGATGCATTTTGGCTGAAGCAGATAATATAGCCCTATACACTTCCGAATACGTCTGGCTGCTTATGTCAGCAGTCACGTCAGCTATAAATACAAGGGAACTAGTTCCATTGGTATCCATACATTCCCATGCCATAAGATAAGGCGGTATGCTTTTGATCATGAGCCGTTCATTCATCACCCAGATAAAGATGGGTTCCCTTTTGAGTTTGGTTCCACACAAGGTTTCTTCCTTATATCATCTCAGATATAAGATGTTTTTGACTACATCTGGTCTTCTTGTTTCTGAGGCTTACCAATGATTTACATCTTGTACTTATGCACATCTGTACATAAGTACATCTTGCACATCTTGAACTTATACAGGATTTACATCTTGTACTTGTACCGCATATGCTTACCTCCTGAAGGGTGTTCTTGATCTGGCCAATTTGTGTGACCCTGGTGTTCCTGAGCTCACTAGTGCATTCTTTCTTTTTAAAAAATGTACCAAATCGTTGAATTGGCCATACCTATTGTTTTTCTTATCTCTCAGATGGATTTGTTTAGATTTTTCAGCCTAATGATGGCTTGCTTCACTGGTAGCGACAGTTTTGGCTTTTGAAATGCAAAAGCCACACTAGAAATCAACTCTAGATCTTTTATCTGCTTACTTGTAAGTGAAATAATGAGAGAATAACACACACCTGGCCATGGCACAGCTGAGTAGTTCCAGCAGTTGTCCGATTACTTTTGGTCCCTTAAAAAACGAAGGGGAACACATATGAAAAGTGCACCACTTAATCAATTTGGATGTAAATACCCTTCAATTAAAGCTGAAAGTCTTAGGTTCAGCTCCACTATACTGTGGTAGATAGCTAAAATAACTAACTTGGTCAATGTGTAAATATTTATGGGTCAGACTGTATAGGTTTTTCCAGGCTGACACACACACACACACAGACATTGTAGCCATTTATAGTAACAATTTATACAGAACCGATGCGTTTCATTTTGCCTTTGGTTTAATTAAATAATCACATCTGTCTCAGCTGTCTCTGATTCATGTGTTGTTTTCACTCTTCGGTGAGTCAGTAGCTATAATGGACACTGCTGTGTGAGCCCAAAACACTGCTCGTCATATACTCAAAGACAGTCATGAAAAAAGTCATTCAGAAATCTGAAAAGAATCTGCAACCCTTTGGTTCACAGAATAGAAGCAAGTCCGAGGGGCCAGTTTATGATTTGGGACTCCTAGCTACAGCTATACAGGAGAAAACTATGCGCTGTGCTTTTTAAAAAAAAAAATTTATTTAAAGCCAAAACCAAACATGAACAAAATTCACCCAGTGGAAAGGGCAAGTCAGTGAACGGGAAAGTGCACTGGAGATGAAAGATGCTGGTTTTTTACTTTTACTTTTTGCCAACTTTATGTGAACTTTGACCTGTGAGTTCACAAAACTGTCTATAGAAAACAAAAGGGTGAATATTTTTCATTTCTGTGTCGACAGACAGGTGGCTCAATCATAAAAATGTAGCTTACATCTGCTGTACGTCAGCATTTAAAATTTCATATCACATAGGCATACTTTATCATTTTCTATTTCATATATTGAGCTATGGGGGCATGGTTAGCATGTTTGACTTGCACCCCCAGGGTTGGGGGTTCGAATCCCGCCTCTGCCATGTGTGCCCGTGTTCTCCCCGTGTTTCGGAGGTTTCATCCATGCACTCCAGTTTCCTCCACCAGTCCAAAGATATGTGTTGTAGGCTGATTGGCATTTCCAAATTGTCTGTAGTGTGTGAATGTGTGTGTGATTGTGCCATGCAATGGGCTGGAACACCGTCCAGGGTGTCCACTGCCTTGTACCCAGAGTTCCCTGGGATAGCCTCCAGGCTCCCCCGCAACCTTGTGTAGGATAAGTGGTATGGAAAATGGATGGATGGATATTGATCTATATTGTTTTCCTGTGTTATTTGATTTGTTTGATGTTTTCTTTCCATTCAAGTAATAAAAGTGGATTCCTGTTCTTGGCTGAGAGGAGCTGAACCTCAAGGTTGAATGTGTTTTGCATGCTTTTCTACTCATCACAGTTGTAAAGAGCGGATATTTGAGTTACTGTAGACTTCCTGTCAGCTCAAACCAGTCTGCCCATTCTCCCCTGACCTTTCTCATCAACAAGGTGTTTCCATAAGCAAAACCACCGCTCACTGTATGTATGTTGTTTTTTGATACCTTTCTATGTAAAGGTTGTGTGTGGAAAAACCCAGCAGTTTCAGAAATACTCAAACCCCCCCTGTTTATATGTTTGTTGTGAATATGAACTGATGCTCTTAGTCTATATCTGCATGCTTTGCACTTGTATATGTATTGAGCTCCTGCCTCATGATTGGCTGATTATCCAATCACATGAATGAGCTGACCAGTGTTCTTAATAAATGGTCCATGAGCACATACTTCTTGTTCATACTTAATTATTATGTGCGACATTAGGGATGGAGAGCACTTGGACTGTTCAAGCACTTACAGTATGTTCATTTTGTAACAGCTGTATAAAATAAGCTTATACACTCCTCTGCTCGTTGCTTATATACCCAAATATTTCAGTTCAACACCACATATTTGATCAGTTATGCTGTTGACATCCCATCCACTGAAATACTCTAGGGGTTTTTGTGGTAAAATTCAGTTGTTTTTTTTATTCCTGCTAGGAGTTTCTTGTTAACAATGTTGGCACTCTGTAAATAATACAAATCCCTGCTGCATTCCTCTATCAGACACCATCAGCAAGTGTGCCTCACAACATGCAGATGTCTCGACATGGCTGTTATTCCTACAAGCCCTGAGAAAAATTGGTTTGTCTCTGTGTGATAAAGACAGCCCTATGAACTGTGATGCTGTGTAAATATACTTTACGTTCCACACAGGCTTTGCGTAAGATCAGTAACCAGTGACTTTTCATGTGATAATTCTCCAGGGTTCATTTTAAATTGATTATTATCATTTTTTCTATTTTTCTTTCCCTAAATGTTTACTTTCTAAAATTCATTTTATAACACGTGATATTTACCGTGCGGATCTTTCTAGTAAAATGATGGTAGTAAGTAGTATTATTTTTCATTGGTTGCCATGATAATGAGTCTTTATTGGTCATATATACATTAGAGTACAGTGAAATTCTTTTCTTCACATACCCCAGCATGGGGTCAGCCATGATAGAGCACCCGTGGAGCGGAGAGGGTTAAGGGCCTTGCTCAAGGGCCCAACAGTGGCAGCTTGGCAGTTCTGGGGCTTGAACCCCCGACCTTCCATTCAGTAACCCAGAGCCTTTACTGCTAAGCCACCACCGCCCCATGTTTGGCCAATCATAACTGTTTCTCCCGCTAGACTTGAACAAGTCATTGGCTGAGATTATATCTGTGTAGAAAAAGAAATCCAACTGATAAACTAAATGACCAATGATCAAATAAATGACTAAATGAATATTACAGAGCTGGAATTTAAAGTTCTGTTTTTTTTAATACCGTTGCTGTTGCTCCTTCTTTGTTTCCTTTGCTTCGTTTGAATCAATAAATGAATCATTTTGCTATTCTTTAACGTACAGCGGAGGTCCTGTGTAGAGTGTAATGTCTTAAACAGTTTTGATCAGACTTGTACAGCTGTACAGCTGTGCAAAAGATGTGCAGCTGTGCAGACTTGTACAGCTGTGCAAAAGATTTCAGTTTTAACTTGGCATCATTGTTTATATTTTCTATAGGAATGCTGAATGATTAAGTAGAACCACCTAAGAAATCAGTCTCCATCATCTTTCTTCATTGCCACAGAGATGATTTTATCAGGCGGCAAAGACAGACAGGTGGTCAGGCAAAAATCCCAAATCAGCCCAGATCAAAAACCATGAACAAGAACGCTGAGACAAAGGTTTGGTACATCTGATGTAAAAACCCAGGGCTGAGTAGATACTTCACAAAAAAAACTGAGCATATGGTAATTGAGTCCAGGCGCGTGTACCAGATCAGTAATCTGGTGACTATGGATGTGACATTAAACGAGATGTTTGGGTGTTTGTAGTACGCGGCAGACATATTTTTAGGCCACGCTGTGTTCTGCGTGACGGAGCTCGACGCTGATTCCGGCGTTGACGTGACAGATTTTTTGTACACCACTGCCATTTCAGTTATTTTTCTGGCTGTGTTTAGGCTTGCTCAGAAACTTTATATCTCCTGACATCTGATTATTTCATAGTACACATAAAGAATGACTCGTTCTGGCTCCAGGGTTGCACTTAATGAAACCTGTAATTAGGCACCCATTTAAGCGGCCTAATTTTTGCAGCGCAAACATGCATTTAAACAGGCAGTTAAACCCAGTATTCAAGGAGTGACTTGTAACATCCTATAACAGCTCAACGTCCAGTTGATTTTTCTTTTAAATATACAAACGGTTGACAAATGAAAAGAAAATGGCGGCTCCTGTCGTGCTGTGATTGACATTTATTTATATTGCTGGCATGATTTGGAATACAATCTTCACAATCAATACAGTGTTTTTTTCTGACTGATTACCTTTATCATATGAAGAAACAGTCCTGATGGGTGTGGCCTCTTCCGGAATAACCCCGCCCCCCCATCCATAGGGCACGATGGCTTACTGTATGTTTTTGATGAGGATGAAAATGATGTAACTCATACAGTATGTTATGGCATTCACACTTAGCAGATCTCAGTTCAAGTGAACACTTATGAGGGATTTTGGAGTGACGTGTTAGACAGTGCTGTCCACCACCACCATCATCAAAACACCAACTGAAGGAATATTTTTTAAGGAATGCTCTTCATCACTGCAGTAGGAGAATTGGATATCTCCTATTGGCATATAAACAAAACAAACATCATAATTACGTTTTTAAGAGAGTATTTTTTTAATGGTCAAAATATTAGGAACAGTGAAAAAACTCACATTAAATAGCACAGCAAACGTTTTAAGCTAATATTTTTGAGGTGTCCAAAAGTATATGGACACCTAGGAAAACAGCCTGGAGCTCATTAGCTTTATGCCAAAAAGGATGCAAAAAGGGAGGCAGTGGTGGCTTGGTGGTTAAGGCTCTGGGTTACTGATTGGAAGGTCGGGGATTCAAGCCCTAGCATGAATCATGGCTGACCCTGTGTGATGATCCCAGCTTTCTGACATGCTGGGGTATGCAAAGAAAAGAATTTCACTGTGCTGTAATGTATATGTGATCAATAAAGCCTCATTATCATATGTCACACTTGCTGAGGAATCACTATTTGCTCACACCTTGCTTTTAGGCCATTTTGAATGAAGTATCGTCATTACGGGAGAGCTGTGCAGCCTCACATCCTTCATAGATAGTGAAGGAAACACTTCCATAAAATATATTCGCAGGAGCTTTGTAGTATTGTCTAATTTCCTGAAGTGATGCATACCTATTGTTTCATGCATCTGCCCGGGAGCCTGTTTCCTTTTGTTAATACTCGATAAGTGTATACACTTTTTTTTTTTTTTTTTCTTTTACACTTTTTTTCTGATAAAGACGGTGTTTTTCCCCCATGGCTATTAATAGCATTGTTTTTCTCTTATTTGATAACAGTCGTTGAGCTGGACGTATTCTTAAGAAGCCACATCTTGACGTTGTGATCTTTCTAATTTCCATCTTATATTCACTACACAATTTCTATCTAAGGTTTTGCAGAAATATATTACCCACCAGCTCTGTTCTTTTTTTTCTTTCTTTCTTTTTAAATAAGAAATAAAACACTTGTGGTCATGCTGTTATAAGAAAATAATGTAGAACATTATAGATTATAGGAAATACTATGTACAACAATGTGGTGTGATGCAAACCGACATGAAGTAGAACTCATAACAGTTCATATACTGTATAAGCTTGGGCTTTTATTTAGGAGTTGTTATATCAATATTAATGTGTTTGGCATCTGCAATTTTGGAGCTTATTTTGTGTTTCAAATGGAGTAGAGTGATACAATAACGATTCCTTTGAGAGATGCCGGCCTGTACTTGTCACACACTTCACGAAAACCGACCCTACAGTGAAGGGCTATCTCTGGAATGACAAATAGTCACTTTTCACTTCCTAACAATGTTTTTGTCAGTTCTGTTTGAGTAATATCCTCCTTAGAGGATCCAGATTACATTCTGATGTTGATGTAGATTTTTTTTATTTTAAAATTTATTTTCTAATATCAATCTCATAAGGCACCAATCTGCCCTTTCCAGCCTATTTCAATTTTAATGTCCAGTTCTGTTGGGGAATGTAATACAAGGCCAAGAATAAACACAAGGGGAACTTCATATATCCTGCTGGTTCGGCCTTTCCTGCAGGATGTGTGTGAGAGGGTGTATGTTTGGGGGGGAGGGGGATGGGTGGATGGGGTGCACAAGAGATGGAGATAAATGACCTGTGTGGATGGCTGAAGGTCAAGGGACTTTGTTTTTTTTTCTCAGAGTGGAATAAATGATGCAAATGCAGGAAGTGTGTGTGTGTGTGTGTGTGTGTGTGTGTGTGTGTGTGTGTGTGTGTGTTTATGTGCATTTTATGTGAAAATCTCGTTCACACACTCCAGTACTTTCCTACATCCACAGCTATCATTCTCCTTGCTGCAAGGACAGGAGGATTCAAGGGTATACTGTTCTGTCAAAAGACAGATATCATCTACCTTGTACAATTATCTTTGGTTTTTTTCCCTCATCACATTTGAATTAAGAATTAGCATAAAGCCCTTGTGCATCTAATATGGAGCCTTCTTTCTTTCTTTCTTTCTTTCTTTCTTTCTTTCTTTCCTTCTTTGGTAATGCTGATCATCAGAGAGTGTTTAATGGTACAGTGTCATAGTTTCAATATTTACAACACTACACAAGTACTCTGGATATTCTTAAAAAGAAAAACACTGAAACGTGTGAAAAGTTTGTAATTGTCGCAAGCAAGGAATAACACTAAAAGTTGATTGTTTTCCTATTACACCACTTCCTGAGTTGTATTACTCTTATACTACAGAGTTCATCAAAGCTACTCATTTTTATTTATTAATGGACATTATGCAGTATCTTCCTTTTTATCCATTTATATTTGAATGAAAACAAGTTCGTTTCTGTTGTCTTTTACACTGACCATAACATTAAAACCACTGACAGGTGAAGTTGATTATCTCCTTAAAAGGTGTGGGATATATTAGACAGCAAGTGAACAGTCAGTTCTTGAAGTTGATGTGTTGGAAGCAGGAAAAATGGGCAAGTGTAAGGATCTGAGAGACTTGACAATATCTGACAAGGGCCAATTGTGATGTCTAGACGACTGGGTCTGAGCATCTCCAAAACGGGAGGTCTTGTGGGGTGTTCTCGGTATGCAGTGGTTAGTACCTACCAAAAGTGGTCCAAGGAAGGACAACTGGAGAACCTGTGACAGGGTCATGGACACCCAAGACTCATTGATGCTTATCGGGAGCGAGCACTAGCCCGTCTGGTCCGATCCCAAAGAAGAGCTACTAGAGCGCAAATTGCTGAAAAAGTTAATGCTGGCTCTGATAGAAAGGTGTCAGAACACACAGTGCATCATGGCTTATTGTGTACAGGGCAGCGTAGCCACAGACCGGTCAGAGTGCCCATACTGACCCCTGTCCACCTCTGAAAGCACCTACAATGGGCACATGAGCATCAGAACTGGACCATGGAGCAATGGAAGAAGGTGGCCTGGTCTGATGAATCACGTTCTCTGTTACATCATGTGGACGGCCGGGTGCATGTGCATCACCAGGGGTATAACCCGGCCTGGGCATTATGGGCTGTAGCCCTGAAGATTTTTTCTTTAGCCCTAACTAATTCTCCACTGGGAAACGAAGCCGGCAGTGTTGTAATCTTCAGTGCACGGAGTGTTGTATTTTATCTTCAGTGAACTGAGGCAAGACTAATCAGACAGGGTTTACAGGAAATACTCATGTCTTATTGGCTGACAGGTCTCAAGTCTGCCAAACGCTAGCACACAGTCAGTCAGTGTGAGTGAAAAATGGGTATACACCGAGCTACACAAGATTCAGCAGGTGGATTTAATGTTATGGCTGATCGGTGTATGTTGTTGCATCTATAAAGAGTCATTGCCTCATCATCCTCTCTTTATTCTCTCTCTCTCTCTCTCTCTCTGTTCAAAATGAATTTGGAAGTGGTTTTTATTTTAATTACCTATTTATTTATCTATCTATTTATTTATTTATTTATTTTTCTTTTAGTGTCATTTGAAATGACTCTGTGGGACCGTAATAGGTCATTGTAGTTTTAAAAGCATGTAAATAAAAGGCTTTTGAAATTCAA
>JANDJT010000002.1:5164604-5175262 GCA_024331685.1 Stegophilus panzeri
TGATATATCGCTTTGCTTGTATTTTCTCATTTGTAAGTCGCTTTGGATAAAAGCGTCTGCTAAATGAATACATGTAATGTAATGTAATGTAAAAACAAGATCAGGCAGCGGTTAACAATGAATAATATTTTTAAGTTGCATTTAAATGTGCTGGTATTCTTAGTATTTATGCTTTACAGGAATATGTCAGGCCAGGTCTCTTTCACAAAAGACCTCTGGATTTAGTGCTAAACGTACAGATTAAACAAACACAACCTTCTTTTTTTTCTTCCAAGCGCTTTGCCAAAAACCGCCAGTGTAGTGAACTGAGGTGGAATGCAGTTCACTTCAGGTCTTGCAGCTGGAGTTTGGCCCTCTTTGTGTAGTGAGGTCACTGCTGAGGGTCCAGCAAACTTCTAGACTGTTTCAGTCTGCTTAATACATCAGTTTGCAAACCTTATCCAGAATTATCATGCGTTTCAGAAGAAAGTGTTGCAATCCCCGCTCTGTGCTGTTTCTGGGGTTTTTCCTTTTTGATCATTTAGATTATAATACAGATACTAAATCATCCTGCATGCAGGTAGAACGTGGAGATTCACCTGCAACACATTCCACCTACTGAAATCAATTCAAACTGGTGCTATGATGATAAATGTATATAAATGTGTAGGATTTTATGTAAAAAGATTCCTTTCAGGAGCTATATTGTATGGAATAACCTGAAATTGTGCCAGAAAGGGTGTGTATTGTTATGAAAAATAAGCAACGGCTAGGTGGTGTTATGTGTCCTGCGTAAAGTGGAGTTATTGTTACTGTTGATTATATTTTATTACAGCATGCTCTGAAGTGTTTTATTCCTCTTAAACTACAACAATTTGCCAAAGCTAGAGCTTGTTAAATTCATTAAAGAATGATGTGTCATACTTTTTCTCCATTTATAATTACATTTCCAGTTAAATATCCCGTTATCGCTTACATTATAACAGCTGTAGTAGACATTCTCTTGTCTTCAGTTTCAGAACATTTGGACCTCGAGTTTTAGACCATGCTTTAGTGTAGTACAGCTCTTGTGCTTCACATTTCTGCAGAAAAAAAGGCTTTTTTTACGCGTAACACCCTTCAAAATGATTTCTTTAAGACGTCCTCTCACAGCTGGAGCATCGAATCTTCTTTTTCTTTCTTTCTAGGTCATTCTTGCTCTTTCTTTTCCTGTCTCTTCTGTTTTTCCTTTTCGTTCCTTTTTATTCCTTTCTTTCTGACCTTTTCTTTCTTTCTTTCTTTCTTTCTTGGCCATTCTAGCTCTTTACTTTTATTTCTCTTCCTGTTTTTCCCGTTCTTTCTTGGTCATTCATGCTCTTTCTTTTTTCTAGATCTTCCTGTTTTTCCTTTTCTTTCCTTTTTGTTCCTTTCTTTCCTTTTTTTCTTTCTTTCTTTCAAGGTCATTCTTGTCTTTCTTTTCCTTTCTCTTCCTGTTTTGGCTTTCATTCCCTTTTTATTCCTTTCTTTCTTTCTTTCTTTCTTGGTCATTCTTGCTTTTTTTTTCTTCCTGTTTTTCCTTTTCTTTCTTTCTGTCTTTTTTCTATTTCTATTTCCTTTCTTACTGTCATTATTGCTATTTCTTTCTTATCATCCTGTTTTTTTTCCTGTCTGTCATGCCAGCTATAACAGCTATAAACAGATATTCTCTCACCATCCTCTCTCTCTCTCTCTCTCTCTCTCTCTCTCTCTCTCTCTCTCTCTCTCTCTGTGAAAGTTAATGACACTTTGTCCTCTTACAACAAAAGAAAACCCAGAAAGCAGAAAGACCTCTGTCCTCAAGAAATTCCCAGAAAACTTAAAGGTACAGCTTTTCTGATACTGGAGACTCCTTCCATAAATGCTAAAAAAATGTCTCCTCACAGAAAACGTCACCAAGGTTACACATGTGTGTAAGCTGTTACTATAAGAAACAACAACCTCAGAATTTCTATGATAGAAAATTCATAATTCAACAGCACTGTGGTAAGGAACCATATTTTTGCTGTTTCCTCAGTGGGTTCATGGATAACAAATGGAAAAGATTTCTTTAATTTTACAATTCACATCCACTGACAATTCTGTCACACCACTAAGAAAGTAATGAAGATTCAAAGACCCTGTGCCCTCGTCTGTCCCGCTCTGCAAGAGACACACACACAAAAAAATGTTATTCCTTTTTATTTATCTCCAGGTGCTGAGAACCTTCAGTTTTACATGTTACACATGTAGTGACACAGGAACGTACCTGAGGCATACACTGACTTTTAATTTCTGCATATATAGTGTAGGTTCTCCTTGTGTCGCCAAAACAGCTCTGACCCATCTCAGCATGGACTCCACAAGATCTCTGAAGGTGTCCTGTGGTATCTGGCACCTAGACGATGTGGGGCCTCCATGGATTGGTGTTGTTTGTCCAGCACATCCCACAGATGCACGATTGGATTGAGATCTGGGGAATTTGGAGGCCGAGTCAACACCTTGAACTCTTTGTCATGATCATCAAATGATTCCTGAACAATTTTTGCAGTGTGTCAGGGAGCATTATCCTGCTGAAACACACCACTGACATTAGGGAATACCGTTGCCATGAAGGATTGTACTTGGTCTGCAACGATGTTTAGGTAGGTGGTATGTGTCAAAGTAAGATCCACATGAATGCCAGGACATAAGGTTTCCCAGCAGAACATTGCCCAGAGCATCACACTGCCTCTGCTGACATGCCTTCTTCCCATAGTGCATCCTGGTGCCATCTCTTCCCCAGGTAAGCGAGGCGCATACACGGCCGTTGTCATGATGTAAAAGAAACTGTGATTCATCAGACCAGGCCACCTTCTTCCATTGCTCCATGGTCCAGTTCTGACATTCATGTCAGAGTGAGCCTGGTGCTGATTCACCAGTTGTCCTTCCGTGGACCACTTTTGGTAGGTACTAACCACTGCATACAGGAACACCCCACAAGACCTGCCGTTTTGGAGATGCCCGACCCAGTCATCTAACCATCACAATTTGGCCCTAGTCAAAGTCTCTCACATCCTTACGCTTGCTCAGTTTTCCTGCTTCCAACACATCAACTATTATAGGGTGGTTGTGTACACACTCTGCCGACCCACATATATGTTCAAACACCATGTAAAAGTGAATTTTGCATAATAGGTCCCCTTTAAATGAAAAGTGTTTTTTACCTTGCAATTGAGAAATGTTACTTCTCTTGTATGTGTGTGTGTGAGTGGGGGTTTCTGAAAATTGAAAAATTGAATGTGCTTTGATGAAATGTTCATGAAATGTACTTTTGTGTATTGCTGCATGTTTGTATAGAGAGATGTGAAGCGGTTTAGAATTTTAAAAAAGTTGGAAAGGAGCGTGAATAACGTTTGACAGCAACTGAAAAAAAGCCGAAAATAAACAAAAAAAACTGTAATAAAAGCTGAGGGTTAATGACTGCCTTCCATTCATGGTATGGTGAAAAGAACGCAAGGAAACAAAGTAAAGGGAGGTCAATAGCTCCTTTTTCTTTCAGCAGGCAAATTGTTTTGCTGTTGTTGTCCTCAACGTCCTTGACCTGTCAGCCATCTTCAGCAATCACACATTCACAGATCAACTCTCCTGTCCTCATGAGCCTTGGAAACATGGCACATCATGGTGGTGGTTTGCTTCTTACCTGATCATATCACGTGACATGGGGTGGATCCTCCACAGGTGTCCCACAAGGCTCAGTGCTGGGTCCTCTTCTGTTCTCCCTCTATACCTCTCTCTCACTCTCTTAATGAGGTTATATCCTTATGTGGATTTTTTCATACACCTGCTATGCTGATGACACGCAACTCGTCACCTCTTTTCCACCCTCAGTGACTTATGCTTCTGCTTGAAAATCAGCATGTCTGGAAGACATCTCGTCCTGGATGGCAGCTCAGCAGCTGAAACTGTATCGCAGCAATACTGATCTGCTGTGTAACCCTGGAGATAGTCCCACATCAAGATCTTTGACTCTCCCTTGACAACTCTCAGATCACACCCTCTGATAGTGGGGGTAATTTGGACAACCAACTTTGCTTCTCTCTTTACATTTCTAACCTCAAATGATCATGCAGGTTTTTCCATTACAACATCAGGAGGATCCATCCTTTCCTGTCCACAAGTGCTTTTTCAGTCTCTTGTCATTTTGAGATGGGACTACTGCAGCTCGCTCCCGGCAGGTCTGCCTGCACGCACGATCTGTCTCTTGCAAAATATCCAGAAGACGGCTATTGCCTGAATAAAATTTAAAACACTCATGCTTGTGTACAATTTCATTTAAAATTTAACCATCAGACCCTTGCATCTGATCCAGAATGAATTTGTTTTCAAGACTTGTTTTCCAGGGGCACGGTGGCTTAGAGGTTAGCACGGTTGCCTCGCATCTCCGGGGTTGTGGGTCCGATTCCCATCTCCGCCCTATGTGTGCGGAGTTTGCATGTTCTCCCCGTGCTTCGGGGGTTTTCTCCCCCAGTCCAAATGTACTATAGGCTGATTGGCATCTCTAAATTGTCCGTAGTGTGTGTCATTGTGGTCTACGATCGATTGGCACCCAGTCCAAGGGTGGCCCCTGCCTTGTGCCTCAAGTTCCCTGAGATAGGCTCCAGGCTCCCCTTGACCCTGTGTAGGATAAGTGGTACAGAAAATGGATGGATGGATGACTTGTTTTCCACCTCTTCAAGTTCTCCTGCATGACTTCATTGCTGTGTTCCCTCCTCTGGCTTCCTGTCGCTTCCCACATTAGATTTAAACCACTCGTGCATACCTACAAAGCCAAAAACAGCCCAGCCGCCGTATACCCAGTACAAGAAAGACATCCATTAAGACTTTTCTCTGTCCTGGCATCCAGGTGATAGAATGAACTTCCCCTGGCTGTCCAAACAGTTCAGTCACTGGTGGGTTTCAGACGAAGGTGCAATTTATGCGAGTTTGCAGTTATGTGACAGGCACTTTTCAGAAGAGTGTTTTATCAGCTTGGCTGTTCAATGCCAGAATGTCATTACCTCAGACTAACCGAAAACAAAATTCTGTCTTTGTACACCATTGGCGTTTCTCCAGCAGTAAAAGTCGGTAATATCGTTTTATCAAATACAGTACTATTAAAACGAATTATAAACCTACCATTCAGGCATCATCAGCAACGCTTGTTAAAGTTGACGTCAGCTCAAACATGTATGGCATAACTCACACATTTAAAAATAAAACAAAAAAAAAACAAACATTTCACATGATTGTTTAGGATATAGGCCTGGTTCAAGTGGACAGGCATGGGTGAAGGTGGTGGTGAGAAATCATCCACTGTTGAAAAAAGGTTTGTTAAACTCTTTGATGTTCTTCATATTTAGTTAAGCTGCTGTCAGATTTGGTCGGGGTGACTGTTGTGGAAATCAGCCAAGCACTTCAACACATCATCATTCTGACTTCCTGTTCCAAAAGGAAATATTTTAACATAGGGAATCAAAACACAGCTCACAAGCCATTACATGGTGACTTGATCATCGGCAGTGCAGTGACCTCATTGACCTTATTCTAGGTCTTATGATCATGGTAGCCATATTTATAGTTATTTTTTCAGCAGCAGTGCTGTACTCAGCAGTACTCATTCGGATTCTAACTGTTTCCTTTGTGTTTTCCAGGTGAGGAGTGTTTACGCGATCGTCTGACGTTCCGCTTCTGCCAGAAGCTCCAGTGGATCGGCCAATGTCACCAACCTACTGTTCGGTCGCAGTGCTGCAAAACCTGTGAGCAAGGAGGCCGTGGTAATGAGCGAGCCACCCGCCGCTGAGACAGGAGGAAGATCTGGGAGAACTTTTTTACACCTGGGGAATCGACTTTCTTTTTTAAAAAAAACAACAAAAAAACACACACACTCCTACACACACCAAATCTTGGACAAGCCTTGACAAAAGCTTTGTTTCCACTGACCTGCAGAATCCTTCCGAGGTACCAAGGCTTTATCCTTGATTCTGTAGCAGTAAATCAAGACTTCGTAGATGTTGTAGCACTTGTCTGAGTTTTTAGCATTAATGAAGCACCTCAGATGAATAACACAGTGTTTAGTAGCATTGATTAACTAATTCTAGACATTAAAATTCACATTAGCGTATTGAAAACCTTCATAGACAGCAGACATGGAGGATTTCACATACCACTGGGATATTGAGTAAAGATAAGGAAGTGCCGAATTTGCATCATCATCTATCCTATAGCAATAATTTACTCGTTCTTCGATCTTTTTAGATTAATTCATCTTTATTTTCAGTTGAACATACATAACCCAAGCAATAGCAAGTAATTATGCCATTTTTTTCTCACCATCTTATTGTTTTTTTACTCATAAACTTACAATAAGGACTGAATTTCTGTCTAGCATTCTAGATAAGCATGTAGTTCTGTTTTATTAAACTTCTTTCTTATAAGATGAGCTACAAGCTCAAACAATGCTTTCTACTGATCGCAGCTTTTATCTAATCAATGTATAAACCTAGAGGAAGTGTAAAGAAAAAGTGCTGCCAAACAACAACTGGTGCTATGGGCCGCTTTATGGCCCAAACTCAAATCAGGGGTTTGTGGGCCGGTGTCTTTGTCTACTTGAAAAAAAAGGATCTGATACGACTGTGTGTTAAAAAGCATTTAGTTTTACATTGGTACTAAATATCAATTGGGAAAATTATGCCTATGCGAATTTACACCATTGCATTGTTTTGGGAAATTAGTTCTAAATGTTAATAGAGCATTAGTGTATTTTTAGTCTTATAAGTCACATTTGTGAAATTTGCAATCCTCAGGTGAATTTATCCATCCATGCAGCCATCTTCTATAGCACTTATTCTACAGGGTTGCAGGGAACCCGCAGCCTATCCCAGGGAGCATTTGGCAGGGTACACCCTGGACAGGGTGCCAATCCATCATCGCAGGGCACACTCACACACACATTCACACACCCACTCATACACTGATTGGACATGCCAATCAGCCTACCAATGTCCAATGTCTTTGGACTGGGGGAGGAAACCGGAGAACCCGGACGAAACCCCCGTGCTGCAGTGGTTTCGTCCGGGTACACGCAAACTCCGCAGCGGCAGGAATCGAACCCCCAACCCAGGAGGTGTGAGGCGATCGTGCAAACCACTCACCGCCCAGGTGAATTTATCATCCCACTTTTTTACATTGCAGTATTATTTATGTATTGTATAATATGCATCAGTTAGATAGGAAAGCTTGACATTATCTCACCACGTACAAGCCTATTTCAAAACAATCAGATCTTTTGTATAAAATGTATAAAATGTGTACTCTTAATCTGTAGTAATACAAATGTTAAAACAACCGAAAAATGTTTATTTCACTGTTTTAGTCCACTCACAATGTCCACCATGTCTGATCTGAAACTTACCTGCCTTACCTTAACAAAGGCCTTAAGCTCCACCCACTCCACAATTACTTTGTCATATATCTTAGAAAAGCTTGTTTCCTCATATATGTCAATTGATGATATTAACCTTAGGAAATCACACTTATTTGTGTGCAAATACATGAAATCACATTTATTTATTAATGTCTTTCCCCTCGAAATATATATTTTTTTCCTATATTCAGAACCAAAAATGACTCACATTCATAAAATTGTACTTGTTCCCCTAATTAAAAACTTATTATAGAGGATTTTCCCCAGATGTTCATAACTGTTGGATTTTGTAAGTGATTTATATGTAATTTTATACTGAAAATGACATTAAAGAAACAATTTTAAATCAATACATTGTCCTTTTTTTTTTTTTTAAATAATAATAAATAAATGATATTACAACAAACTGTTATGTAAAAGCCCCACTGAAGAGTGTGTTCATAATGAAATGAACATTTTACTACTAACATCATCCAAAGACAAGATTTGGGGTTTTATAAACTATGTAAATGTATATGTGTATTTAATTAGATTAAGCCTCATTTTCATAAATACATGCAAAGTGTTGAATATAATCTAATACAAAATATAAAAAATACTTGTAAGACTCTCAGCACGGAACTACATCATCATCATCATCTTAATAATAATAATAATAATACTTTTTAACTATTCATCTGTAGTGTCTTGCCTTTGTGGTAATTTTATGGTAATTATGGTGTGTTTTTTTTTTTTTTATTATTATATTGTATTTGCAGCACTCACACCTCTGATGTTATTCACAGAGGCTGCAATAAGCTTTTTTTTTTTTTTTTTTTTGTCTTTGTTCCTCATGTCTGTTGGGATTGGGTTTGTTTGTTTGTTTGTTTTTCCTCTCAGCTTTTAATCATCATTATGTTTGATGCATAATTACCACACATTTGCTAAGATTTAGTTGTACTCTTCTGGGAGACTTTGAGACCAGAACTCGTCATAACCAGTGAGAACAATTAACACACACACACACACACACACACACACAACAATTATACATGTATACACCGAAGAACTATATTGAATACTGTCTACATTTGATCATTGTAGCTCTGCTTTATTGTGTTATTTTTATATCTTTAAATTGGAACATGTCATGGTATAGTTCACATTTTTTGCGTGATATTTTCATACGATCTCATGGCCTTATCAGTTTCAAAGTGTTTTTGCTCCTGCTGTTCCAGAGCTCAGATCCCCTAAAGAGAGAAGTCTGGCCTTAAGGAAAAAAACACTAATGATGTTTCCTTTAGAGATAGAACTACTCAATGCTTTGGCTTACATCTCAGCTTATTTTATGCTCATGAATTTGAATCAACATGTACTGAAGTAACACACATTCATCTTGGTTTTATTGGCATTGGGATATAACGTGGGTTTTTTTTGTTTGTTTGTTTGTTTGTTTTTTTATCTGGTTATTCAAAAACCTACCTGGTTAATAAATGTCTTAAAACTGACCTTTAAATCCTTTTTTCTTGATACACATTAGATGTTGTATTTTGACCATTTTGCCATCTTCCGTTTTCTTTTTATTTGGAGGTGGTACAAAAGCTCATGACTGCATTGTTTTTCCTTTTGTGCATTTTGAGCCAAAAACTGAGCCAAAATCATTTTTGATTTTAGTTAATAAAATCAGTTAATAAAATCAACAACTTTGGAACTCTACTTTGGCAATTTTCTCTTTCCTTTCCTTCTAAATGCGTTGTATATCACCAGTTTATAAAAAATAATAATAATAATAATACATAATAATAATAATAATAAGTTGAAAAATGCTATACTCAACAAATACAAGTTTGTTTAGTGATCTTTGTGATTTTTAAATCTCCAATTTCCTTAACAGTGCACATTCAGTACATGAGACAAAGCGTAATAATGAATTAAAGGGGAACATGCATCTTGTTTTTGTGTTATAAAAGATCAGTTGTTGCAGTTAGAAATTCATGTCACCATGAATTCTGCAAGAGGCTTCAAGGTCTAGAGAAGTGAAACAGCGCCACCTTGTGGAAAACTCTAACTGTTTTCGTCACAATTGCTTCAGAGAAGGATTTTTGTTTTGTTTTTGTAGTTCTGGCTCATTAAGACATTGCTTAGAGGGTTGTATTATTTTTCATCGCATGTCTGCCAGGGTGTTCAAGCAATTCATCTGTTTGGACAAGATTGTTGAAAAAACTTAAATGAACCAAAATGTCTCTCATTAGTAGTTAAATGCTATTAAATGTGAAATTGTGAATCATATTCCCTCATATTTAAAGCATATATACACAATATTTTTGTACTGAATAACCCAAACGCCTCACAGACCCTGATATATACATATACTATATAATATACATAAGGTCCATAAGTATTTGAACAATAACAACATTTTTGTAATTTTGGCCTCTGTACACCACCACCATAGATTTAAACAATCAAGATGGGATTGAAGTGTAGACTTTCAGCTTTAATTCAAGGGGTTTAGCAACAATATTGCATTAACCCTTTAGGAATTACAACCATTTTTTTTTTTTTTTTTTTTTTTTTTTTTTACGGAGTCCCTCCATTTTCACAGGTTCAAAAGTAATTGGACAAACTAACATAATCATAAATATTAGGATTGTTTTTATACTTGGATGCAAATCATTTGCAGTCAATGACTGCCTGAAATCTGGAACCCATGGACATCATCAAATGCTGAGTTTCCTGCTTCGAGACGCTTTGCCAGGCCTTTACTGCAGCTACGTTCGGTTGATGCTTGTTTGTGGGTCTTTCTGTCTTCAATTTTGTCTTCAGTAAGTGAAAAGCATGCTCAATTAGGTTGAAGTCATTGCACAGGTTTTGGGTCATTATCCATCTGTACTGTGGGGCACTGTCCTATCAGTTTTGCAGCATTTGACTGAATCTGAGTAGAAATTATAGCTTTATACACTTCAGAATTCATCCTGCTATGTCTATCAGCAGTCACATGATCAATAAACATCCAGTGACCCAGTTCCATTGGCAGCTGTACATGCTCATGCCATAACACTTCCTTCACCATGTTTTTCAGATGATGTTGTATGCTTTGGAACACGTGACCTACCTTACCTTCTCCATACTCTTCTCTTCACATCATTCTGGTACAAGTTAGTTTTTTTTTTAGCAAAGTCTAATCTGTTCTTGAGCGTTACCAGTGGTTTGCATCTTGAAGTAAACCGTCTGTATTTACATCCATGAAGGCGTCCCTTGA